>JAQFYM010000011.1:0-205432 GCA_034694785.1 Agrenia bidenticulata | reverse complement strand
ATGTGTCGTAATGGAGAGCCAACGGTTGGTTGCTACGTTACGACTATGTGTCGTAATGAAGAGCGAAGAGGTTAATAAGATAACTAAAATCGCATTGCCCCAAAAGGTGGTCTCAAGAAAAGGGCGGGAGGAGGTCTTTGATTTTCTCTGTTTTTGTCAGTTGCAAATTTTACGCTCGATATTCTAACATCTCCTTCGCAAATAGTATTTACTTTTACGCTCTAATTAACTTTTAACTTTGTATTTAACTCAGTATTTCAGGATGTCATAATTAATTTTTCAATTAATTCAGGAAGCGCAAATAATTTGCATTTTTAACCACGGTATACTGACTGTATTTAATTAATTGTAAGTTATAAAATAATGTCGAAACGTCCATGATTGGAAAGCATCCTCTTTAGTGATTTGACGAGTCTCTGTGCTAATTTTTTTAAATGTAATTTTAATATTCTGTATTAATTTTTGAATTTTATATTGCAGCGGTGCCTTGCTGCTGATTTTAAGTGAAGCTCTTGATTCGACTGAACTCTGAGTGACTCTGACCACTTTGTGCTTTGGACAACTTCATGATAGAGAGTTCCAGTGATCGTTTCTAAATTCCAAACTCGGCACAACATCCAACTCCAGCTGATGACCATCCGCTCGTTATTCATCCAGCAGGCAGATAAAACTCAATCCAACACTGGTGAGTCGGGAAGCATTATAATTCGTTAAAAACTGCTTTTGATATCATACAACTCATATACAAGGTTCTAGAATGTGGTCTTGGTATTGAATTTATAACACTGCAGTGTGGGGTGGAATTAAAATAAGGGTTTTATTAAAGGTAGGTGAGGGTTAGCCCTGAAACGATGGACACTACCGTATCATCTCTGGCTGTGGAAGAAGCCTACGTCTCATGTATCATTGTTGATGGGTCTCCTATCTTACCGCCTATTGTGAGTGTTTGGGTTTTTGGAACTTCAAATTGATTAAGTTAGTCCTTGTTAGTTGGCCATCTAACTTAACTTTCATTTGTTTCTAGATGACTGAAGCGAAACGTAGTGAAATGAGGCACTACCGTGACCTAGCAATAGAACGGGAACAAATTCGTCGCCTTGCTCAAATCAGTATTACTAACGCAGTGACAAATCCAAGGAATTCGTGTGATTCAAGGCCAAGTACGGGATCTTCTTCTGATTTTTCCCCACCAACTTACATGCAAATAACTTCGACGCCGAGGCTAGTGCCTGAGAAGGAATTGGGAGGAGGAGATAGCATTGGCAACACAATCAATCCCACTGATGAAGAAAGTACAATATCTGAACTGGATGGCAAAATGTCATTGATGGTAAGAGAGGACGAAATCAATAGTTCAAAGTCCATGTCAACTTCGACATCGTCTAATGAGCGGGCTGTTGATGACGAAGTCACCAGTTTAGAAGATCTCCCAGAGAGTGAAGCGAGTGATAGTGGTGGAAACTTTGCATCAACAGGATCTAGTACTGGAACGTTCATTATCAAAACAAATCTTTCCAGGGGAACTCAGCCGAATATCTGTGGAGAAATGTCAGAGGGCGAAGTTGAAAATATTGAAGACGACGATGAAATTGTAGAAGAGCCAAAAACAGTAATACGAAAGTCTCCAAACGAAGAGCCCATGTTTAAACGCAAACGTCCTGTACGATACTTCGAAGACGATGACGAGAACTCTACTAGGTCAGACCAAAGCCCTTTCCATAGTACCGCATCTAGTACAAGTTTGTCGAAATATTTAGCAACAGTTCATACACCGGTTTCTTCATCAGATGCTACAATCACGCCTAAGGGTTTGCCTAACGTGGTCCAAGACGACACAATTTCTAATTCAGTGGAACGTAGTCCATCATTTGCTATTAACACGAACTTTGCGGCGACTGCCTTAGCTTTGTCTGCAGAGAAACCTCCTCGACTCTCCGCAAGTCGAAACCGAAAGTATTTCTCATCACCTACTCCATCTCCACGCCAGCGAAACTTGCCAATGGATCATGATTTTGATTTTATTTTGACTAATGAGGTTCCTCTTTCCGCCGAGAAATTTAACTCAAGAATGAGAGACTTAGAAGAAGCCGGTAATTCCGACGGCAGCGACAAAGAAAATCGGACTGAGAAGAAAAAGCATGTACGAAAGTTGTCATACACTCTAGAAACTCCAAGTGCTGCTCTCCTTGCTGCAACAATTGATGGAGGGGGCTTTTCTCTGACATTAGCCCCGATTGAATCTGCAGCTAGCTCCGTAGGAATCCCATCCACTTTAAACACTCCAATCAAGGGCCAAGGGGACCTCGGTGTTATTATTCCATCCACCCCAACTTGTGGAGACTTGGATGTTCAGATTGACAAGGTTCAAATTACCCTGGCCAAATTTCAACAATTGAGCTTGGGTAAAGGGAAACAGGCTCACTTGGAACGGTATCTGGAGGAACAAACTGATACGAAAGACGAAATGAGAAATGGGAAGAAAGATGGGTCAAGCATGAGGAGCACAGAAATCCTCCTAGAAAATAAAAAGTTGGAGCGTCAAAAGCAAATAGAAATTTTGAAAGAGCAATTTGACTTGAAAGTAAAATTAATTCAAAAGGAATTTGAAGAGGAACAAATGCGACTCATGGCCGAGCTTGCAATTGTAGAAAACAAACAAGAACGACGTCGACAAGAAGAATCGGAGTCCACTCTAATCTCAACTCAATCCTCGGTTCTGATGGACACTTCAAATCTTCGAAACTATTACATTTCCAATGAAACTCCGACGAAAGAGGAGACCAACTCCGAGATTTTGGCTGCTATCAGATCTGGAAGCAGCGCTTTAAGTAACATCAACTTTCTCGGTCATGCTCCTCCTGGAACTCCGACATCTCAAACGGAGCAAATTGGATCTGTTGGATTGTCCAAGCTACAAAGGAAGATGCAGAAAATGGACCCAGCTCTATTCAAAAATCCGGCTGATGCGAGATCACCTTTGCTCAAAGGCTTGGTCTTTCCTGACCCTCTTGATCGCCCAGTCGTTCCTTTGAGGATTCCAGCCGAGGTATTCAAGTTTTAAAATACAGTATTCGAAGTATGTTATTAATTTTTAATTAACTGAAAGTTAAAACTTGCTATTTGATTGATGTTGCAGGCGAATGATCCAATCATGAAGCCCAAGTTCAATCAAGTGACTGCAATGGTCAAAGGATATCTAACACGTCGGCTTTTGTGCTCTGAAAAAGTTCAAATAATAATCCAGACTGTGAAGGATACTGTTGAGTTGCTGCTTAATTTGTACGAGGAAAGTTCATCCTCAACGCTGGGACTGCAAGTCAAACCTCAAGACGAAGATTTGCATCGCCGACTCCTTCAGCAGGTAAGTTTTATAAGTTTTCTTGGAGTTCCTATCTGATTAATTTTAGTGCTAATTGAAGATATTTATGCTCTTATTGTATTTACAAAGCTCACTGGTGCTTGTGCCTCATTCCATGACGTCTTCTTTAAACTTTCGGTCAAAGAAAGGATGGCTATAATTGCAAATGATCGGGAGAAGGTCAAGACTAAAGCTTTGAAGAATATTTTGAGTCGACAAAATAATCCTGCAGGGTCACCATCTAAAAAGAACCTTTCTACGGCTACTTTGAGAAGTATTGAGCGAAGACTGACCCAGTAAGTTTTAGAACAGTTTATTTTTAGTATGAATTAAGCTAATTTGAAGGTTTGATGTTTAGGGATCGATCTCCGTCAAAGAGAGACAATCATTCCAGAAAGTCGGCCAAAGTTGTACAATCCAGTTCATACGGATTTCCTTTGGGGTCTCGAAGTGTGAAGCCAAAACCGGTGCAAAGTCACAATCTTAGCCCGAAAAGAAGGCGGATGAGTTTTTGGGAGGATAAGTCCGTCAAAGCAGTTCGGACAAATTCTGCCGTTGGTGAGTGGTGCATTTCTTAAATAATTTTAAACTGAAGTCAAAAATCAAGAATAAGTTAAAGTTTTTTTTTAAATTTGCAGCTAGCGAAATGAGTCAAAGTTCAGGTTTGAGTTCGGAAACGTTTCTAATTCCATCAAGAGGACAAGCGTTTTCATCCAAGAATAAATCGGCCGCCTCCAGACCATCAACTGGAACTTCTCGATTCAATGTTGGGAATAATCAGCCGAATTCAGCCCGAAGCAGCACTACTCGTGTGCCTTGGAAGTAAATCAATCTCAATTAAAAAAACTAAATTATGATGAAGTAATTACACCATGTAGCGTATTAAAAGCTTCCACACATTCCAACTCTCATTCAAAGTACACATTTGGTCTGGTCTAAACATGGTCTAAACATTCAAGTCTCCAAAAGTTGGAGTAGCTGGAATATTAACACCGAGGTTCCATTGGCCACTTGACGTTTGATTGGAATGTTTAAAGTCGATGAAATTCGTACGGAGTTTGCTGCAGATTCATTCCGATTTTCTTTACGTTGCCGTCGGAATTACCGGCTTCTTCTAGGTATCTCATTCTTCGGAGCACAAGAAGTAAACGAAATGTACCCAATGTGTACTTTGAATGTCTTTAGTTAAGATCATTGTTAGAATAGCCCGAGAGTAAGTAGTAATTAGTAAGGTGTGCCTTGTACGAGAGTTTGAGTTACACGTATTTTATAACTGACTTTTTTTTAATTTAAGGAAGGTATTTCTTAGGATTCGTTTATAATTGTATCTTTTAATCTACCTTCTTTGAATACAGGAAATAGGAAGTCTTTGTTGCCGTAGCATATGCAGCTCAACTTATCGAAGTGGGATTTGATGTGACCAAAATTTAAATAGAACAAATACTATCCATACTTACTTTTCATATTAAAATATTTCTTAAGGGGATATTTATGTAGACTTTTCAGTTTTCGTTTATGGTATTCCGTGGAAGATGCCGTAGCTCTGTTGGTGCAATTTTTTTTATACATGTGACAGTTGTCGTACTTTTGCATATTTTTTTACATGGAACTATTTCTTATTCGTCAGTGTACTGAATTTTAAATTGTACATCTTTGTAAAAATGTGTAAGTTTAACTGAAGTTGACAAGTCATTTTTATTAATAAACACTTGTAATTGAGAGGATTAGAGTAGACGATGGGTGTAGCCCAATTTATTATTTATAGCAATCTAATAAGACTGATAACCCAATAACCTAGTGGATCAATAAGTGGATTGAATAGTCAGTGAGGAGGGAGGAGCAGATTGTTTTGAAGAAAACAAGCCCAAAGTGTATGCAAATGACATTTGGATTTGTATGTGACACCCAATAGGGAACAATGGGTTATTACGGACCAATGCCTTTTTACAGTTAAAGATGATGGCACTCGATTTCTTGTGAGAATTCCCAATAAATCAAACAGTAAAGTATCCATTCTTCGTAAAAGGAATTCCATTCAAAGTTTTTAAAGCTTTGATAACAGAAATAGTATAAATTATAAATATAGAAAAATAGTGATTAAATATTTAAAATTGAGTTTCTTTTAGATTTTAAGTTCTCAGAGTAAATTGTACTGACGTCTCGTTGTTCTTTTCTTTGTCCTTTGTCACATTGAGTTTTCAAATATCGTCTCACATTTAAGCTAATTGACCTGTCGGGTTTTCGTCATTTAAATAACCGATTTTGGTATATGTCCATTCGTATCTGTCACTTTGAAGTCAATCTTTAAGTGGTCCAACGTCTTGTCGTCTTCGTCATGCTAATCTGAGTTCCATCATTGTGTCGTCCAACTTTACTGTCCTCGTCGAATATAGTCAGCCCAAGTCAATGTCTAGGTAAGCGTTAAGTGTCCAGTTCCAAAAGTCAGTCTTAGTGTTGCTTATCCTGGCGTCCATGTCACTGTCAAGTCATGTCGTAAAAATTCTCAAATATTGAGTCGATGAATTTAAATACGCCCAAAGCTCCTGATCATGTCGACGTTGAGTTTGAAGATGATGATGATGGCACCGATACTTCTTGAACCTTATTCTCTTTGTCCCCGAAAAGATAAGTCTTGACCTTCTTCTGCAATCGTGTCAAAGGGCTGCATGTGAATTGGGAGCACTCTTCTCCAGTTCGGGCAACTTTGAAAGATCGGGATACTCGGGTGAGCCATTTATTTTCAGATTTCTCCAATTTGCTAAATAGTATTGATGGTCACACACAATTTAAAATCAGACGGAAATCAAGATTTGATCATGGAATGAGCCTTACCTTGAAATCCACCCTTCGTAAGGGATCTTGTGTGCAATGCGAGCCAAATTGCAAGAAAACCTCTCAACACACTCATCGCTTTTCAAAACTTGTTGAGTAAGCGTGGCAGTGTCACTGAATGACCTCCTGATACCCGGCAGGGTCATTTGTAATATAGGGAATGCCAGGAGTCCCAACGCTCCCATGGCCACGGGGAAAATGGCCATGGGGAGCATCATGGGCAACGCCATGTAAGACATGGCCCCACTGAAAAGCCCAGAGAGTTCAGTCCGTGCCCCAAGATTCGAAAGCATTTCTCTCATGCCCGAAATTAAGCCCCCGACTCCGGGAATCTGCTCAAGGAAATTGGACATGATGCTGAGTAGCCCAGAGTCACCTTCAAAATAAAAATCACAATCACAATCTCCAAAACAAAATCAGAAAAACAAATTACTAAAACATTTTCAAATTACTTGCACCCTCCTCAAGCCCCGTTTCTCCATTAGAAAAATCCCCGAATCCCATCCCCTGGAAATCGGGCTGAGCCTCTTGACCACTAGGGAACTGACTCTGATAAAAGGGCTGGTAGTCATACTGCTGAGGCTGAGTCTCTTGACGATACTCCGAGTTCCCACTCTCGGCAGGGCTAACATGTTGGTAGTTGTAATAATCGAGAGGTTGACCCTGTCCAGCAGGTATTAAATTATTATTATTATTCCCGTCCCCTCCGAAACTATTAGCCCCTGCCGTCCTGACACTCCCGTCGCTTCCAGCCCCAGTCGGAAGCGTGGAGTAATACGGGGATGATGACACTGCCCCACTGCTCCCCCCGTCGGGCAGGACAGCCTCCCTTGAAATCCCTCCTTTATTAAAAAACACTTTGCGAGGGGGTGGGGCCCAGTTGGATCCGATGTTGGTGTTCAGAGTCATCCCCTTTGTAAGAAGAGTATGCTGAGCAAGGAGGAGGTGGGCCAAACTTAAACATAACGTGGGGAAGCTAGATTTCCGCATTTTTATATGCAAAAGCGACTATTTAAAAGATGAATTAAATTTTAAATCTCAAATAAAAAAATAAAAACTATTCAAAAGACTACGGGGGACTATTTTGAATTAAATTTTAAAAATCTTGTAATTTTTTCTAACCGTTACAATTGCTAATATACATTTTATATGTTTTAAAAAAGTGTTTGTAAATTGAGCTGGTAATTCCTATCTCTAAGGGCTGTTAAAGGAAGTGGGTAAAGGATCCCCGAATAGTCTGAGACTCGAGAGAGGAATGTCAAGATGACTAGGTTAGTCAATGGCTTATATAAATAGGATCTTGTTGACCCCTTCTTGCTCCGCTTCCACATGTTTTTATGTGCGTGGATGATTAACACTTATGGACCCCATGGGGCAGGTATGATGAATTGGGATTAAACGATCTCTCTGTGCCCTTCTGCCCACCACCGACAACCGACACCTCCATCACATACAAGGAATTAGATATCAAGGAATTATATGAGGATGCTATTTTAAGCTATTTTAAGCTGTGTAGGACAAGTTGGAGTGATGTGTTTAAGATTGTACGGAGTAGTGGGATCTTGTTGTGGGTCGTTGTTCCAAAATGGTATAAAAAAACACAAAGTGATTAAGGTGTAGAGAAAAAGGTGCTAATTGAACATTTTTCCTCGAGTTTATTTTAGTCATTTAGATTCTCAATAAATGAATTGAATTACCATCTTTCTTTCACATCCTTTCAGTATCTAAACCAAACAGGCTAACCGGGTTAGTAGGCAACTCGAACTCGAGGAAATCCGTGACAATCCAATCCTCGTCATTTTTTTTTAATGTCAGCATTTTACCTAGGACGTTTCAGGGCGGGTGGGGCAAAATAAAGTTGCCCTTTTCATTTTCAGACGTTGCAAATAGGGGAGATTAAAAATTATTACTAGTGGACATCTAATTTATAATTTCCTTGAAATCTTAATATAATAATTACGATGCTGTCGAAAAACTTAAGTCTGTTATAGCCTTGAAAATGCGCCTTATCAATAGTGGCCCTTTTACGGGCCTCGCTCTAATCTCGAAGGGCTTTGAGCGTCTCCGTGTCACGGATGTAGTTTCTGTAGTTACAATCTCCGATTCGGAACCTAAAGCAAATATTCGGAATCTCAAAACCGAACCGAAAATGAGCTTATAAAGTTTAAAAGTTGAATCCTTGAACTCCGAATCGGATTTCTATACCGGAACCATGGCTTTGATGTTAAAATCCATAGTGTTCTTAATTTTCTTTGGAGTGATATCATCCCGGTCATCTTTGGTACTTGGGCACCCCCATGTGGAAGAGGAGGCTAGTACGGTGAAGAATCCATCGTTATTTATAGGGAGATACGTGCCCCCCTTGGGAATCCCTTTGAGCCTATGGATACTCGGTAGTATGTCTGTGGTCGGCACTTTGTTGACAATATTCATCGTCTGTGGTGGACCTCAAGCGGTTTGGAGTGACCTCAAGGCTTGCTACAAGGCTTGTGCTCCAGCCAAGACTTTTGATGACCAGATTGGGGATCAGGACCGACTGTGAGGGGTGGTGGTCTTGAAACATGCGGGCATTTAACCGAAGTATCATCTCAGGAAACGATTAAAATCAATCCTAAAGAAACCCGGGTGTTCCTCCCTCAACCTTGTCGTACATATAAATCCATACACTGTTTCATGGATATTTTTCATCCCTTATTGATTAAATGTCAACCCCCACGTGCGTAACTATAGACACGGCTCTGTTATCCCTCAACCCTTTTCTCCTCCGGTATGACTAAATAAAAATCTCTCATTCATAAAAAAAACAATAAAAAATTCTCTCACTTTCTATTGAGAATTGGGAAAGTAGAATTTGCATTGTAAATTGCAATACTTGCTCATTCACACTTGACACTAAACTATCAACTCGATCATCACATCACACCCCCGTTTATCTCAACATAATCCATACTACCAAATCCTATAAGAGCCTATAGTCATATCCGCCATGGTGCGGAAAGGTTCACTAACAACTCACTAATTAATAGCACAGTTACAAAGACCCGCATTCTACTAAGCTTAAATACCAAGTCAATTCATAGAAAGATGAGTTCAACACGTTCAAAGCCACCAAGACCTGGGTCAATCCTTGGGTCAATCCCTTCCCAGTCTTTAGCCAAAAGGAGTTATTCTACAGTAAGGGCCAAGAATCCACCAGCACCCTTCGGTCAGGGTAACAATGAGGTCAGCCTTCAGGCTTGTTATAGCGACGAGGGGGAGGAGGCTCCGGTGACCAACTACTTAGAGAAGGAGAAGGCCTACAAGAAGTTGAATGAGGAGCTGGAGAAACGGTCCAGTGAGATCTTTGAGAAGATTGAGCTGTATTCTAATGTAAGATTCAGACTGACTTTCAAGGGTTTCGAATTAGATCATTTAAAATTATAATTAGCAAAAAATAATACAGTTTAATTAAGTGCATACGATCTTTAAAATAATTTCTTTAAAAACTGCGTAAACTTACAATAGAAATCTCGGAAGATACTCATGTCCGACGAAAAAGGGGATGGAGATGGACCGATGGGCACAGATTTTAGTATGGATGACAGAACTGACCGTTCTTCGATTGACAATCCATATGCAAACTTTTTGAATTCATCAAGGTAGTTTAAAAAAACCCGATTTAACTGTATGGTAATTTATACATAATTCTAATTTTGAAACTACATCACCAGAGCTTCTTCTGGAACATCCTCAAAGACGATTGAGAAATCTGAGAGCTGTGAATCGATCGGATCTTCCAACTGCCAGAATTCCAGGTCTTCATATTCCATAGGAACTACGGACAAGTCAGTTGAGAACGTAGACTTGAAAGCCCGAAGTCGACTGCAAAAGGCGACGGAGTCAGTTGTCAAATGTCTGCAGTCCAAACTGGTCAGCTATGAGAGTCGCTTGACTGACTTGCATTTGCAATTCCGTCAGAAGGTTAAAAACGCTCCTCTCGATTTTTGAAGGATACAATATGCCTGAAAATCCCCAAACAAAACTTATCCAACAAAGTATACGAATCTTTTAATAATGAAAGCTTAACGATTGACAGATTCAAGAAAACACGATGATAGAATCAAAAGTAAGAGCTTTAGAAGAAGACAGGGAGAAACTCCTCAAGACGGTCAGTAGTCTCCAGAATTCGGCGGAGAAGTTTTCAAAATCGGCCGAGTGTGCCAAGAGTAACCTAGACCTCAAGATGCAAGCGTTCGCAGCGTTGAAAAAGGTTTGACAATCCTTTCCTATTTCATAGTCGCGATTTTTAAGCTCGAATTCAAACTCATCGATATGCCCTCAGGATATCGACATGTTGAAACGAGAACAGAGGCAAAAGGCTGGAGTGATTCAAAATCTTCAGACTCGACTCAATCGCTGTACTGAGGAGAACGAACGGCTCAAAAATCAGACTCGCTCCGTCCAGATGAACTCAAGGGTAGGTTGGCCAATTAAGTTGGACAAGTTTAAAGGTCATGATCATAAAGTTTGAACTTTCATAAAAATGTATAAACAGGAGAAGCAGCAAGATGACAGGTCGTTGATTGAAGACCTCCAGCAGAAGGTATCCTCTCTTGAGCAGCAGAAAAATATTCTCAACTCGACTATTGGGAAACAGTCGAGTCTGATCCGGACCCTGAGGAATCAAAAAGTTAGCATGGTCACCATTTTACAGAATCATAAAATACCCATACCACCAAGCAACACAAGTTGTTCTGTAGAGATTACGGACATGGACTAATTACTTATCATACTAATTTTAATTATAATTAATAATTTGACAATAATCCTCTCCTATTCAGAGTGGCCGGGAACATGGGACTTTTTACTAATCAATCGATACACCTCATTCATTGATCTCTGACCTGACCTTCTTACTCTATGTACCCTATTACCTTGAATTGTCGATATGACTTAAATAATTGACGACCAATTATAAATTTTATATTTCCATGCAAATCAACTTTATTTTATGTAATTTCTCTATCTGCTAAATATATATATATGTACAACAATTGCGCGAATAATGTTAATAGAACTGTGAATACAGACTAAAAAAACAATCAGTCCCATCATCTGATCTTACTCACCTCTTGCGAACCCCATTCATAGCACTCCCTATTAATTATTTTAATAGACAACATAGTTCTTAAAGATACGTTAACAATAATATTCTATTGATTTACGGAAATTAACTCTAAAAATATCCACGATCGAACAAGTTCTCTCAAACCCCACAATGATATAAAAAAAATGAGATATCTAATGCATTATAGTGTAGCGGACGGGTATAATCCAGTTGCTTCTATTCTTAGAGTAATATAGGTAATTATATAATCGTACCGTTCATCACAGGTAACCCTACGTAAGGTTTTAAGTAATATAACTATCCTCTATCAAGAATGAGCAGGGTGGATGATAATGATGCCGCTAATTTGATTGAATCACATCGAAAGTATGAATTCCAACTTCAAATCAAGTACACATCATTATGACCCAATCTGCATACACTCCCTTCCGTTTCTTGAGTTGGAGGTCAAAAACTCCTATGGACATCAAACAGCGATTACAAACATTGAGAACCATCAGTCGATTTAGTTTAAAATTAGAGAACAAACAACTGTGAGAAATTGAATACGTGGCTTTTAAAAAGTATAACTAATCCAAGCGTTGATAACTCGTACATGCGAAAAAAAGTTAGTAGTTTTTTTTGTTAACGCAAAACTCATCTAAGAAATCAAAATGTAGTAATTTAAAATATCTAACACCCAAACACGACTAACTATTTACATACTCAGAACTTTAACCTTTCCTTACCTATTGCGGGGGTATGGGTACGAAGGGCGGAAATTTTCGCAGTGAACCCTAATTAAAGACCACAAGGACTATCAAAATTTATCATTACGCAGAGACTTCGGAGAGCGTCATTATGCAAGATAAGAATATGTGTCTTTTTCTGTTGAATTCCTTTCCAAGTACTCCTTTTCTATCAATATATCGATGCATTTCTGGAAAGAAACAAACATTCAGTACATTAATACAAGCTTGGGTTTGAAGAGTTGGTTGATGTTGCAGTTACTCACCTTAATCATAGGTACACGAGGATTAAATCGGGCGGCAAGTTGATTAAGAACCTCCGCGACTAATTGTTGATGCTTAAGCTGCTTCCTCATTTTCATTATCCTAACGATAGCTGCTTGTATAAGTAATTTACGGTCTTCTTCTATGACTTGGTGAGTCTGCTCCTGCTCTTGCTTGACTTCAGCCTTCAGTGGAACATTTATGTTTACTCGAAGCTTCTTATTCTTATAGTCTTTAAACAACTTGACTTCAGTGTTTTCACTGAGATCTTCTTCGTTTTCATTGTCAGGTAACAGTAGGAGTTTCACTTTCAGCAATATTTGCAGCACCTGAAAACAGCAACATTAAATTTTTTATTACAGATCATAAAATCGGTTGGACCAGTAAGTTGTAGTTCTTACCTGGATAAGAATGTCCATCTTAAGTTTGGTGGCTTCAGCTAACTCGCCTATCTTATACTTGTCATTACTGTTAAACATCAGAAGGACAGCCATTTGGAACGTTGAGGCTTGGAAAATATATCGATTCTTGAAGCAGTTCGTCACAATATCTCCTTTGGAACGATTGTACAGCCAGCTTAGCTTTCTCCCATTGTGTTTTCCGTTGTAAAACTCGTTGAACTTATTCACACTATGTTCCAGCTGCACAAACATACAAACAAATTACCTATTAATAATTTCCAACTCAAGACATAAGGAGACGACACTGATGACAGCCAAACTAACCTCGGAAGGAAGGGCAAACTCGACACACTGAGTAAATGGCCATGATCCTGAAGACAAAACTTGAATTTGGAAGTCTAGGGGCAGAGTGTCACTCTTCTGTACCATCCACTGTTTGAACTCATCATTTAAGTCTTTAGACAAGCCAATATCCTAATTCAAAGAGCAGTGAGTAAAGTAAGTATAACATTTTGTCTTTGACTTTAAATTATTAGGAATTCATTTATAACCTGATACATCCGTTGCAGCTTTGACGTGTATTCAAAGCCACATGCATGTTTTAACTTTCCGATCATTGAAGATTCAGCTTCATCACTTGCAGACAAATGTCCAACCAGTCGGTTTGCCAGCATTTTACTGTAGAACTTTTGAAATACATCTTTGTCTTCCAGGTATTTAAAAACGACCATCTAATACAAAAATTAGATAATGCATTTCTTTCAATTGGTCGCAAAAATGTGTGAACATTTAAGAATATTGAATAATTTACCACTTGGTTGAGAGTATCTTCGAGTTCCTGGTCTTCAGGATTTTTATTTGACTTTTTGAGTAAAAGATCACAATAACGAGCTAGCAGCTCAGGAGACTTCTGTGTTGACTGACACGCTCTTTAAATCAAACAAAATCAATTTTTACAAATTACAGTTCCCTATTGTTTTCTCTATTCTTAATAAATCTCAGCAAAGCAAAACGCATTTTTCAATGCATAATATTACTCAAATATGACTTACTTTGTAACTGCATTGTTATTGATGAATTTTCCACACGCTTTATCGAGTGCAGCGACGAATCCAGAATCGTTTCTGAATGCTGTTAAAACAAGTTTGTTGTATTTACGATGAACGTCTAATATCGTAGTAACGTAGACCTTAGGATCCTACAATCAGACAAAGTCATATAATTTAATACTTATTGGCAGTGAAAATGATATGAATGACACTATTTTTCAGAACAATTTACCGTCTGAGCACTTTCACCAAGTTCTTCTAATGCAGCTAAGCCTTGAGTACATATATGAGTTTCAAGGTGATCTTTCATATCACCAAGAGCATCTTCAAGTCGGGCCACCAATTGGTACATCCTTCCAAGGTCATCCTTCTTCTCGTGATGAAGCAAATTCTTAAATTCTTGATGTAAAGTATCTAATTGTCTCTGAATCAATACCTGTACGAAACAATCTCTATTAGAGAAGCAGTCTTTTAAACGAAAGTCGAAACAGAAAATAAAAATTCATACCGTTTCACAAGTTTTCATCAACTTATTTAAGGTACTATCATGAAGGTATAACTCCACACGCTTGTGCTCTTCAGCCAAACGCTGTTCCGCCTTAAACAATAAAAAAAATGCTTAGTCTCATGGTTTTGTAAACCTACACTGACACTATTCGCTAATTTGACGATAGGAAATCAGTGTACCTTTTTCATGTACTCTGGTACTGGATTCTGTCCTAGGAATCCTACAGATTCAGTCGCATAAAAGTTTTCTGTGGCTTCCAAGAACTGGGCTTCGAAGTGCTTTTGGTAAGTTCCTAAATGAGGGCCTGAACGTGCACTAGCTACGGTGATGGAAGAAGCTGACCCGTTCGTGTTTTGCTCTTCGTCTTCCAATCCTTTAAAATAGATGAGAAATTATCAATTCCATGAATGGAAAGAACTTCCACAAGCTTAAATAAAAAGTTGGGTAAACGTAAACTTCACTTACCCAGTTCTACATACGAGCCAACAACTCCACTTATTAAACTCGTGTTAATCATCTCTCCATTTCGTTCCTTTTCTATCAACGTCAACAAGGCATTGGTAACCTTATGGTGAAGGCGATCGAAAAGTGTTTCTTTCCATATTACTAGGGCTAACTGGTAAATCTCGTACACATTTTTCCTCCCTTCGTCGCATTCTCTACGTACCCAGTGCCTAAAAATCACAAATAAAATAGTAATAACAGATACTCTTAAGACTTTTCAAATATAACCTTCGGCTGTTAATTCAATTAATTTTACTTGTCTAACGTCAAGTCAACGTAAAGTAAAAAGTTTATTGTACCTGTTCAAATAAGCACAAACACCGTTCAAGACTTTGGAACTGAAGCGGTACTCCTCCCATTGCTTAGTGTAGAACATGAGAACAGCTTCTCCGATCAAGTCTTTCCCAGCCTATACATAAGAAATATAAAGAGACGATTAAATCTGTGGACCATTAGGAAATTTAAAAAAAGAGCATGAAAAGTACCTCGATCAATTTGTTCAAATACTCATGCAAGAAGTCCTTAAGTCTCTTGTAGAGCTCTTGCCCAACGAACTGCGCCCCACTGTTGTGATTCCCTGCGGCTGCATTCGTTGTTCTAGATCGGCTAGTACTCCGCGACGAACCCGAGCCTCGGAGACTTGCTATCCCACTACCACTTGGTCCTGCCCCTTGCTGATGAACACTCGTACAGTAGTTATAAACGTGTCTATAAAATTAAAGTTAGTAATACAATCAACAAACTACGTCTTAACTGTAAAGTCACATTTTAAGACTTTGAAGTGCTCAATTTTGGCCAACTTCAAAGTTTCGAACTCGGTTAGCAAGAGTTATGAATTGGTAGATTGTTTCCTTACGTGTATAACTCCATATATCTAGGTTTCGACATCCCACGACGCTCATAAACATGTTCGATCCCTTGTCTAAGGTCATCCCATATTTGGTCGAGATCATAGTTTTTGTTGGAGAAACTGTTGTTCCCAAACTTGGAGGTGGACATGTCGCTTTCCTGTTGATTGAATAAAAAAATCGAAAATCCATTATATTAATTATATTTCTTATCACTTCACAATTTTACGATTCCTAAAAAAACTGTCTACTCTTCAGAAATGGAGGGGAAAGGGAGTTTGGTAATAACTTTGAATGTATTTATTTACGTGATTGAGTTGGAGAAATTCTTATAATTCGGAGGGACAAGTTTTCTCGGTGAATAAAATAAGAATTCACCCTGGAAAAGAGGGCAAAGAATTTTTTTTAATTTTTCTCTTTTTCGAAATAGAGTTGATGTAAAATACAAGTAAATCTTTGAGGAGCAATGACGAGCTTCCCCAACATAAGATGAGAAAAATAATCAGGGGGGCTCAAAACCTGCCTGGCCCTTGTAGTATTCCCGCGTTTTATATCTTGTCCAAAATACATTACTGAAAACTCACAGCGCCGCGCGCGCTGAACAAATACCGCACCTGCAGCCTCGTTAAAGAGAATAGGGTGCGTTTGGCCCTCCCATAAGTGACCGTTACGTATTGAAATTCAAGCACTGAACTACAAAAGGTCGCTCCAATCAGGAATTTCTCGCGGTTTATGAGACCCTTAACTCCGTCGCTTTACTGAGCCTGCTTGCGCGCATTTTGTTCAGGCCACAGTATGGGTCTGAATAAGCTTGAAAAAAATTGGAACGGTCGAGTGAATTTAAGGAGGAGGATAAAGACAGCTTGCTCTCCTTTCCTTAAGAGACTTAAGATTTAGAATTAAGGCTGATGCCAAGATTAAGACGCCGTCTTAGATATATTTAGTACGATTTTAAGACTTAAGTCACGCCAAGGCCAGACAAGGACATGTCTTGTCCTTTCCTTGGCTTAACTGCTCCTAAAATCTTACTCGTTCGACTTGGGAAGTTTTTCAGCGCATTGGTATTTGTTGAAAAATATAATTTGAAATTTATTTATTTTAAATATAACCTTCGGCTGTAAATTCAATTAACTTTACTTGGCTAACGTAAATTCGACGTAACGTTACGTAAATAATTGAGTGTAAATTCAATATAACTTTACTTGGATAACGTAAAGTCAACGTAAAGTCAGCGTAGCGTAAATAATTTTATAAGAGAGTCATTGACCTTTTGAGCTTCAGGTTTTGGAAAATATGACAATGAACCGCTCCCTCATTCCTCTCAGCTTTCTTGTAATATTCAGCAGAGGGAAATAATGGTTGGACTTTCTACGTAGTTCAGTGGCCTCGAGTGAACACGAGAGAAACGCGGAAGTGATCAAAGGA
Organism: Agrenia bidenticulata; assembly: GCA_034694785.1. NCBI lineage: Eukaryota > Metazoa > Arthropoda > Collembola > Entomobryomorpha > Isotomidae > Agrenia > Agrenia bidenticulata. The sequence goes on along the minus strand of JAQFYM010000011.1, from coordinate 188,408 downwards.
TTATTATTGGCCAATGACTAGAATAATTTATTTATTATGAATACAGATGGCAGCTTATGTCTATGTATTTTCATATTTTATAATTCAATCATTCAAGAAAAAAAAACTCAATGTGTTTATGGTTTTATTTAACAATTTTCATAATAATTTTCATAATTTTACTATTTCAGTTATCGTCTGGGATGATCGAGTGTCGACTGTGTTCAAATTTTTTTAAAGACATCTACAAAATCAGATTTTAAATGGCAGGACACGCAGGGGCAGGACTTTGTGTCGGAAATTTTATTTAACGAACGACACACGACACAACACAGATTTTAATAAATCTGAGAGTCTGAGAAAAAGCTCAGATTTATAACTAGGAAAAACCTTAGATTTACAACTGAGCTTTTTCTCAGATTTATTCAGGACACGCAAGCTGGTCAAAAAATTAGTATCGCGCTCTTGCGGCTTGCGCTGCTCCCCTGAGATGTTGCACAAAAACGAGGTCCACCTATAAGATTCACGAGGGTAAGCTATGGGTAAGCTGCCCCCGAGTGAAAGTGCAATTCAGCGTTTAGAAATTCAGTCGCTCAGGTCGCTCTTTGACTTTTCCAAAAAATATATTAGTGACCCTTGACCCTCCATACCGCGCAGCAACGATAACCAAAGTAATTCTGAAATAATTGGATTTTCAAAATATCTAATTATTTTGTCATTAAAAACACACGGGACGAATAAAAACGTAAATTCACAAAAGTTGAGCTTTAAATCTTGAATGTTGTTAATGTGGGAAATGCATGTGCAAAAGGCTGTGCAATTTTTGCCAGTATATGCAAATCTAATAAATAGAGTAGATGTAAACACAAATGTATTTAGTATATAGTTCTATGATGTAAACACAATTTTTAAAATGTACCCAAACAAACAGCCTCCAACATTTGGGGATTAAATCCAAGCCCCGTCATCATCAATCCAATCATCCAACCCTTGATGAAAACAATCCACATGCCACTGACCATGCAGTCCTCAATCTCCAAAGACCTGCGTGACCAATTCCAAAAAAGGGTCAAAAATATTTAAAACGACAAAAAATGTAATTCTACCCTTTGCCCAAACACAAAAAAATTAGCATCGATTAGATTTTACATATATATTGACTACATCAATCCCATTCACACAAGGTGAATAAAAACTATGTCCTTTGTAAACATTGGAGACTAATAAATCCCTCGGGTCAAAGACCTAATGACCCTTGACCTCTTAAGAATGAAGGTCGAATCTGAGGTAAAGTAAGGCGTGGACGCTCCCTCCTTGTTACCAAACCAAAAAGTCAAACTGGAATAAAAAATAAGTCTATGACGTTCCCCACCCTCAGGGAGCAGGGAAACCTTTGAGAATAAATAAGCTGAAGGAAAGGGTGCAAAAGCGTGTTGAAAAAGATTATAAGTTCCCCTAAGTGATCCCCACCTTGAAAGGTAAAAGTACTCGTAGGGATGCCACCCAAGGGACGGAGTTGATAATCATGTGCTTATCAAACTTGGTCCTTATCTTGTTGTTCAGGTCTATTTTAAATTGTAAAGGGTAGATATTAGTTGGAAAAGTATAGGGGCGGTCCAAGCTGGAGTTTCTAAGGAGCCGCCCCTGTAAACTCGGAATCACTCAACCCGTTCGCCATAATATGAAAGAGCCTAGTTTCTTCATGTTATTTATTCCGTAGGTTTATTGCAGCAATGCCTTTTCCCTATTGGAAGTGTAAAGTGAAGTGGGATTTCATTCAAATAAATATACACAAAAGTGGCTCATTCTTATCGATACATCGATAAACTGGTCGACAGGCTAGGACCCCTTCTTCACCCAGTGGACCATGTAACTCAAGGGACCCCTTCATCCCTAAATTTGGCTCGCTCAGGGACTTGAAATTGAAACCTTTTCACCGAGGCCCGAATTATGACGTCCTTTTTGATTTTGAAACTCAACATTTAGTCAACAATTTTGTGTAATTTGTAAACTTTATTTAAAATTTAAATTGCTCAATTGTCAAGTTAAATAATTAAATGATTGACTCCAAATTCAATGTTTTAGTTAGGTGATGTAAAAGGGTGAAATAATGACCGTTTTTCTCTCCTATTTTCAGAGGTGAGAGGAATCGCGTAAGATTGGCATTGGCGTATCAAGCAGCCCCATCATTTAACTTTATTTGACGGAGGGTGAGTTAATCACGATTAACTAGTCATTTACCCACTTAACTAATTATATTTCAAGTGTATTTTATGAGCAGTATGTACGAGATTTTTTCTAGGGTGGGGCTAGGCCATATTGTTTGAAGATTGATGTGAAAAGTTGGATTATATGTCGCCCGCGTATTTGGCCCTCCATCCCGCTCTTTCCTCTCTAATTTTGTGTGGAAACGGATCGATGACTTCGGCCCTTTTTATTTATTATTTTTATTTGCTGTAGAGGTCTAGACGGGGCGAAGGGATTGGACGACATGTTTTTAATGACAGGGCAGAGGGGGGCTTGTCGATACCTCTCAAAGTAATTGTTAGTAATTTAAAACTCGGCAGAGTTGGTAGAACAACTTGACTGAGTTTTTGTATGTCCATGTCACACAGCCCGGATCGATAATCAATTTATCAGGGGTTTAAATGGATGCTTTTGTACTCACAGTCTATGCTACCCACGCTCTTTATTGACAATGATAGGGATATGAATATTCAGTTTGGATAAACAAGATAATTTTATTTTTATGTTGTTTTTTGTTTTTACTAGTTTACAGATAATAGGTCTGTCTGCCTGTAAACTATTATTCGAATGTCATTTCTAGTCATTAGTTGGGGATTCTTGTATTTTTGGGGAAACTGGAGCCAGGGCCATGGGCTTCTATTTCCAATTAAGAGCGAATAATAGTACCAGTAATTTATTAATAGTCCTCAAGTCCTCAACTTAATCTACTAAAATATACTCAGCTCAGATTCTGTTAACCTATTGCATATTTAGGTTTAGTGGTGGTGTTGTTAATCCTGAGCTAAGAGTATGTTGTTTAGATTGGCGTAAGTCCTGTGAGGGCACCCTGGGCACCCTTAGCTCATCATTGTTATTAATATATGACCACTAACAATAAGTACAATGCCAACAACTTTGGAGAAATTATTCATCCTCCCAGTTGCTATAAACATAAAGCTAAAAGCTATCGACTACTAAACAAATATTTATTTTTTAGTTATTTCTTGTCATTCTGAATTCCAGACAGGGGATGGGTCTGGTATAAATTCTTCTAAAGAACTTTTGCAAAAAATATGTCTCAAGTAAATATGTTAAGAGATAAGGATAACCGATGCTGGTTTAGTCTAACCCATTTAGCTCTAGTGTTGGAAATGTATTATCAATTATCAAATATATTGACCTATTCACTCTATCTGTATCTCATGGATCTGTGTGGTTCTGGTTTTAATTTCCATCATGCTTAGAAGGGGTGTGTAAAAAGTTAAAAGTTATTATCAAACATCTTAAGTGTTTGGTACAATTTAAATGCGTTACAGTAAAATCAGTGTGGATCCATATCCTAGCTATTACAGTAGGTACTGTTAATAATCTGTAAACATATGGGCTAGTAATTAAGGCTTCAAGGGTCATCGGATTTAATTTGTTTTTACATTCGAATCTTTGTTCTCTATTATTCTAGCCCATGAATCCCGTTCACCACATCGTAGTGGTCGACTCTTAACAAGTATTACGTGGACGTTAGCAGTTCCAGCAGCAGCACTTTCTAAGCTCTTAGGGTAGGTCTTAACATTTCTTATCAAGTGGGGAGATTATTGACGTTTTGACATAATTTTGACTTACCAGATCTTTTATATTATAGTCGTTGAGTGGATGGTTTGCCAAGATATTGGCATTCCATTTTAATTCATTTACAATGACACTATTCAAAAAGAACTGGAATTTATGATCGACTGACCGTATGTATGCAGGGAGTTAGTATCAAAGTGCTGTTATTTTTTAATTTAGTGCTAGAAGACAGTTAACTAGCTTAATGATGACATTAATGTGATGATATTTTGTAGTGGGATTTCATTAGACCAAATAGAAAGATAAAAGGCTCATTCATTTAAAAGTATGCAAGTGTACGTGACCGTCTGAAAAGATAATGGTCGTGTCTAGGAGGTCAATCAATGTAATCCATTAATTTAGCATGTTATTGAGTTGCTACTAAATCAGCACAAATGAATGGAGAGAGAATGGGAAGATTGTGTGACTTTACATGTTTAATTAGAGATTTGTGAACTAATTTGTCGAGGAAAAGGGTTGAAACTAAAGATTAGGATAATCAGGATAATCAGAAGATGTTTTTGGCAGATGAAGAAATCTGAGATGATGACATGAGAGGTTTTTAAAATGAATGGGAAATAAGTTTAATTCCTTATCGCGTTGGATTATTCCGGAGTTTAGCTCGGAGTTTCATCCATTCGAGAATTAGATGATAAACAGAACTTTGTAAGAAGGTTGGTCACTAACTGATGATCACTGATCAGCCGAGGATTTAGATTAAAAGCTTCAGCACTAATTGTAAGTATATTTTGTTAATGGCAGTTGGTCTATCAGTATTGCAGGATAAATAAGTGTTGAGTTCTCACTTTGCTAGTCACTCAATTAAAGATCATCTTCCTTTCGATGTCTTTGTCGATTGTCCAGTATGGAAATTAAAAAAAGTATTTGCGTACATGTGCGTAGAGTTGATGTAGGACCAAACAGTCATTCATTACGTAGAAAACAAGTTGGTTCTGAATACTTCTGAATCTGAGTTTATTGACGTAGTACAGCATATTCGTTTCCATTGATTAGAAGGACAAAAATTTTGTCCTAAGTTGTTGTTCACTGTGGCTTGAGTGTGGCTATTATTTTGTTTCCCAGTAAATTGGATTGAAATTGATCGTAATTGAATATCAAGTTTAAAGAATATTTCAAAATAATTTATCATTGATAAGAATCGATTTAATCTGGATTTTTGTTGCTTTTCAGTGTTTGCGATGAAATAACTCCGTACCTCGGATACTCTGTGATTGCCAGTCACCTTGCTTGTGGAACCTTTGGAATCCGATTCTGTTGTAAGCGATCAAGGGCGGATAAACTGTTGATTGATGAAACTAAGAAATTCCTCATCTGTTCGAGTCTCTCGAAGAGCCACTACGCTGCACCATCGAAGTAGAAAGATAAGCCATGCGGCTATCAGTAAAAGCAAAAGGGATGCTCCTCGAAGATCCCCGTTAAGAAGCATTAGCTCAAGTGCGACGACGACCGCGTCCAAGACGAATAATAAATCTAATCCGCATGTGAACTATTTGTGCAGACAGGAGATTAACAGTAAGAACAGAATTTTGACCCGAAGTTCGACTGCTAGGCGAAGCAGAATTCACGCATTGGCCGGAACGTCGACTAAAGGCGATACATCCGTACGGATAATACCCGTAGGTAGTTTTAAACGTATTCTGCGATCCCAAAACTCTAACTTGAATGCTGAGGTGGTTGAATGTCCTGGCTCTAAGCCCGAAGGCGCTAATAAGCCAACTTGCTGTACTTCTGACTATCCAGATCTCTCTTCCGTAGCAGTAGACTGTGGTGCTACATCTGAACCAAGTTCGATACAATCAGCGTGCACTGGCACTGTTGAAGACACTATCAATCAAGGTAACTCTACATCTGAAGGTAAAGACGGGATTGAGGGTAAATCAAGGGCATCATTAGGAGTTGGAGACGATAGAAGACATCATAAAAATAAAGCTTCAATAAAAAAGTCAAGCAAGCGAGCTAAGAAGCGGAGGCCATCGGCTAGGTATGTTCTCAACGAAGCAGAAAGTATTAGTTGCCTAGTAAAGCTTTCAGGAGAAAAAGAAGATCTTGAAGTAGTCCGTGGTCATCAATTTATAGCTGAAGCCAATCTCCCTGGTCCTGACGTGCCAGATAGTACCGGAAACTGCGAAAATTCCACAACCCCAATCACAGGAGATCACACCTATCATCTGACTTGTCAAAATTCAGAGACTATCCCATATCCTATCGACTCTTTTTTATCCTCCGAGTTCCCCAACTGTGAAGATATCGACCCAGGGAGGCCTGGATTTGCAATGACATCCGAAACCGGCCCTGTTCTAACTCAGCTTCCGACTAAAGTTGGAGCAACCGGTGCTTCGTTCATAGGCTGTCAATTCAACTACGATGACGATGATTTCACCATGTTTGCCGAAGAGTATTGTCCCAATGGGGTTATGACTTCCACTTCGGTTATAGCGGCGGCCTCCGCAGCTTCCTGCAACCTTCAAGGTGCAAGCACAAGTGGAGCTTCAAATTCCAGTGTCGCTAGTAGTAGCAATGCGTCCTCCTGTTCTTCCTCAACATCCTCATCTGTTGGGTTCATGAGCTCGGAAATATCTGAGATGTTTACCTCCTCGTCGATAAACTATTCCTCACGTTGCTGGACATTAAGTTCCTCCTCCTCCGGCACTATTGCTAATCCTATTATTAATAATGATGGGTCATCCTTCTATAATAATAACAATCCTCTTGGTGGTATTAGTGCATGCATGGAAAACGCCGTCTCAATAACTTCTGCTTCCAAAGAAGTGACCATCGGTGCTAATAACTTCGGTACCATAACCTCCGTAACTAGCAATGAAGTGCCCTCAGATATGGTACGTCCCTCGTCGGAAGAGTACAATCCATGCAGGCCTTCCTGTTCCTTGGATGATGATTCGCGGCGTGGAAGTAGTAGTCAGAGTAGTAACCAAAACATTACAAGTGGGCATCCCTTGTCACCGTCAGCAAGTACCTTAGATTTGGAAGGGGTGTCGAGTCAGGGTGGTGGTGGATTGGAAGATTGTGAGAAATGCAGGACAGATTGTTGTGGCAGCTCTGGGTGCAGCGGAGGATTCATGGATTGTAAACAAATGGATGAACAACAACAGAACGTGCCTTGCAGCTCCAGTAATATTCACCAGCAGCAGCCGTTGACGTACAACCCTCAACCTGTTGATGACACCTTGATCACCTCTTGTAACCCCACGACTTCAGTTGTAGCATGCAATTCCTACAGTGGATATGTAACGAGTAAGTCACTCCTTTAATTTAATTACAAAGTGATTTATGGCTGTCTCCATTGATGACACGTTTTAAAAATTATCAGTATTGACACGCATGAGTGAGGAATAATACATGTTGATAAGTTCAGAAAGTTCATGTTCTTTTGTCCTTTAACCCTTTGATTATGGGTCACATCGTATTGCAGCAAGTTGTTAATAAGTATTATAATTTATAATTTAGGTGATGCAATATTTTTTTGCTTGTTTCATTTATTTGATAGTCAAGGATTTACAAATCCTTTGGCTTACTCACTTAAAATAATTCTGAATGATTGAATCTTGAATTGATTTTTTTCAGATGGGAATGGTGAAGTATATTACGACGATTACTGGGACAACTTCAATCCGTACGTCTTCATAAAGCATCTACCCCCTTTGACTCAGGATATGAAGAATAGAACGGCCGTTCTGCCACTGAAAACCAGAAGCTCGCCCAAAATGAGTCTTGTGTTGGATCTTGATGAGACGTTGGTGCACTGCAGTCTCCAAGAAATGCCTGATGCTTCCTTTTCATTCCCTGTTTTCTGCCAGGATTGTACTTATCAGGTAGATTGGATTATAGTTGATCTAGAAGCTTTTGAATTTTGGGGATCATAAGAAACAGTTTTTATTTTGGTATTGGGATCATTTCTCACATGTCGATGACTTTTGTTACTTGCAGGTGTATGGAAGGACTAGGCCTTATTTCAGAGAATTTTTAGAACGAGTTTCAACAATGTTTGAAGTCATACTGTTCACAGCTTCGAAAAAAGTATACGCCAACAAAATTTTGGACCTTTTGGACCCTACGAGGAAATGGATTAAGTACGGATCTGGATTGATTGACTGTTATTTTAGTTGATTGTGTCTGTATTAGGATTCTTTCTAACAATGTGAATGTTTATTTATTTTGAAAATAGATATAGGCTGTTCAGAGAGCACTGTCTTTGTGTAAATGGGAAATACATCAAGGATCTGAGTATTCTGGGAAGGGATCTCTCGAAAACGATCATTGTGGATAATTCAATCTTAGCGTTTGGATATCAAGTAAGAAATTCTGAAAATATTCTCTTGCATTTGAAATTAATCGGAAAGTTCAAGATATTTAATTTGTACTTAACCTTAACTTATTTCCAGCTGGAAAACGGAATTCCAATCGAAAGTTGGTTTCTGGATGACAATGATCAGGAATTGATGAAGCTAGTTCCATTTCTGGAAGACTTGGTAAAAATGGTAAGTTTGTGTGTCTTATTTTTTTCTTCTCGTTACCAATGTTCATTATTCCAAAGTAAGTCTATCAATTTTACTAAAAATAATGAAAGATATTATTTTTTGTTATTGTAGAACGAGGATGTTCGGCCCCGAATCCGGGACAAATACAAGCTCTTCACATACTTGCCCGCAGATTAGAAATCATCTCTGGCGTTGGATTATTTAGATGCACCTAAAATAGTAGATACGGACAATTTTTACAAGCAACAAAGCAGCTTCGTTAGTTTAAGACCAAATAAGTGTCTACGAGAGAATAATGAGATACGTATTCAGTACAAGACGGTATTTGGTAGGTAGGATGATGGAAGAGATTTCCCTAACTAAATTAGTTTATATAAAATTATAAAATTCCCACCCGGTGCGATAGGGACAGAGATGTTTTTCAGACCTCAACGCACTGCTGAGTATCTCGAGGTAATTATAATGATAACATTTGATAACCTTCCAATCTAATGAAAACCCGGTTCTTTTCATCTAATCTAGATTGATATATTTTTATTTTTACTGAAACTATAAAGTCTGTTAAGTATTTCGTTCAATACTTAATCACACATGAATTTGAGATTATTCTATGGCTAATTAGTATATTCTATCATCTCCGTAGATTTGCTTTTAGGTTATTAAAAGTATTTAAGAGAGTCAACATGGGTAATATTTTCCACGACAATCGACTGGTGGTTTCTCTTCATTCATCGTCTGCAAAGAATCAAATAATAAGTCAGTGTAAATTACGACACAAAAATTAAGTTATCTCGTCTCTGGTAGTTTATTGCACGTTTTTATTGGCTAGTATGGATTTTAACTTAGCTCATAGGATGGATCTGAATCATGATAGTTTATATAAATGGAAATTTAAAAAAAAATTAATATATTTTCTCATATTGTGATTCTATGTTTTGAATTGCTCCTCAGTTTTGCTCGACAGATGAAACTATGAAACAATGAGATTGTTTTAAATTATTTTAAAGATATTATTTAATACCTACATAGAGATATTAATGGTCTTTACAGATGAGAAGAATTTTATAATTTCTCCAAGATACTGGCAGAGGTTCTCTTAATTAGTTTGTAAAGTTAATTAGTAGGGATATAATCAAGAGTGAATTAACTAATCGATGTATGAATCTTGATGTGATCGAATGTACAATTTATAATTCCAATCGCATAATAATTAATGATATTGTATCTGTGTAAGTACTAGATGTTTAATACCATTTGAATTTTATTCATGAAATTTATACGCAGTTTTCTACTGTGGAAATAGGCATAGTGGATTTAAAAACCCAAGTACTCAAAAAGGATTATTATTATATAGATACACACAGAGGCTGCTGCTTCGATTACTAAAAATATTGTGTAAACTTAATTTCTAGGGATAATAAATATTGTGCTTTTTCTGGTGCAGCAAGGCAGGGTCACCAGTTAATTGAATCATTTCATTAATTTACAGCTCCATACTAACTAACAGGTCTTTACAGGTTTAATCTATTGAGGTTAGTTGTGATGTCACTCTGACTTCTCGAGTGTTTGGCACATACGGTGTAAAGCTGTAATTTTTTAGATAAACAATAAAGAGTGTTTAAAAATAAAAAGTATGTAATTTGATAAATTGATTTACATGGACAAACTTCATTACATTTAGTCACAGGGAAAGTCAACATATAATTCTACAAAATAAACGACACCACTACTTCTACAGTCAGTCAAAATGCCGGAACTTTGAACGGTAAAAAACTGCGAAACTGGTATTTATAAAATTCCAACTAGTTTCTTAAAGCGCATGTTGATTTCTCCGCTTATTTGTAGACTTTGCCCGGAGGCTTTTTTTGTAGAGTTCGAGGTGTTCCTTGGATATTCTATACCTTTGGGGTCCCCTGGGTTCGTCTAAATCAAGAGTAATAGTCCTGAGCCAGTGATTTCGCAGTGATTGCCACGTTCGAAATCCAATTGTTTTCGCCAATGAGCCTTTCGCTTCAATTTTTTGCCATACCAAATTTCCAGATACTTTATCCAGCCATTGGTTTGTTAAAATATGATCCAAAATTGTTTGTCCATCCTTTTTGGAATACGGCCTTGATATGACAAAATAGATAAAGTATTACTAACGGTTCATCATGCAAGCTAAAAAAACACTGCCGTTTAAATAAGATAAAATATCCCAAAACCACCACATACACAGACTTTTTGACGTTTGGTGGTCCACGTTTTTTGGGCTCAGTGCGACCTGGTTGCGGTGCTTCAACGGAACTTGCATCTGCATCCGAATCCGATACTTGATATACAGGATCGGAGTTCGATGAACCGGATGGAGAATTGGCAGAGGCAGTAGCAGTGGCAGTAACTTGTCGGTTTCCAGTCTCGATCCAACTGCCTGGAGTATGAATGGGGCGAGAAACTGTATTGTTTTTTTTCTTTTTCACGATGCTTCCATGCGAATTTAGTTCGGGCCCGCCCAACACAACTTGAGAGTCCATGGTGACCTTTCCAGCTGGCGATTTCGGAAAACTTGGCTGTTCGTCTGAGTCTGAGGAAGAGTCGGTAGAATGAGAGGTGGGCCGACTCCGATTTGGGCGATTCCTCAACTCTTTACTAGTGCCAGGCATATTTTTTCTGGTCAAGTTCGCCGTAGCAGCTGCAGCCGTAGGAGCAGTTGAAGCTTTCTGTAAAAAAAAGGGTTAAAAAACGGCAACCGGAGATATTTCTGTAAATCTTTCCTACAGAAATATCATGAGTGAAAGTGAATTAATTACCTGCAGCGGCTCGATCCTTGGAGAGGGGCTTTTGCCTATTCGGGTATGGACTGACATAGATTTTGGAATTTCGGAATTTCGACTTGACCTAGTTGATGGAGATTGTGGGCAGTTCTCCTCACCAGCATTTTCGTCTTGACTTTCCAATACTAACTCGGATGAAATAGGAGGAACTTGTGGAGTTACCGGAGTTCGACTATTCGTTTTCAGATTCGCTTCAACACCAGTGGTAACAGCACGAACAGCAGTATCTTGAGGATTGCGGCTGGGGAACCCTTGAACGGAACGAGTCTTCTTCTTTGCAATTTCGGGACTCTGGTGAGATTGTGGGATTATCGGTATTGGTGAGGGATAAATGAGATCCTTTCTAGTTATTAAGGGTGATGGAGTAATCAGAGGGGTCAAATCGGCCCATGATTTTCTCCGGTATAGCACATCATTAGCATCGTAATCTTCATATCCAGATTTAGTATACCTATAAATGAACACAGTAAATAAATATATGAAAGTCTAAGCCTGGGTCATCAAATTGTATTTGTTAATCAAATTGATGGGATCGCATTCGTCCTAGTAACTCACAAGTAGCAATTGAGATCGACATCCAAGGTGGCATGTTCATGCCTTAACATGTCCCCGATGAATTTATGCGAAAACACGTCATGTGGTACTGGATAGTTTTCTTGGGATTCCTTATGAAGATACAACGTGTCCAGCAATGTGATTGTGAAGGGGTCATCCTCCTTGTTCTCGTACGGTAAAAAGGTGCCCCCACCGGCCTAGAGGGAAATATATTTGAATATTTTAACAATACGATCTAAATCTCATGTTAATTATAAGTGAAAATAAAAAGATGAGCTCACAATGATAAACCTTTGGGTTTTAATGGAAGTTTCCTTGCCCGGTGGGAAAATGGTGAAGTTCATAGGGTGAGGGAATTTGTAGTCCTTCCCCTCCATCTTTTCATAGACGCAAAAGAGATCTGCAGGGATGGATTGCCACGGGGGCAGAGGTCCGTTGGACTTGGCGATCTCCATCTTTTCGACCTTTGAACTAAACGTAGCCGGAGCACTTATTAGTAGTTAGTACAACTTATAATTATTTCTAATCTCTGCTTCAAACTTCAGGCCAATTTTCTTTATACGAGACAATTTAGACAATCGAGAGTTTCTCGGTGTTATGAATCGTTGTGAATGTTGATGATGAGATTCCCGCCGGAGGTTCCTACCCGCAATTCTCACTTGTCCCCATCTAAATCTCTTTGGACGGAAAGGGAAATTAATCTCAATCTTTTAATAAATTAAATCAAGTAATCTGAATGAATGAAAAGATGATTAATATGAAGAGGCATGAATTTAGTCCCTTTATATTTATGAACCATTTTCATGGCTTTTTCGGGTCTTTTTCGGGAGGGTTCCGTCAGAAAGGCTTCAAGCTTAGCATTTAAAAATAAGGTTTTTTTAAAAGTGTAAACCCTGAACCAAAAAACAATTTGATTTCCATTAAATTGGTCAAAGTTCAATGGTCAATCTTCAGAAAGAAGAAAGAATTGCATTGCCTGATTCATCTTAGAAATTCTTATACTGTCAATGAAACTATCTTGTTCAACTAGGGCTCTAAGTTAATCTTATTCAATATTTGCATTGCTCGTATACATTCCATGCCATGATAACGTCACTTAAGTTTAAATTATCCCAATTCCTAATCCAAACGAGCAGGAATCAACTTGCACCAAGTTGCATTTATTTGACACTTACTAAAAGGTAAGGTAAGGTGGTCTATGATGCGATGACGGCCTAATAATTATTTTTAGTCACAAAGAAAGGCTTACGATATCCTTTTTCTTTAGCTCTAAATATATCTATTACAGATTTGAACATGTTCAAATTCATTCATTTCTAGCTTCTACTACTTTTCGGTACTTTTTAAATAAGTTCAAATATCTTGTTGAATGGAATGGAAGGAATTGTGATTCCTGTTTGAACATGGGATTTGACAGGCAGTGGTGGCAGTGGTGGCAGAGAAGCAAGTTTGACAACTTGACACACATCAAAAAAAGCCTTACCAATATCTAAAATTCGATGCCAATCCAACATGACAAAGGGACACAATTTCCCTACCCTTTCCCCTTGATATCATTTTCTAATAATAAAAATAAAATTCCCATGAAAAGCAAAAGAAAACGAACCTTTTTAATAATCCTCTTAGCCCCACAAAGAAAGTCTAAGCTATCAAAATTAAAAATACCTTCACAAATACAAATCAATCCTCTATTCAACAACCCCAGCCCCCTAAATAAATTTAATTCGCCCTTCAAACCCTCATTAATCAAAAAGGCCACTGTCACGAGATCATTTCCCTAGATATGAAATCACATGTAGTAAATTCATTCATGAATTCCAATTCCTCACATAAATAAAATACACATGAATCCACATCTTCTGAAATCTCGTCATGTACATTTTTAGGCCAGAGTTCAAAGCCGAAGCCCGCGGGGGGTTCAAATACCAAGCCCCTCAACGTTTTTCCAAGCTCAATTCTGTCTTGTTAGAACATGTTTTGGGGCCAGTGGTGCCAAGTCAAATACCCCCGGGGTGTGCGCCTACTAACACCATCATCTAACCTCACCTCTGACCTTTTAAGATATTTAAAGGGGGACTTGTAGGGCCATGGGGGATTGTATTGGTTTGGAAGGTGTTGGTTGTGGATGCACCCAAAGTGTGCAAGGTGTGAGAGTCGGTGGTGGAGGTGGCATCAGCTGGGGATTACAAGCTCCTTCTCTCTCTCTCTTCTCTCATTCCATCGTTGGAGTTGTGCTGGAGCTGTTGTGTGTGTCCTGTGGTGTCGAAAGTGTACAAGAAAGGGTCAATTTTGAAAAATACGAGTTTCCGAACTAGTCAAATTGTAACAGCAAAGGTAAGTTTGAATTTGAATTGTTTTAGTGGCAGTTGGGAGGGTTGGAATTGGATTTTAATCAAGTTTTAAAGTTGCATTTGGATAGTTTGTAGTTTGACTTTCACCGGCGGTATGGGTTTTTTTTTAAATTGAGTTTATATTTAATTCATCTTGTTGGTCATTCAGTTATGTTTAGTGTTTTAAATCAGTTACGGAGTCACTGAGATTAAGGTCAAAGGTTGGAATAGTTAATTGATTAATTGAGCATTTAGAATTTGAATTTTTTATCAGCTCCGCAGGTGGCACGGATTACTTTCACTTTTAATTTTCTGAAAGGGTTAAAAAAATTAAACTATAAAATCCCTTAAACATCATCTTTGGCAGAGTTGATAATTAAATTAAATTAAATCAAAGCTAAGTTTTTTAAACTGCAATTAGGAAGGTAGGAAATGCTGTGTTTTGATTGCATCAGCTTTTTACTATGCTGACAATAACAAGGTCTTGTAGAATATTCTAGAAGAGGTGTTTGAATGTGAGGGGGGCTATGCAATACCCCTCTCTGCATTTAAAACCCCTCATGACGTGATAGTGTCAGCATTTTTTATTCACTCGGGCTCAGGTACTCTTTTTAGCACTGAGAGTATCGAAAGACAGCACGTAAGCTCTTCACCACTGTAAAGCCCGTCATGGTTTGCAGTTTTGGGCTTAGAAGTGTGTAAACTAATTTGCAAGTAGTATGGATTAGTATTAGTTGCCATTAGCTGGTAAGAGAGATTAAATTCCTATGCTCGTATTCATTGTTTAGCAGGTTAATTATTACGGTCTCCGAGAATTCAGAGTCTAGTTTATACACTAGGTGTCCTCAATCCATAACTCATACCACCCCCACCCATCCTTTTCATGATCATTTATGAATAATTAATCTGGCTATGGCTATGATGGTTATACTAATAAGCTCGGAGCAGAGCTTGCAAGGTACATGCTCAATCGGGTGTCGGTCAATGGTCTTGTCCATGGATAAGTGGTACATGCAGCTCAGCCCTTCCACTTCTTGCATGTTAAGCCATGTTTGAGTGGTTAGATGTAAGTTGGTATTGATGGAGACGGTGGTGGTGGTCATCTTATGGGCCCCATGAGTATGACTCATCCACTCATCATGAACACAGTCCATAGCAATACACAGTATTAGAAAGTGTAGAATTTTGGGGCTTTCTGTGTTCTGTTTCTCGTCGCCTTAGCTGTTTCTACCATCATCCAGTTAGAGGTCAAGGGAAGGTCAACCCTTTTAATAGTCACAGCTGACTGCTACAGACTCTTCAACATTCCTCAATATATCGATTTAGCTAGGGTGAGTAGTCGAGTAGAGTTCCTCTGGTGTCTTTGAATACTTGAAATATTTGATGTTGGTCATTATTCGCTAAATTTCACAATCTACAATCTCAATTAATCTGACAACGATTGTTTTCGAAACTGTACTAATGGGTGTTTGTTTTTTGTTTTTTTATTCAAGGTGTACGAGATTCATTGGATTGGTATTAATTCAACCTTCCAAGGCTCTTGAAGAGGAGAATTGACTTGTGTCGATTTTGTTAAATCAGGTGGGTTTTGACTTGGTGGAAAAAGGGTAAATCGGTAAAAATGAACAATTTATTAATTTCGAATCCTTTTTTGTTCCGGCCTGATTCTCCCGTGAGCAGCCAAGAAATCTCCAGGAAAAACGAATACTTTACAGACTTCAACATCAACTTCATAGCGTCTCAATTCAACGAGGCGTGGGAGAACTCATCCCCTGTCAAAACGGAGAGCAACTCCTCTCCCCACTACAGTCTGTGGTCGGTCTCATCACCGACAATTTCTTCCACATCAGAATCATCCGATTTGGAAGATTTATTTCCGATGGAAGACAGTTGGGCTTCGTCCTCAACGATCAACCTCGCAGACTTGAATGTGGAAGCTTCTGAAATCATAACGGCGGATTCGCCTGGGGAAGAGCACAAAATCCTCGACAACCTCAATCTCACCCTCGACTGTCTGGATGATTACCCTTTGGATTTGTACTCGATCGATTTCAAAGCCGTCTTTGAAGGGCTAGAAGATAAGTCTGTTGATATAATGGATATCAAGAAGGAGCAATGCTTGCTGTTTGACCAGAACAAGGGTCTGCCCTCTCTGACAATGCCCTTCCACAACAACAGACTTCAATTGGAAGCTGAAAAAACAAACATTTTTCCAAGTGGAGCAGAAAATGAAACCACAGTTGCGTCTATGACTCAGATGAATACCCGAGGTGGGCACAAAAGAAAGGAAGCGCTAGAGCACAGAATGGTTGCACCCTCTCCGCGGGCTGCTGTTGAGGAAGAGCAGATTGAAACGAAGCCAGATATCCAAGCTCTAGGGATCAATAATGGGCAGCAGAGAGTAGGGATGAAGCGTCGATCCAGCTCCATCTCTAGCAAAGACGGTCCATCGTCTAGTACTGGTAAGGCCAAGCCAGACAAGAAGCCCCGAAAGTACGAGTTAGACGATGCTAACGATTCCAGCGTCCGAAATGCCAAGGCTGCGAAAATGAACCGTGACCGGAAGAAGAAAGAGGCCGAGGAGAGGCGAAATGAAATCCATAAATTGAAGAATGAAAACTCAACTTTGAAGACAGCCCTAACTGAATCAAAGGAAGAGGCTACAAATTTCAAGAATTTGTATTTTCAAGAGAAGCAGAAGAACGTTATGAGCGAGGGGCTGCAAAAGAACATCACGAATGTCAAGAAGATATTTGAGGCCATCATCACTCCGTTGAACCGAGCATTCGGGCCAATGGAAGTGGAAATTCCCGATGGTTTTGCCGACATTCCAGCGAGAGTGGCAGCAGACGGAACGGTAGAGACGTTTCCTGGAGCTGGGTTTAACATCCTGGACGAAAGTTACCAGATGCCCATGGAGGGCTGCTCCTCCAATTATACCACTTTCCATATCAGCCCCGAAGATAGAAAGATCCGACTTGACTACAATCCTAGTAAGCTCTTTAATAAAGATAGTATTATAAAATTATCTATTAAGCATACGTAGTTTAACATAAGGGTTTTAAAGAAACTATAGTTTACGAACGATATGACATGCGGCACCCCTAATGCAATTAGTTAAATAAGCAGTATATTGAAGTGACAGCTGATTGTTATTTAAATAATCCATGTGGGATCTTAAAATTTTCAATATTAATATTGTAGTTGTAGAAAGTAGCGGAGGAGACGGTGGTCTCTGCAGCAAATGCTAATTCAAACTAAGTTTTGAAACTGACTAGTTAATTGTAGTTATGAGTAATTTTTTGATTTTCGTATACGATGATACCGTTGATTTTGTGGACGCCGTAGAGAACTTAAGCTACATTTAAATAGTTATTGTGTATGTAAGGAGTGATTGAAGTAAGTGAGATTTAAAAATGTAGCTAATTATTAAGTATCAAGAGCAACTATCTCGAGTAGGTTGGGTTGTTAAAGGCTCCAACACAAAGTTAAGTACACGTGCGTGATAAACTAGATTTCTAAAACCAAGAATGATTCCAACGACGAGTTTGAATCCATGGATTGGATACTATACCACCACTGACTGCTGATGACAACTTCCGTCGTGATTCCTGCCTCTAAAGAGAAACTGTTTTGGATGTCGGGATTGCCCTGTGATGCTTTTGTGGTAGAGAATGCAGAGGCTCCCGACACCAACGGTGGACAAGATTTTAGCCTTTTCACACGCGCCCCTTGACGCAGTTTCATTATGTTTTCTAATGACCCTCTCTATATACTCTTCTACACAGAGTCAATTTTTCTCCTAAAGTGAATAACTGGTTTCTAAAGTGTTTTCTATATCCAACAGGAGGTTCGAATAATTTAAAGTATCGATGCTGTCTGATTTTTTAGGTACTCCTTCTCAGTGCTCAAGATTAAATCTTTTCTCTGCGGACTCGGGGGGTTAAACGTTTCATTTTTCCTTACTGGGTGGGTTACTTGGCAAAAAAAGAAAGGAATTGAAAAACTGATCGATGAGTTCCCCTTCTTCTGAGCTTTAAGGTTAGGGCCTTGTCTGTAAAAAGAAAGTTTAGGAAGGAGGTGAAATCAAATGGCGATTTATTTTGGGATGAGAGGGGAAGAGCTGCAAGTTTGAAGATCCCCAAAATGCCATGGAAGTTCAGGTGGTTCAAGGTGATGAATGGACGTGGACGTGGAGGGGGCCGTAGAGATGAGACGGATGAAGAGTTGTCCCTTGTCACATTTGGCAAGGCTTGTTCTGCTAAATCATCGGCCCCTTATGAAGCGGACTTGATACTCGGACTTTTCTCAAATTCATGATATCTCTCGTTCCACTTAGAACGACTGTGTCGAATCGAGTGCATCCGTTAAAAATCTGTTTTATCTTTCATGTGGTTGTCCCCGCTGTTAGTTGTTACGCAGCGATGATGACTAACATTTTTATTAAGCTTAGGAGATTTTATAGTTGTTTTTTTTTAAAGCAAACTTTTGAATTTGATAAGTCCGTGTAAGTGATTATCTAAGAGTGAATTGGTGAGTGCTATTTTTGTATATTTCTGAATTACCTACATTCCTTGAGCCGAAGTATTAGTAAGGCCTCTGAAGGCTCAGGAACAACGGTGTCTCACATCGGAGTACATCGAGTCGAAGACTGAACCGCGTGTTCTGAAATGAAGATTTCGAAAATCTCTCAAGCTGGGCAAGTTATTGGAGGCCGTACTAATGTCGACGGAATTGGAAGGAATGTAGATATAAAATTGTTTAGCTATCTCTGGACGTTAAGTATTTTTTAGAATGATAGTTAACGTTAGCTTAATATCTAAGGTGGATGGGATTTGAAGAAATTTTTGAGGAGGTTGGGCTCGGATTTTAATTTTGTGTTAATTTTTTCAGATTTGTTTTAATTGGGACATTTCCAATTCCTTGGAACTCCCCCCTGGCCTAATGAACTATCTCCGTTGTGCTGGGAAAGGGAGAAATCTTACAAAATCTACTTAAATTGAATTCTTCTTGGCATTATTTTTTGCTGTTACTTTCAAGGAGCAGAGCAGTGTCAGAAAATGTAGGAAGAAGCTAGTACCAGCAGTTTTTGTCATCTTTTGATTATGACAAGTTTCTCAGCAAGTCATTGGCTTCCCTATGTTGTTCGGATTGTGTGACAATCGTTTTTTAGAAAGATCAAGTGTTACTTATCCAATTTGACTTGTCTTGGTAGCTTTTAACGAGTTAATGTACTGAACTTTGATTGACTTATCTGACTTATGTCGGGATGTATTTTTTATTATTGTCGTGATTGAATTTTTCATTGCCTGTCAATGCCTGTTATTTAAGTTAGTTGTAGGACGATCTGCATGCGACTGCAGTTGAATAAATTGTGTAAACTAATTGTGGGGATACGGTGAGGGAGATTTTTGTAAGGTATTGAATGGTGATTGTTGTTTTTATGCTTGATGGCAAGGAGTAAATAGTTGACGGATCATTTTGTGAAGGTGATATTGTAACTGACTGAACTGAGTGAAAGAGTTTGGATTTTAAAGTCATGTTATAGGAATATAGAATTATTATTAAAGGGATAGTTTGTTTGACTTGAATCGCTGAGTAATTGATTGCCGCGATTAATACTGTTGAGAATGTTTATTTAATAAAATATTAAAGTACCTGTCTTCGATTTTTGTAAGTTACGAGAAATCTTATAAATGAAATTTATGAAAGATGCGCGATGGAGATATATTTCATGGTGAACATGATGGGCCAAGTAGTTTGTAGATGAAAATAAAATTGTTAGTGTTATGAAAATCCAAAAAAAAATTAGAAAAACGGTCAAATGGAGAAAAAATGTACCTATTATTATAATCACTGAGAAAAATCGATAAATAAAATAAAACAAAATTAAAACTATTCTCAATTGTTTTGGTGTTCAGCATTTCCTTTCATAATTTGTTGCATTAAGTTACTGAGGCGTTTCTGAGCATATTTCCTGAATGCATACGGCATAAAAAAAATTTCAAATTTCATGAGGACTAAATTGACGTGAATTAGGATGTGGAGGTAATAAGGTCGTTCTAATGTTCACAAGGGTCAACAGTCAACGATATATTTTATTATTTCATCTCATCACTGTCACAACAAGAATACCATTTGAATACTTCCCTCTGAGACTAAATTAGCTAATATCTGGAATCCTCTTCTAAGCTATAATTGCTAATTGATTTGAATCGACTTGATCACACCGCAGATTGGCTGGTACATTTCTAATCAAATGCATAGGTCCGTCATTTGAGTTGTCAAAAGATATAGCTAATACACATTGATGAATATTGACAGCCAAAACCTTCTAATGAATTTTGGCTCGAGTCGACAATCTTAGGCAGCAACTTTTGTTTCAATTCAATTTTTCTCGTAGTGTCTTGTAATTGATAATACTAATTATGCAGCCCTTTTTATTATTATTTTCTATCTCCCTGTTATTAGGACATTGTTGGTCCGGAAATCCCTGAGGGGTGCTCACTTTTTCCCGTTCACGTAGACAATTCGCATTGTGTTGGTGAAACCAGATCCCTTCTGCCAGCCAGTGATGATGATGATGGGGTCACCAGATTTCACCATCCCTCGTTTCTTAGCATAGTCAACACCGAATTGTACTCGGGAATCAACATCTTCCATCCAGTCGGCTACTGCGTCATCTGAATTTTCATTGTCAACTGAATCAAACACTAGTAATATTCTTACAAAACAAATACCGCAAAGTTTGGTGGACAAGCGATTTAGAATTTTGAAAAATTATCAAACAAAAATAAAATCGGTTTCATTTCGACCCATCTCGACGAACTTTACGGTACAGTATATTAAGCGGGCTAGGTATATTGATTATATCTACAAACCCTGGTAATGAATTGGCAAGATGCCACGGTACAGATGACACTGACGAGCCACTTGGGCGTGTCGTGTTACTGCGATGATGGGACATCGGGGCCTGTACTTAGAGACGAGATGAGCTGAACGTCCAGTTGTGGTAATTACAACAAACGCTGCGGCTCTACACTTGTGGGAAGCCTCCACGGCGGCGATTGCGACAGTATGGGCAGTGTCGACTGGCTCTTGAACCTAGACAGTTCAACATTGTTAGGTACATATAATTTTTACATTCAGGATGGTTTTTTTACTGTCTACTTAGAGAGTTCAAATCGAAACCTACCTGCGTGACAAGGTCATTGAACAACTGTGTATGCCAAAGAGCAGCTTCTGCTTCCTTGCAAATATTAGCCATTGTTTGCACACATTCAATAGGATACTCTCCTTTGGCTGTTTCTCCTGACAGCATGACACAATCGGCACCATCCAATATAGCATTTGCAACATCTGAGCCTTCAGCTCGAGTTGGTCTCGGTTTATTGATCATAGATTCTAACATCTGCGTCGCACAAATCACGGGTTTTCCAGCCTGATAAACAAACATATATTGAAAAATTATTTAATTATTCGATTGAGAAAAGGAACATTAAATTATCTCAAGCGAGATCATTGTATTTAAATTTACTGTCTTACCTTGTTACATTTGGCAATCATAGCCTTTTGGGCAAGGAACACTTTCTCGGGTGGAATTTCGATTCCCAAGTCACCTCGAGCAACCATGATACCATCGGACTCTTTGATAATCTCATCAAGATTTTTAACACCTTGATGGTTCTCAATTTTCGAAATTATCAGAACATTTTTCCCCTTCTCACCTGCAAAAATGTTAAAAACAAAGGTTACAAACAAACTCACCCTTTAAATAGACAATACGTGACCGAGATTGTATCGGACCATATGGTTCTTAACTTAAAAAATTGTTAGGAATGCTGTACATGCTAGTTTTGAAACTGACTTGATTGGTTTCGAATTACTCGTCATTCTTTATTTTGCTTACCTAAAACCTCACGAATGAGTTTCACACCGGCAGCATCCCGGATGAAAGAGGCAAACACCATGTCAACACCCTGTTCGACACCAAACAAGAGATCAGTCTTGTCCTTCTCAGAGACAGCCGGTAGATCAACAGGAACTCCGGGTAAATTGACACCCTTTCGACTTCCCAATTTTCCACCGTTTTCAATTTCGCAATTCAGGAAGTTTGCACCTGAAAAACACACATGGTTAAGTTAAGCATTAAAAAAAATAAACATGATTAGCTAAGATTATAAATTAATGTTTATATTTCCATTACCAACTTCTCTGACGATCAAAGAGATGAGACCATCGTCCACAAAGACTCGGTTACCAGACTTGACTACTTTCGTAATATTGGGATAGTCTACGAAAATGATTTTGTCGCTTCCTTTCTCGTTGAAAGCGACATCAGTGGTAACTTTGACCACGCCTCCTTTCACCATCTCAACTTCAGCTGAAGCACCCTAAAAACCATTACGCCACTCTTAGTAATATATCATTTCAAAGCTGTTCACACTGACAAGGCTAAAATAATAGAAAGGTTCAAAGTCGTACCCCTTCCAAAAGTCCCGTTCTGATTTCAGGTCCCTTGGTATCCAAAGCAATAGCAACGGGGTAGTTCATCCCAAGCTTCTTGGAATAATTAACCGCAGCGGTTCGTACATTTGCAATCGTCTCTCCATGGTATTCATGAGATCCATGAGAGAAGTTCATCCTCGCCACATTCATTCCAGTGTCCATCATTTTCTCCAGCATCTCAGGGGACTTTGAAACCGGTCCAATCGTACAAATTATTCCAGACAGACGATTCCTCGGCGTCTTGGAGTCGATGTCCAGGGCACAAATATGTTCCAGGTGCGTCACGGCTGAGTTAGCCATGAGCTGATTTCCGGGGGTTTCTGATCCTCCTGACATCTGAAACAAATACAAAGATTCATTTATTAAAACTCAATACAATAGATTTCAAAAATGCTTGCAAATCGAAAAAGCAAAATTCTCATATTAAATACTTTCCTGTACTTTACAAAAAAAAACCTTTTATTATTCAACAGACAAAGGAGCTGTGAACGTATCGTTATACAAAGCCAGGCAGGGCAGGGGTGTACTGAGGACATGTGAACTGTATAATTTAATGATATCTAAAATCGATAAGGCTTCTGAGTTATAAAAACATGAAGATATCAACTGACACTATTCAAGATATAAATCCACCCACAAATTATTATCAAGAGCCCTTGCAACTCAACACCGCAAAATAGAGACATTCAAAAGAAGTGACCATGTCCTGTTAAAATTTAAATACCGTGTTATCTGCACCGTCCAGAGCTGTGAACCAAACCATATTGGCACCGTTTCCCGTGTGAACCGAAGGGGAGGAACAGGCCGGGACCAACTGCCGAGTAGAGAAATTAGCAAATGTTTCTAAGGACGAAGTGGCACTTATGCAAGACGGATTAAAACCCTGAGTGAGTAAACTTGTGTAATTATTTCTAAGATTGATGACCCTAACTTTCTTGGCTTTGTAGGAACAAGTGTTCAAGACGGCCTTAGCTTTCGCACTGACTACTCCGAGGTCCTTCTTAAAGAGGACAAGGGAGGAGAAGGATCGGCGTGAAATTTTGAGTGAAGGGAGAGGTGACCTTGGAGAATGGGGATAAGCGGTGACCCGGACTAGCAAGGGCTCTGAAGGAACAAAGACCGTATACGATCGAGTAGGAACGAGCTCTGCAAATCAAAAAACGTAATAAGCACAAGCTAAAAAGAAGCACAAGAAATCGTGGCGGAGTTGAAAAGGAAGAGGATGACCCTGTTGTACAGAACAGAATACCACAGCCAAAAAGGACACACCACCAAACCTCCTTTACACTTCTAGACAACTTTACACAAAATTAATGCTATTAGAAAGTAGAGTCCCTCAAGGTCGAACTTGGAGAGAGAGGAACCAAGTCAGTAGACCACGGGCAATAGTGCGAGCAGATGATTCGGGTAGTGGCAGTAATTCCCCGAATAAACTTCTCTTCTCCCGGCATTGCAAGTCTTCTCCGAAATCCGGGCAGCCACGGCACTGAATATCCTCCTGAGTACGTCTGAAGGTTGAACAGACTCATCCGCCTCGGGTTTTTACAGCCCAATTCCAATGGCCTGTTCTCGCTCGGGACTGCCTATTGATTCGAGAGATTCGCATTCACATCTACGTCACTCCCCCCGATCTACCCGTTTATTTACAGAACAATACACAAAGAAAGATCCACCACGGCTATATATCTCTCTTCAAGCCCGTACGAGTGACACACAGGAAGAATGATATAACAAACCCCGAATTATTCCCCGAGACGGAAAAAACCGAATTATTATCATTACAAGCCTTTGAAAATTAGTAATGCTCGATAAACAAAGTATATGTTTTTATGGTAACTCCATTTCCAGTGCAATTCAGAAGCTAATGAGCCGTCTTGAACAGTATGGGTAAATTCACCAGCTCGTTCCAAACCTTTTTCAAATGTGCCGAGCTTTCGAAATTTTGGTAGATTGGGAATACACCCTCTAAGAGTTACAAGGGATTTGACATAAAATCAATTCCAACTTGTCAAGATAAAAAAATTAAATTAAAAAGTATTGATGTATCACAAATCACAGCCCTTCCTTCACACCTTAACGAGTAGACGGTGGAAAGAAGTTTGATGTTGAAATAGGATGCAATCACCACAATGCACCCTTCCTTATCACATTCACACCATTTACACTCAAGGCTAAAGAGTATGGTACAAGAGCTAAAAGTCCGAACATATACCAAAAGCACGGCACGTATCGTATCGGATGTTGACAATCATCCTGGCTAAAAAGTTCCATTCACTATCAAATGTCAAAATTAACTTAGGGGAAGACAATAGGCTTCGTGGAACAGGTACTTAAGATTATCTTCTACCTCTCTGTTATTATTATGATAGCTCTTGAAGTCGAATGGCCCAACCGATTAGAAGCAAATCACGAACAGCATGGATACAAATTATGGACTAACACTAACAAGTGCTTATCATTAAAGGATCGTTATACCATCTTCTATAACATTCTGTAGATGATGTGCCTTGGTATTTAGAATGCATTCTAGCAAAAATCTAGAAACAGTTCAATTTAGATAGAGCCGGTGTCTAAACATGAGATGATTAGAGTATGGTTGACAATTTTGCTAATTGTAATTATAGTCTAGCTTGATTGCGATTGCCAACTGTAATTTAAAATCCATATATAACAATAATATAGAATAAAGCAAGAATTATTTTAAGTATATACAGTCTTTAGTTTCAAAGAAAATTTTAGAATTACAATGAGAACTTTAAATTCGATTCCACAACTCCTGGGAAAACCATCTTGTCAAATTGTACTTAATAAAATAAACGAAATGTCTATCTAACCCATACTGACAGATCTCACTGTCAGTGAAGATCATCTCCAGAGATTTGGATGCAAAGCTTTATAGCGAATAGTAATTTCTTTAACTTACTTTCTTTCCAGCTATTTGTAAATAAGACTTGAGGAAGATTTTAGAGGAGATGTTCTCTGGCAGGTGATGTCAGTGTCAGTGATCTGAGAGTAAAACAGTCAAAGCCGTGTCCTTGTCCTAGAATTAAAATTAAATATACACAGTTAATTCCTTTAAGCTCAGTTATATGATTGAATCTTAGTATAAGTTGCTTAATAGCTTAATCCCATCAAGTACATATCGGAATAGCCCATAAGCTAAAAACTAGAAATAAAAAGGAATAGTACTTACAAAGTTATATAGGGTATTTAAATGGTCTTTAAAGTGCGATGATCTTGACCGGATCTGTTTGTGCATATGCTAAAGCTGCAAAGAAAGTGTGAATCTAAAATGAGGAATGGAGTGAGAAAAAAGCTATAGCTGAGCAGTAGATTAGACAGAGATATTTTTATGATGAAAAAGACATACCTTGGAAGCGTGGTGTCTGTCTGTAGCTTATTAATTTTTTGTCCTCCCTTCGTATACTGTGGTAAATAAAAATGCAGTTGTTTCTAGGACTTGCAACACATCATGCCATGTCATGGGTGGATATTGGGGATGTGGATTGTGGGTAATTGCAATTGTAATCTCAATCAGCAACAACCTCAAGTTGACTCTTCGGACTGGATTTTTGGAAACAGCCACCACCAACTCATTCTCATCCCACAGTTATACTGACAAGCCTTGCCCTTGTCCAATGTAGACTGGATTGGATGCTGGAGTCATGGAATGCTCGTGTTCGTGGTGGTGGGCGAGATTTATCCAGCCGTTCTTCACCACTAGCTGGGTATTCGGTATTCAGGTGATCATCAGCTCATAGTATTCCGTATCTGTGTTGATTTAAGGCATTCATTAATTAGCTGATTCCATCTCCTTTTAGAAATGACTTGATGATTATGTAAGGACTGTGTTCTTGACAACGTGTACTCATATAATCTAGATGCTTTAAAAAGTATCTCTGAAATTTTTTACTTGATCTGGAAAAGTTGAAACTTCATATTTATCTGAATAAATATTTTTACTCTCGATTCTTAAATTATGGAGCTTGTAAACTTTCAATACATGGAAAGTGCCTTGTGTTTATGTATTTGTATATAATAATCTAGACTAAACATTGGACACATTTCCTATAGATAATTTCGATTATAGATAGACGGATAGATATGCATACATACCTAGTAACTATATTATTAAATATATAGATTATTATGACTTTTCAGTCCAAGCCGTGTTGACACTTGAGCCTTTGGACGTGTCGATTCATACGGGAATTTTCTCGTTCCATAACTTTCTTGAAAATGCTTTCAAAGTTGTGTTGATCCTCGTCTGTCGTAATTTCTCGAACTGCGTACTCATGATTTGATTTCGGTAAAACTTGGTTTGCAAATGGACGAGAGGGATACGGATTCCATTCCAGGCCCAAACCCAGATCTCCAATCTCTTTAGCCACATTTACGAATTTTCCATGAAGCTTGACATGTAGATTTACCAAAATAGGAGTGCCTTCGAAGATATTGAATATTCCATCTACATCTGGATACACTCTAGAATAAGGAAAAGTTAAAAGAACTGTGTTACAGAGATAACATTAAAACAACAGAGGCACTTAAAACTAATCCATAAAAAATTGAGAATAAATATTTACGTTCTCTTGACTTCCACAATAACGATCTGACCACTTATGAGGTTCGTGAATAATTCCGTCACTTTCTTACTCCATTTCCCTAGGAGTGGGCTTATTCCAAAAAGTTGACACTTATAAGCCTACAAAGAATTAAAAAAATGATTAATACCCGACTCAGCCCGACTAGGCATTTATTGAAGGCCCTTTGTCTATTCTCTTTACCATTGGTCCAGAATATGCAAATTTTCTGGGAAGGGGCACAATGTCAAGACTCGACTTTCTGATGTCCAATCCAAAATCAAGGAGCTTCAACTGTACCACTACAGCTTTGTCACTGTCCCCGTCTTCAAGGGCATCTTCAAGCACAACAGCCCTGAACCATCCCTTCCCCGTAGTCAATTCCAAACGAACGGCAACCAACTCTCCTGCTACGTACTCGTTAGGCTGTCGTGTAAAAACCTGGAAGTACGATTGCATCTCAGACCACATTTGATCCAAGGTCTCGAATCCACAGGCAAAGGCTTGGTCTAAGAAAAACAGGTCAGGTAACATGTAAAACTATATGAAAAACTCGAGTAGACGAGTTAAGCATTACCATGTCTGTCATCCTCTGACGGTTCAGGACGGGAAACTTTACAAATACAGTCCCAGCTATCTTTCGGGACCAAATAAAACTCCGAAGGGTCCCCAACTGTAGTTACCCAAGCGAAGGAGACAAATCCGTCGGAGGGAATTGGCTTTTTAGGCAGACTCATGGCTAACATCACGTGTCTTCGCTCTTGAACAGCAGCAGCAGCTAGTTTAGGATGCTCTATTTAATAAAAACAAAGCTCTTTATAGTTAAACATTTAAAGAAACTGTGTATTAAAAATATTCAGAGATGACAAGTGAAACTGACCACTTAGGATCTTGGGAGTATATTTTCCATGTTTCTTGTTGCAGGAGAGCCCTTTGAAACACGCCTTTCCAGGCTCTGTCTGAAAGCGACAAAGGAAATCTTCATCCTTGAGGTCACTCACAGAACTTCCTGCGTACACTGACCCCGGGTCATTTATTCGAAATGACATGCTGTTCATGAAGGATTTGGCTTGAGCACTCATTGGGTCCCAGTCGGACGAACTTTGGTCCACCATTGTAAACTGCAAACTGCAAATTCATTCAAAATCAGCTGTTTAATAAAGTAGATACTTGTAATTCTTGTAAAACAGTAAATTAATCGCTTAATTTGCCAATATTTTCCAACGTTGAAATTATTGAAGCTGGAAGGATTCATCCTTAATTGGTTCGGGTAACATTTTCGAAAAATACCTGTGTGTCCAGTAATTCAAAATTGTATTCTGCCAAAAGTGCCGGTATGGAAAATCGAAATCCGTCCGTGTTTGTTTGTGACTTGA
Source organism: Agrenia bidenticulata (assembly GCA_034694785.1). Lineage (NCBI taxonomy): Eukaryota > Metazoa > Arthropoda > Collembola > Entomobryomorpha > Isotomidae > Agrenia > Agrenia bidenticulata. The sequence continues at coordinate 159,916 of JAQFYM010000011.1, read as the reverse complement.
GTTTTATATAAAATTATAAATGTCATCAAACTAACCAAATGTTACATCTAAGTAATTAGAGTAACTCTAGCTGTTTTGAACAATTAAGTGAACAATTAGCTAATTGAGGTTGTTAATTGTTATAATTGTTATAAAATTGAAAATGAATTGTGCAGATTGAGATTTTTTCTCATTGTTTACTTTGAGTAATTTTGGAGATATTGGCGCTGGCGGGAAAAGTTTGATTTTCCTGAATCCAGTCTCACCGGGAGTCTTATTATACGTTTCACTTGCACCTCAAACTCTTCTACCATTTACATTTCGGAAATTCACCTAGTTTTAAAAACTGCTTTTATTACAATTTTGAAGCTTTTTTTATTGAAAAATATAATTTGCTATAGTATGTGAGTGTAAGGGGCTTCTTAAGTACCCGCTGGCCGCTGCACTTCAAACTCCAGGCTATTCAACCGTTAAAAGGTAAGGCTTTATTATTTCGAGTTTTTTTCTCTTTGTCTTTCAGTCTTTGTAAAATTTGGTGTATTGAAATTGTTTTAAATATGGTAATTACGTCTACCAGTTTATAAATTAATGTTTTCAGTAATTAAATAATAAGGGAATGGTAAATTAAGTACTTATCAGTATTAAGTCCATTTTAACTATTTTATTGCAGATTTAACTGTTTAAACAAGGTCGGGGTGTTTGTCTAGTTTTCTTTTCAATTTAAACTGAAATTAAATATTGTGTTTGATGTTTTGACTCTCCACAGGTCACGGGAGGTCAACTTTTAAGTTTGAAGCTTGTTAAGCTTGAAACTTAAGCTTGTTTTGTTGGAAGGGATCTTATAACTCTTGAACTTACACAATGGAGGTCAAAAATAGTATCTTGATCATCGCAGCCGTCGTCTTTCTCGCCCACTTCCATCCATTATGTACAGCTGGTAAGATAGAAGATTAACAGTTTCTTTTCACATACAAATATTCGATGAAATTCAGCTAAATCTGTGTATTTAATTTGTTACCTACAACCTACCTCTCTAGACTTGATTGATGATGTAAGGAAGGTTACTCACATCCTGAAACCTGGAGTGGAGCTCACGATTGAGGAGAATTATGACTTTCAAATGTTCTGTCGGAAGGGAGAGGCGAAAAATATATTTTATTACTTCCGCACTGCCACCGTAAGTTTTGTTCTACTCCATTGAAAATCATTAAAATGATTTAAAACTTCTGTATTTCTCTGGGATTTCAGCTGCGAATAGTTAGTTCAGCAGAAGACATAAAACTGATCAAGGGGGCTGGTCCTAAAGAAGTTTACACACAGTATTCTCAAAGCACCAAATGGCTCCTTTGGATTGCCAACGTCCTTCCTTGGCGAGTTCGAGATGTAAGCCGTCGTGATTTTTAAAGGATTTAAATGTCATACTGTGAATACTGTGATTATAAATTATTGTGATATGCCGATGTTTCTTTTCTGCAGACCAATTTCCCTACGTTTAACACATCTTGTGTAGGGATATCTACAAGCCGAATGTACTCTGCTATGGTTATTATTCGACGTAAGCTGCTGATTTTCTAATTTTATGGAGTTTTGGAGGCAAAAATTGTTAGGTAGTTGGTGAAGTTAATTGAAATCCTTGAAATATATTGAACAGCTGTGGACCCATGGAAAATCATCATTCTTGTAGCTGGAATCGCCTTGTTTTTCTTGGCACCCAAACTAAGCAAGTCGACTTTGTTCTTTTACTCATCTGGGACGTTTCTTGGAGCACTGGCCGCAGCGCTTGTCTTCTTATTCATCGTTACAAGGTTTTTGCCCAAGGTATGTCGTTTTCGTGGATTAAATGTAGACATTTCTGATTGGTTAGTCTAAATAAAAAGTAAGTCAACTAAAATTATCCCATTACTTTTGCAGGGACGAAGTGGATATTTTGCCATCAGTGTTTTATGGACTCTCGCATTTTATTTCGCTGGAGAGACGTGGAAACGATTTGAAGAGCTACTTCATGAGCGACTACCTTACATTGTTTTGTATCTATTCTCTGGAGCCTTGATTGCGTTTCTTTCCTGCTACCGCTGGGGTCCTCCCGCTCATCCTAGAACGCTTGACATAATTCGATGGACCTTGCAAGTAAGAATATTTTGTTTGGATTGTATGCAATAAGTTAGTGAAATTTACTTAAATGAAAGTATTCAATTTGTATTTTATTTTTGCATCTATAGATTGGTGGACTCGTTTTAGTACACTTTAGCAGCGATTTGGTGGAAATGTCTACGTTATTAATGATATTGGTTATTGTATACCATAATTCTCATGAACGATTCAAGTATCATTTTGAGAGACACTGGTAAGAAATTGTTTCAGCTTCGTCGAAGGTGATCGGTGAGAGACATCTAAAAATGACTGTTTACAAAATTATTTTAGGCGTCGGATGTTTCCTCCGAAGATGAAGCTACTAACCGAGGATGAATATTTTGAACAAGCTCAAATCGAAACTCAAAAAGGTCTTGAAGAACTTCGAAAGTTTTGTTCTAGCCCGGATTCTCAGCCTTGGAAGTTGGTTAGTCGTTTGAAGAACCCTCGAAGGTACAACATATCTAAAACAAGGAACCTATAACTAAAGTATTCGGGACATCTGTTTATTGTTTTTATTGATTAAACTAACAGATTCTCCAGTTTTGTGGAAGGAACCTCTCACCTGAGTGATAATGAAATACTGTCATATGAAAGTGATGTATCGGATGATGGAGACCACTTCATCAGACGAAGTATCCAACAACAACAACCTTTCGTTCCTGCCTTGTCCCCACGATACAATTCAGTCTCACCAACGCCTCAAGAACTCCTCACAGACGACGAAGACTCTCTCAACAACACTTTGGAGACTGATGATGATGAACCGTAAATGTATGGAAATGATAAATAGATTCAGAATAGAGGACTGATCCTTCTCCTTTCTGGAAGCTGTGTTTGGACGTCTAATGCATAATGACTCTGTCCCATCCTTACAATTAGTGGGAAGAAGAGGAGAAATCTGTTACCTTAAGTCACTCTGAAGTGTACAAGTACTTTTGAATTCATGGCACACAGTCATTACGTTTCTTAAATGTGTCTTATTCTTAGCAATTGACTATAGTATGAATTTAAAGTTTACCTCATTCAAGTATTTTTCCAGACTAGCCAACCTGAAGATTTGACGAGTATAGAGCCTACTTAACCTATAGATAGTTTTTTTACAATGTATAAAGAACCAAAGGCAGCTATGCTATTTAAATGGTTTTAAATGACAAAATGCCAATAACGTAACCTAACCGGATTGTAACAGTTAAATTAAATTCGTCAATAAAATTGATTAAGCGGTTTTTTCAGAGCATACGCTACCGGATTTTCTGACGAGGCATTTGAAAAAGAAAATGGAATTCCCCTCAAGCTTTGCAAACACGTTTTTTGGGATAAGGAGTGGAGTGGATAAGGGTCCCATCGGAACTTGGAACCCACACACGGTAGGTAAATAAAAATAGTATCACTTACTCCAAGGCTTGAAAAGGCAAGGGGGGATATTCCAAGGGGGTAGAGAATGATAAGAATTTTTCAATTTACTTTCCTCACGGTCGACTGATGATTCTGAAAGGATGTGGGTGGATAGCTCCAAAAGATGAGTTTCATATATTTTTTTTTTCAGTTTAAAGAGCGCAAGTAAACCTCGGATTACCACCAACTCCTTCTATAGAAATATTATTGTTATTATTATTATTATATCTTTTGATGAGACTTTCTAAACTCACACTCTATACATTTCCATGCCTCTCTCTCATGAGGGAGTCAGGTCAGGTCAAAAAGTCATTATGGTATCTAAGGGATGGACTCCAAGTGTTTGAAATATAAATAGACATGGACTAGTGGAGAGTAGGATGGGATATTTATTAGAATCCACTTTCTCTGTGCTTTCTCCGGTGGTGGTCTTGCTTCTAAGGGCTGATACGGATGGGATATGATTGATGAAGGCCGGGTTGGCTCGTGTCAGTCATGTCTATTTGATTTGTAGTGGTGGTGATGACTATGGTTTGCTTTTGGTCTGTGGGTTGTTGGTTGTTGGTGGTGGCTTGGAAACCTCTGGTGCATAACTCCTCCTGAGAGGTTTCCACTTTTTTCCCCTTCCTCGGGGGGAAAAAATAAATATAAAGTGAAGAGTGAAAGGTTGAGATGAGATGAGTTACTTGAGGTTTGGGCATAGGGGAAAAGGGCTGGGGGTGTTATGCTACAGGCGATATTGGGGATTGAATTAAATGGGCCACTTAGGCCATTATATGAGAGGCCCTTCATCGAATTACTCTCCTCGCTTTTCAAATCCGTCTGCAAATCCTCACAAGTCCTAATCGATACACCCGGCTTTTGAACCAACCTCCCTGAGTGCATTGGGAATCGACATAACAGCCTTTGAAGACTTGGGCTGTCCAGTGTGGACAATTGCACAGTGTGTGGTATTGGTAGTCCTGATGGTGGTCAATCGGGCCCAAAAGCTTAGCTTGGGGATGTACCACTCACCCGGTTGTGTGGAATCGGTCCACAAGACACGGGTAATTTATTTCTCAGGCATAAAGTCCGTAACACATTCTGCGTAGGGTCTGAAGTGTCTGAAATACCATCACTTGTCTCTAATGATTGTACAACAAGGCTCCCTGGCTGGCTCTGACTATTGAGCTCGGAGCTTAATTCGATAGGAAGGGGGAAGTCTTGTGCTTGCCGTATGGAAATATGCAAATCAATTTATCATCAAACCTGACTCCTGTTCCTGTCATAATCTCGTTAAGTATCCATCGAGAACATAAAGGATCCTTTTAGGGATTTACACACACAGTCCTCCCCCCTCATAACTCTCGGATAGAGAAGCCACTAGTGGGGGCATAAAGCACACAAGTTATTCCCATGCTTTTCCATGGTTAAGGACCACCACGGGCCCCCAGCTCCCTCAATTAACCTAAAACTCATGATGGATAACCTTCCCCGTCTCTTGGTCTCAGTGTGGTCATAAATTGGACCGCAGATGTGGCTCTCTGTCTTTCCACCTTCAGGTTTGAGGGGCTCATGGATAAATGAACTTATTGCTTAGTGTTCAGAAGGGAAGTTATGTGTGTGGATAAATAGTAGCCTTGGTCATACCTCATGACCTGACTAATGGTTATGACTCCCTCAGGTACTAGTGGGTGAGGTACATGTGTATTTCCTGTGGAATATATTATCCTTGTTTAATGGGGGCATAAATCCCATTTTGGTCATCCTTTCTCTCTTCCTCAGATTTTGATAGATTGATCATGTTTTAAGGTTGGTGGTGGTTCGGTTTCGGTGTTTGGTGGCAGTGGGGGCTTCTGACTACGTTTTGTGGTTTAGAATGCTTTCTCTGAGGAGGGATTGATGGGTGCATGTTCCAATTAATGGGAGTGGAATGGAAGATTACTTTTGTCTTGGAGGGCTTCTCTAAAATATGTGCCTATATTTCTAAGTGTACATTTTCAAAGTTGTAGAGTGTGTGTAGTTTAATGATTTTGAAATTCAGTTTGTCTTGAGGATTTTATTTTATAAGTTTTGGTTTTATCACGTAGTTTATTGTAGCACAATGTTACCTGTATGTTTATTCTATTTAAAACTGGGCTACGGGCTCTCCGCTTTCAGCAAATGTTTGAATTTTTGTGGAGTTTATTCTCATAAGGTTTAAGCTAAGAAAGAGATTGACCTGTGTGTCTACAATTTATAGGTTCAACGTCATAAATTGGAGGGCTAGAGCAGCTTTTGGATCTCCATGTAATTTTTCTCAAACACTCTTTTTAGATTCGTGTATTAAACAAGAAATCTTTTAGAGTAGGAAGTCAGGTAAACAATTATGCAGTTTTGTATATGATACAATAAATAAAATACTATTCGAAAAATTTACTAAATTGCCCGACTAGTGTTTGATTGGTATTTTGAACTGAATGTAACTAAAACCGTGCATGAGCTCAAAACCGGTTTGACCCGGTATAATTGAGAAAAATATATCCAGTACGAGAGTCTCTTATTTATTTTTAAATAAGATTATCAATTCGTCCAGCTATCTACAAACATGATAATTAAGTTACTAAAAACTATTTACCAAGCCAAGAAAAGGTCTCCTTTAATTCCTAATTTAAGTACGCACTAATATCAAGAATTAAACTAATGAAAAAGGCACTTAAATAAATCCCCTACCAAATCCCTGTGCACATCCAGAACCTCCAAATCTCCTCATCATCTCTCTGCCTATTTACTAAATCTATTCCTTTCATTCAGCCCCCTTAATTAATTAATTAAATTATCCATCTCAAAATTCAATCGTCACTTAAAATGACTTAAAATGCCTTAAAATAAGGTCAAAAATCCCCAAGTCCTCTCCCAGCTCAAACATAAAACACTAAACTCAAGTCTCAAGATGCAAAATCCTCCAATCAAAACCAACACCTCCAAATCCCAACCTGCTGCTGTAATCAGATTAATTCATTAAACTCCGAGAGAGTCTCTCCAACTCCCCCGTTAAAGATCATGCAAATCCGAATCTCCCTCATTAAACGGAATGCGGGGATGATGGGGATAAGGATATTGAAACTTCAAGGGCCCCCCTTGTGAAAGATGGATGTAGATGATAAATGGGTGTAATGAAATTAGAATTCAATCTCCCTTCCCATCTCATCTCTGCAATGAGATCCAAAGATCCAATCCACCTCTCCCAAATCTGTTTTAAGGGAATCCTTTTTTTATTTCCTCCGACTAGCTCCTCACTTAAGTAAATAAAAAAAGCTCATGTTGTTTGCTCAAAAAAACCAGCTCGGGTCTCTGGAAACTGGAGAGAGAGAGAAAGATCTCATCTCCCTTAGGCATTACATGATACAAAATATACACAAATAGAAGAAAGCCGTGTTAAACCCGCTAGTCCCCGAACTCGGGGATTAATCCATCACATCTTCCTTTCATAACCTAGAGAAATCCCAGGGAAATCTCTAACGTGTCTCTCCAAGACCTTCTTGCTGGATTTAAAGATAAATGTATTTCTCGGGTATACCGGGTGTTTCTCGGATTTTTTTTTAAAGAAAAGGTAAGAGTAGCAGAAGTGTAGGAATAAATCCTCATTTGGTATGTGGAGGTAGGAGGACTGGGAGTTTAAGTCTCATGAGATTGATTGCAGAGGATCGGCCGGGAGAAGGATTGACTACTGACTCGGGTAGTCTCAAGCATCGGGCTCCTTCATAACTCATGAACTGCTCCTACTTCTTTTTATAATTACCGAGACAATCCGTAGGGCTTTAAATTAAAGGCCGGACCCGGGTTCATATCCACCTTGGATAAGTTGGATAAGGGAGATTGCCTGGGACTTTGGGACGGTGGTAGTAGAGAGACTTGTTAGCTTCCTTACCTCCTTCTGGGGGGGGGGCTTTTTTAGGGGGGTAGTTTGTAAAGTTTTGAAACCGGTTGTGCTGGAATTGAATCTCTTGGGGGGACTGGAGGTTTGGATTTCGGATTGCTTCCTATGATTAATTAATTGCTTGTTAATTTTCATTTTAAACTTTCTCAAGGCTCTCCGGGTAGCTTTGGATGTTAGGAAGAGGGTTCATGAATACGCCTGGGAATTGTTATAAAAAATTATGAAGGATTGTTTTTTTTGTAAAAGGAACTTTTGAACTTTTTTGATCGTTTTCAAGTGTCATCAGCATTGTTTTTTAGAAAGAAGAAAAAAGGATGAGATTGAAACAAGGTGTTTTAAGTTTGTTGCCAGCCTTTGTAAAGATAGAACAAAAGTCAAGTTATTCGCATGCGTAAACCACGAAAAGAGGGAAAGAAACAAGAGTGAATTAAGATAGAGTAATTATGAAAAGATAATGAAGGTATTATTAAAACTATAATCCCAAGTGCTTGTTTAATTATGAAAAACTTTTCTTTCTAATTGTGAATAAAAACAAGACAAGATACAAAGACTTGGTTCTTAGAAATGGAAATCCTCTTTGAATTAATTAAGACTTTGTTGGCAGAAGAAGAAATAGAAAGTCTTAAAAGATAGAACAAAGAACAAAAGAATCTTCTTCACAGATCTTCTCTCTCCAATCCTTTTTCTTAGGCTATTCTAAATAGTCTAAGTAATAAAGCCTTAAGGTCTTGAACCCCTTGAACCTCTTCAAGGGATCATCACATTTTGGACTAAAATAATATTTCCCTTCTCTCAGAGTTTCAACACTTTTCCAACTGCCAAGATTAATGAGCAGGCTTTATTACCAATACATCTTTTTTACCTTTACTATGCGTGTACAGGCCTGTTCATGGGCCACTTTTGAAAAGGGTCATTTTGGAAGGTCAAGGGTTGACCATAATTAAATCTATGAACACCTTAGTAAATGGGACAAGCTTTTGGATCTGGCACATTTAATGAGAAGACTTTATTATCAATCAATTTGTATCCCTTTACTCGGTGTCTACAGGCCCGTTCATGGGCCACTATTGAAAATGGAAGTGTAGTGAAACAAACGGACGGACAGACAGACAGACTTCTTTTAGGGAATTTTGGAGTTGACACGAGTAAAGAGAGTCAAAAGTAAAAGAAAAACCTGGAGGATTGGGCTTATCAATAAATATAATTTAAAAAATCTTAACTTGATAAATTTCGAATGTTTTGAATCTTTTATCAAGAGATTATGATTAGAAATTGATGCACCTGACTGTAAAAAAATAATTAGACAAAGATCCACTCTACCTCGGCATGTGATAAAGATGAAGAGGGAGTTGGTGAGTTGTCATCTTCTTAGAATCTTTTAGGGCTCTTGAATCTTGTACATTTGCTTCTCTGTCAGTAGTACAAGAAGCTTTTTAGAGTAATTATCAATGGATCTGAGAAAAGGGACTTGAACTTTGAAGGGAAAAAATCATATCTATACATATATAATATATGCATATATATATATATATCTATCTATCTATCTTCAAAATCTCTTATTCTAATAAAAAAAAACGGAAGAAGATGCCAGAGGAGACAGAAGAGATCTTGACAACTTGGCCACTTGAGTTTATTTTAAATATACAAATGACTGAGTTCACTTTTCCCCTTTACAGTTTTGTAGTTTTATTAAATTCCAGTATAATTATATATGTTACTAATTGTGTTATTTATGGCGGATGCAAGAGATCTAGCATATTACAGAATATATAAACTTTGCGAATTTCATCAATCGTCTCGGAAATTGGAAAAATATTCATTGGTTTTTAGATTGATGGGACAGTATGTTTTTTGAAACATTCAATCAAAATATCCTGCATCATCATTACCAATTTAAATACCCAAACTCCTTCTTCAGAGAAATGTCTTGGCCAAGACTCAATAAGTTGAACACAATACCATTAAACAATTAAATACAAAAAAACAGATAGGAATTATCATTACAAACATAAAGCCCTGTCACATTCTGCATATAATAGGGAGGTTGAGATACGGGGATTTTTGCCTTCCTCTTTTCACTGAACCCTTCCTCTTCACATTGATCAGTCACAATCAATCAGCCCAAATCCCTCTATCGCAACCTCCCTAATATCAAACGATATGGCTTTTGATTTCAGAACAATCAGCCACTTTAATCATGACATTTGACAAACTAAACTAAACTAAAGATCATATCACCACAGCTCTTATCAAATCACCTCTGGCCCATGTGGGTCATTCATATTTTCCTGCATCTACTTCAAACTCATCGTCTGCTCTGCAAATCCAACCCGGCATCTCCAAACATCAATTAACACGTTAAATAAGCTAAATAAATTAAACCACGATGAGGTTTTTAAAATCCCTATGCCTCACCATAATTACAATCTCATCCTTGATCCAACTCAAAGTGTCAGGGGAGAAGATCCTCGTGCTCACCTTCTACGGAAGCAAGAGCCACAAGAATGTATTCGAGCCCTTGTACTACGAGCTAGCCCGGAAGGGTCATGACCTCACCCTAGTCTCCCCTGTGAAATCTGGCTACACCCAAAAGAACATGAAGGAGATCAACGGGGTCACCCTGGAGGATGTGAACAACATGGACAAGTCAGCCCCGCCCCTCAACATCTTCAACTTCCGACTCAAGAGCAAGAAGATCCGAACTGCCTTGAACCCCTTCCTAATCCCCATGTTCGAACGAGGCTGTCGGAGTTACTTTCAAATGCCAGAGGTCAAGGCCCTGGTCAATCAGAAGTTTGACCTGGTCATAGCGAGCTCGTTCATGAATGAGTGCACATACGGCCTGGTTCATCTTCTCAATACGTCCTACATCTTTGTCCACGTCCATCCCTTGGAGCATTACAAGGCAGAGTTCACCGGACTCAGATTCCCCCCTTCGTTTGTGCCGAGCTATTCTGTGACGGCCACTGACAGTATGACCTTTATGGATAGGGTCACAAACTTCTTGACCTATCAATACTTGGGGGTTCTCTATGATTGGATCTACTTGCCGAGGATGGAGGCAGTTTACAAAGAATATCTTGGAACTGGGTTACCGTCCGCGAGGGAGATTGAGAGAAATGCCAGCTTGGTGCTGAATAATGCCCACTTCTCTTTGACCTTCCCGACTCCACTTATGCCACAGATTATCGACGTGGCTGGGATGCATTGTAAACCTGGGAAGCCCTTACCCAAGGTCAGATTTTTAATTCCGAAAGTTTGTTAAATATGGAGCTTTATAATTTTTTAAAATTATTTTAGGACCTACAAGATTTCGCAGAGTCGTCAGGGTCAGAGGGTTTCATTTATTTCAGTCTGGGTTCCCATGTGAAGCCGAGTACGATGCCCGATTCGGTTAAGGAAGCTCTTATCACTGCTTTCTCAAAGCTGAAGCAGAAAGTCCTTTGGAAATGGGACTTGGACTCTATTGAAGGGCTGCCGCAGAATGTCAAGTTGTCCAAGTGGGTCCCTCAGCAGGACGTGTTGGCTCATCCGAAGATTCGGGCTTTTATTACCCACGGCGGGTTGTTAAGTACTGAGGAGTCGGTGTACCACGGGGTGCCCCTTATTGGAATACCACTTTTTGGAGATCAGATAAGTTTTTAAAGTTTTGAATCTTCTTTTTAGCCCGTTCGTTAGCGGTTTTAGGCTCTACCAATGACAATGGAAATTTTCTGTTTTTACGACTGGAATATGAGACAGGCGGAACACAACGGTTATGCCATCCCTTTGGAGTTGATTGAGCTCACCGCAGATAAAATTCTAAATGCAGTCAACAGAATTTTAACCGAAAAGAAGTAAGTTTCAAAATAAAACGTATTTTTAAATGTCTCAATTTTTAATTACTAGTTTAAATTAAATTTTTTATACTAGATTCACAGAGCGTGTGAAGACCTTGTCAAAGCAGTTCAAAGATCGTCCCGAAACGGCCTTAGAGACGGCCGTATTCTGGACAGAGTATGTGATGAGACACAAAGGAGCTGTCCACCTTCGATCACCTGCTGCTGACCTCAATGACTTTGCTTATCACTCCTTGGATGTCATCGCTCTTATCGGAGGGCTCCTTCTTCTAGTTGCTTATCTCTTGTTGTCTTTGATAAGAATGTGCTGTTGTGGAAAGTCTAAAAGTGATGCGGGTAATAAGCGGAAGGCCAATGCGGCCAAGAAGAGGCTATAACAATCCTGGATTTTCGTTTTGATTTTTTCTCGTATTTGAGGCTAGAATCTAAAATAAAGAAAATTGAAAATGTTTTTCTCATAATTGCCTAAATATGTCCGATTCCTTCTCATCGTCCTCGACTATCCGACAGATTTAAATTCTGATTAGCCTGTTTGACTTCCTGGCTTTGGACGTTTCTCTAGAGGAAAAAATTTAACTGTTGACCTAATCAAACAGTCAAAAATAAATCTTAATTATCTATTAAGATATCTCGGCCCAATTCGGGCTTGTGATTATAAGCTTCACTAAAATTATAATATAGAAAGGGCGTTTATTTTCTGTATTATAATTTTAATGAAGCTCAATTCGACTACAAAGGAATAAAGGAGGTGTGAATTATGTAAACCAGTTTGTCCAAATCTAATCTCCCGTTGATTCTCATTTTTTAATGTCCACTTCGGCCCCGAGGAATTCCATAACATGTAAAAACCCTTATCAATTCATGTATAAATATTACAAAAACATATCCAGGACAATCATATCCAACTGTCTCCTTACCAAACAGTCCAACTTGGCAATCTGCCCCGGCTCCAGTCCAAAAAAAACATCCCCACTTTATATATAAAAAAACAATTCAATATTAAAAAAACACCGTAATTTTAAATCCGGGTGAAATGAAGTTTCCAAAATCCCTATGCCTCCTCGTTATTACAATCCTGTCCTTGGTCCAATTAAAAGTGTCGGGGGAAAAGATCCTCGTGCTCACCTTCTACGGCAGCAAGAGCCACAAGAACGTCTACGAGCCCTTGTACCACGAGCTAGCCCAAAAGGGTCATGACCTCACCATAGTCTCCCCCATAAAATCCGGCTACACTGCCAAGAACATGAAGGAGATCAACGGGATCACCATGGACGAGGTGATGAACATGAAAGGGCCCCCTCCGAACCTCTTTGACTTTCGAATGAACAACATGAAGATCCGAACTGCCTTGAACCCCTTCCTACTGCCCATGTACGAACGGGGGTGTCGGAGTTACTTTGAAATGCCAGAGGTCAAGGCTCTGGTCAATCAGAAGTTTGACCTGGTCATATCCAGCTCGTTCATGAATGAGTGCACATACGGCCTGGTTCATCTCCTCAACACGTCCTACATCTTCGTCCATGCTCACCCAGTGGAGCATTACAAGGCAGAGTTCACCGGGCTGAGGATGCCCCCTTCGTTTGTCCCGAGTTATTCTGCAGGGACGACTGACCACATGACCTTTCTGGAGAGGGTGGAGAACTTTGTGGCTTATCAGTACTTAAGGGTTCTTTATGATTGGATGTACTTGCCGAGGATGGAGGCAGTTTACAAAGAATATCTTGGAACTGGGTTACCGTCTGTGAGGGAGATCGAGAGAAATGCCAGCTTGATTTTGAATAATGCCCACTTCTCATTGACCTACCCGAGACCCCTTTTGCCCCAGATTATCGATGTTGCAGGGATGCATTGTAAACCTGGAAAGCCCTTACCGAAGGTCAGACTTTTAATTCCTAAAACACAATGAGATTTTTAATTTAAAAAAAATCTTTTCAGGATCTCAATGATTTTGTGGAGTCGTCGGGGTCAGAGGGGTTCATTTATTTCAGCATGGGCTCTCACGTGAAGCCGAGTACGATGCCCGATGCTGTGAAGCAGGCCCTTATCACTGCTTTCTCGAAGCTGAAGCAGAAAGTTCTTTGGAAATGGGACTTGGACTCTATTGAAGGGCTGCCGAAGAATGTCAAGTTGTCCAAGTGGGTCCCTCAGCAAGACGTGTTGGCTCATCCGAAGATTCGGGCTTTTATTACCCACGGTGGGTTGTTAAGTACTGAGGAGTCGGTGTACCACGGGGTGCCCCTTATTGGAATCCCTCTTTTCGGAGATCAGATAAGTTTTTTAAGCTTATTTTTTTAAATTAGTTTAATCCCGATTGTGAGTCAGTATGCACAATTAAATTTACCGTTATAAAGTTTTGAAAAGTGTTATTATTTTGTATTTTTACGACTGGAATATGAGACAAGCTGAGCACAAGGGATACGCCATCCCCTTAGAGCTGAATGAGCTGACGGCAGATAAAATTTTATTTACTGTCAATAGAATTCTAACTGAAAATAAGTAAGAATAAAATTTATTTTTATTTTTATTTAACCATAATTAAAACATGAATATCTTTTTTTTAAACTAGATTCTCTGAGCGTGTGAAGGCCTTGTCAAAGCAGTTCAAAGACCGTCCCCAAACGGCCTTAGAGACGGCCGTATTCTGGACGGAGTATGTGATGAGACACAAAGGAGCTGTCCACCTTCAATCACCTGCTGCTGACCTCAATGACCTTGCTTATCATTCCTTGGATGTCATTGCTCTTATCGGAGGGCTCCTTCTTCTAGTTGCTTATCTTTTATTGTCTTTGATAAGAATGTGCTGTTGTCGGAGTGATACGGGTAGCAAGGTGAGTAAGGGGATGGCTAAAGCTGCCAAGAAGAGGCAGTAACGATTGAAAATATTTTAATTCATTTGTTCTAACAATTGCCAGTGGAAATTTGAAATGAAAAATAATTTATATTTTAAATCAAATTTTTAAATAATGAAATTCGAGATTTTTTATTTGATTTTTTTTGCTTAACCAGAATTAATCGAAGACTTCAATACATCTACGTGCATAGAACTGTAAATAGAATAAGTATTTTTATCCCTCCCTGACGTAAAGGCTCACTAATAATCTATACATCAAAAAACTGTCGAAATAATATTTTTTTAAATCTGCAAATGCCCTAAAAGATCTTGTCCGATTCGGGCCTGTGCTTTACCTATAACATGCTAATTAAAATCATCCTCACAAGTATTATGTACTCTACTAACCGAGTATACAAATTATACAAACCAAGTCTGTCCAAATCTAATCTCCAGCTGAAGGTTATTTTTTATCCACTCCAGCCCCGAGCCATTTCAGAACAGGTGGACCCCAATAAAGTCACATTTAAATTATAAAAATATCTCCAGCACAAGTAAATCCAACCGCCTCCTTTTACCAAACAGTCTGAGCTGAGAATCTGACGGGCTCCATTATAAAAAAATACCCCCTCGGGTTTTAGAATTAAAAAATCAATCACCAAGTAAAACTAAATCGGCTCAAAGTTATAAAATGAGGGTTTCAAAATCCCTAAGTCTCCTCGTGATTTCAATCTTGTCCTTATTCGACCTTAAAGTGTCCAGTGAGAAGATCCTCGTCCTCACCTTCTTTGGAAGCAAAAGCCACAAGAATGTATACGAGCCCTTATACCACGAGCTAGCCCAAAAGGGTCACGACCTCACCATAGTCTCCCCAATAAAGTCCGGCTACACTGCCAAGAACATGAAGGAGATCAACGGGGTCAACTCGGAGGATGTGAGCAGTATGGAAGGGTCAGGGGGGCCTCCAAACATGTTCAACTTTCGAATGAACAACATGGCCTTGCGAACTGTGATGAGCCCCTTCCTCCTCCCGACTCTTCTACGGGCTTGCCGGAGTTACTTTGAAATGCCCGAGGTCAAGGCCCTCGTCAATCAGAAGTTCGACCTGGTCATCGCGAGCTTGTTCATGAATGAGTGCACATACGGCCTGGTCCATAAACTCAATACGTCCTACATCTTCGTCCAAGCTCACCCGGTGGAGCACTACAAGGCTCACTTCACTGGACTCAGGATGCCCCCTTCGTTTGTCCCGAGTTATTCTGTGTTGTCGACGGACAGGATGGACTTTTTGGAGAGGGTGGTCAACTTTTTGAACTATCAATACCAGAGCTTCTTTTACAATTGGGTCTACTTGCCGAGCATGGAGTCAGTTTACAGAGAATACGAATATCTTGGAACTCCCTTACCGTCTGTCAAGGAGATCGAGAGGAATGGAAGCTTGATCTTTAACAATGCCCATTTCTCACTGACCTTTCCCCGACCCCTTCTGCCCCAGATTATCGACGTGGCTGGGATGCATTGTAAAGCTGGACAGCCTTTACCAAAGGTTAGTGTTTCTATTTAAGATCGAGTTGGTTACAGAGACTAAACGGGTTTTTTTTAACGATTTCAGGATCTCCAAGATTTTGTGGAGTCGTCGGGGTCAGAGGGTTTCATTTATTTCAGTTTGGGCTCAAATGTGAAGCCGAGTACGATGCCCGACTCGGTGAAGGAAGCTCTAATCACTGCTTTCTCAAAGCTGAAGCAGAAAGTTCTGATGAAATGGGATTTGGACACTATTGAAGGGCTTCCGAAGAATGTCAAGTTGTCCAAGTGGGTTCCTCAGCAGGACGTGTTGGCTCATCCGAAGATTCGGGCTTTTATTACCCACGGTGGGTTGTTAAGTACTGAGGAGTCGGTTTACCACGGGGTGCCCCTTATTGGAATCCCTCTTTTCGGAGATCAGATAAGTTTTAAGAATTTTATCGTATTTAGTTTACTTGTGATTGTTTGGTATGGACAATTAACTTTTAACTAAGCAGCTAACTTTAAATGTAATTTTCTGTTTTTACGACTGGAATTTGAGACAGGCTGAGCATAAGGGATACGCCATCCCCTTAGAGTTAAATGAGATCACAGCCGACAAGATCTTAAAAACTGTCAATAGAATTCTAACTGAAAAGAAGTACGAATAAAATACATTTAAATTTTAATTCAACTACAATTAAAACATGATCAATTTTTTTAACTAGATTCTCTGAGCGAGTGCAGGCCTTGTCAAAGCAGTTCAAAGATCGTCCCGAAACGGCCTTAGAGACGGCCGTTTTCTGGACAGAGTATGTGATGAGACACAAAGGAGCTGTCCACCTTCGATCACCTGCTGCTGACCTCAATGACTTTGCTTATCACTCCTTGGATGTCATCGCTCTTATCGGAGGGCTCCTTCTTCTAGTTGCTTATCTCTTGTTGTCTTTGATAAGAATGTGCTGTTGTGGAAAGTCTAAAAGTGATGCGGGTAATAAGGGGAAGGCCAATGCGGCCAAGAAGAGACAATAACACTTCAAATGAGTACAATAATATTTTTGTTTTCGATTAACTCTTCGGTAGGAGATTAAATAGATTCAATATAGGAAATTAAAAACAAGTCAATTAATTTCATTCAGGTTTCGTTTTTTTATTTGAACCTCTCTTATAGATTTGCGTAATTATTTAATCAATAAGTAATTAGTAAAATAATTTTATTTTTATTGAAAACCAGAAACTGAATTTAAATCCAAACTCGAGACACAAAATCCAAGTGGGAAAAAACACTTGGGCCAAGTCATCCAGTCAGTCGTGCCTCACCAAATCTCCAACCACAAACACATCAAGTCATATCGAATCATAACAAATGTAACCTGATGACATAGCTGCGTAATTACTCTGCATATACCTAATCATTCGTCCTCAGACCTTAATCACATGCTCAAAACCTGTAAGGTAACATATAGTAACTAGACTAGCTAGTAGCCTTTGACAATGTGTCATAATGCTAGAATCCCGGTCTTTCCAATCCAATCTCCAGTTGAAGGTCATTTTTTTGTCCATACTAGACCCAAAGGGGCATTTCATAATCAGATGAGCACCTCAATCAAGCCATATTTTAAAGCTAATATTAGAGATGCACTACAAGTACTCAAACCCCGTCCCACAAACCTCTTTACAGGTTTTCTGAAAAATAGTCTAGCTCAGAATCTGGCCCTACACAAGTCCAAAATGAAGTTTTCAAAATCCCCAAGTCTCCTCTTAATTTTAATCTTGACCTTAATCGACCTTAAAGTGTCCAGTGAGAAGATCCTCGTCCTCGCCTTCTTTGGGAGCAAGAGCCACAAGAATGTATACGACCCCTTGTACCACGAGCTAGCCCGGAAGGGTCACGACCTCACCATAGTCTCCCCCATAAAATCCGGCTACACGGAAAAGAACATGAAGGAGATCAACGGGGTCAATATCGACGACGTGAATGAAATGGAAGGCTCAGGGCCCCCTCCGAACTTCTTTGACCTCCGCATGAAAAGCTTGAAGATCCGAACCCCTTTGAACCCTATCCTCGTGTCCATGTACGAACGGGCGTGTCGGAGTTACTTTGAAATGCCCGAGGTCAAGGGGCTCCTCAGGCAGAAGTTCGCCCTGGTCATAGTGAGCTCTTTTATGAATGAGTGTACATACGGCCTGGTTCATAAGCTCAATACGTCCTACATCTTCGTCCATCCTCACCCCATGGAGCATTATAAGATGAAGTTCACGGGCATGAGGTTCCCCCCTTCGTTTGTACCGAGCGTTGCGGCTGCAGCGGTGACGGACAAGATGGACTTTATGGACAGGGTGGTCAACTTTGTGTCGGTTCATGCGTTGGGAATTATGTACGATTGGATGTACTTGCCGAGGATGGAGGCACTTTACACCGAATATCTTGGAACTGGGCTACCGTCTGTGAGGGAGATTGAGAGAAATGCCAGCTTGGCTTTGGTCAATGCTCATTTCTCATTGACCTATCCACAACCCCTTATGCCACAGATTATCGATGTGGCAGGGATGCATTGTAAACCCGGAAAGCCCTTACCGAAGGTCAGACTTTTATTTCCTAAAGCTTTTTAAACAATGGAGATTTATAGTTTCAAAACTGATTTCAGGATCTCCAAGATTTCGCAGAGTCGTCAGGGTCAGAGGGTTTTATTTATTTCAGCATGGGCTCACACGTGAAGCCGAGTATGATGCCCGATTGGGTGAAGCAAGCCTTTATCACTGCTTTCTCAAAGCTGAAGCAGAAAGTTCTGTGGAAATGGGATTTGGACATTATGGAAGGGTTGCCGAAGAATGTCAAGTTGTCCAAGTGGGTCCCTCAGCAGGACGTGTTGGCTCATCCGAAGATTCGGGCTTTTATTACCCACGGAGGGTTGTTAAGCACTGAGGAGTCGGTTTACCACGGGGTGCCCCTCATTGGAATCCCGCTTTTCGGAGATCAGATAAGTTGCTATGCCTTTCTCTAATCGTCTTTTCCACGGGGGCCAAGTTTTTAATTGCAATAGTTGAGAAAAGTTGTCATTATTTTCTGTTTTTACGACTGGAATATGCGACAGGCGGAACACAACGGTTATGCCATCCCTTTGGAATTGACTCAGCTCACCGCAGACAAGATTCTAAGTGCAGTCAACAGAATTCTAAACGAAAAGAAGTAAGTATTATAATAAAATAGAATGTTTTAAAAAATGCCAAAATTATTAATTACCAGTTTAAATTTAAAATGTTTTAAACAAGATTCACAGAGCGTTTGAAGACCTTGTCAACGCAGTTCAAAGACCGTCCCCAAACGGCCTTAGAGACGGCCGTATTCTGGACGGAGTATGTGATGAGACACAAAGGAGCTGTCCACCTTCAATCACCTGCTGCTGACCTCAATGACCTTGCTTATCATTCCTTGGATGTCATCGCTCTTATCGGAGGGCTCCTTTTTCTAGCTGCTTATCTCTTATTGTCTTTGATAAGAATGTGCTGTTGTCGCAAGGGGAAAAGTGATACGGGTAATAAGGGGAAGGCCAATGCGGCCAAGAAGAGGCAGTAAAAAAACGACTTTTTATTGTTTGTAACAGTTGGAATAAAAAGTTATTTTCAAAATAATACTTTTCTGGAGTCCAGTTATTTAAAAAATTAAAACTCAAAGGATGTAACAATTAGATTAATTGCTTATTTAATGTTAAATGGCCAATTAAATGGGTAATTGTCTATTTATAACCTTTTGCAATTAATCGATATTATCAATAACACTTCTCGGGTCCAACTTGTGAAGGGGAAAGCCATTAGACTTTCCATTTGAATCTCCTGAGCCTAAAGTTAGTTTAAAACTTGACTCCCTGGTGACGTTCCTTTCTGCAGATTTGAACCCACTTGTTCCTTCATGACCAGTGTGGCCATTGAGTGACGACCAAGTTCCATTCTCAGCAATCGAAAGCTCATCTCCAACTTTTCCACACTCTTCACTCTCCGTAGTTGTGGCCGTTGTGGGAACAAGGACGTTGTCCCCGATGTGGATTGTGGTAAAAAGTTGACAACTTGTAGGACTCGTTGCAGGACTAGTTGGGAGGCCTTGAGGGCTTTCTGAGCTCCAACTCAACCATGACGACAACTTTGAAAGGGAAGTTAACTTTGAAACCTGAGGATCCTTTTGGGTTAAGTGTCCATTCTTCATCAAAAGATCCTCTTGGCTTAATACTTGCTCATCTCCGCCGAGTTCAGTGTGGGTCCGAGGTGGAGGTGGTGGTAAGGCATACAAATGGATTCCGAAATTAGGGCGACCCCCTCGGGCTGAGGAAAGGGTTAGTAGAGGCTCGGAACTCTTACTCCCGGTTTCAGGGTCCATGCAAATGGTTGCACATCGAATGCAGGGCCCGCCACTCTGAAATTAGGGAGCTAATTAGTAGTTTTTTTCAAGGAATGAATAAGGGACTGAAGCCTTCGCGAAGGGGATTGACCCTGGGGGGATTTTGAGCTCCTTGTGATAAACTGAAAGGAACAAGATGTTTCTGGAAACTTTTGATGGAATTTTAAGTCTAAGTCTCGGTGGTTGGGAAGGAATGTCTTGGCCTAGCCCTTAGGCCCTTGGGAGAGTTGGACACTTAAAAAGTTATGTATAGCATTTCTCACATATGATCCCTTCACAAGGGAAATAGCAGATTTAGATTTACCCCACCGGATTTCGCAAGTGGCAGAATTTGTCGAGAAAAAAACTTGCCTTATGGCCAAACAAGGGCAAAAAAAATCCAAGATTCTTCCCAAAACTTTGTGGCCAATAGGGTCAAAGAATTTGGTCCAAAATATGAAGGGATGGATGTAGCTGAGAGAAAAACCATTCAAAATTAATGACCCTTGATGCAGGGAAGATAAAGGGGGTGGGTAGATTCTGTATTCACTCACATAGCTTTAAGAGCCAGTCAAGATCCACTCGACTATGACAACATGGCACTAACAAATCAAAACCAGTATGGAGCACTCAAGGGACTTTTGGAATTTTATAACTCTTGGGGAAATGTACTCGTAAATTCCATGGAATCGGAGAGACGCGGGTATTTTACTATGCCCACATGTTAGAAATCGGCATTCCCCCAGATCTAGTTTTTGAAGACGACAGTCTTGCTTGGCAAGGTCAAATTCGACAAGGGTCAAAGAGGGGACTTTGGAATCTCTTGGTTTTAATTAGAAAAATTGACCTTGAGGCTAGGAATATGAAACTGAAGGGGGCAGAACTTAAAATACATTGTAGAAAGAAGGTGCAGTTACCTTGAAAGTAGTAGATCCTATTTGAACTTGCTTCCAAGTCTCTTCCTCATAAGGGTCCACCATGGCATCTCCACAAGGGTCCATCACCTTCACCTCCTCCCCTTTCAAGACTCGAATTTGAGGTTCACTCACCACAAAGTTCCCCCTGAATCGTCCAATTAAAGTCTCCACAACCTGAGAAAGGAATTTTCAAAATACGGGTACTTTGAAATACATTTTTTAAAGCCTTGAGATAGAGAGAGGAGAATTTTTCCAAATCCCTCAACAAGGAAAGCAGAGGCAGTAAGGAAATAAAGGGAAGCCCCCAGAGACCCGGGTGTCCCTCCAAATCCGAACTCAATAAATAGTGAGTAGGAAATGGTATTTTGAAGTGAGATGTTGTTGGTGTATGTCAATTAATCCCCCACCTGTGATTCCCTCCCTTGAAGGGCCATAAATCCCGGAAGGTGATCCTACCCGGCAATCCGTCTTACTTTCCATTCACGGCTAGAAAGGTGAATTATAAATCCCTGGGAGATTTCGAAACCCAAATCCCCCCCAAAACTCCCAACTCACCTCTCACCTCAATAAACTTGAGCCTCTCTCGCTACATTAAATCTCGGCTTGTCTGGGATCATAAATTAAGGCTCTCCTTGATTCATGCGAACCCTTTGAAAGACCCTGGTGGGCTTGTGTCCTTTTCTGTAGGCACACGTACACAATCTACCTGTTGTACTATCAATTGACAGGGGAGAGGAGGTAAATCACCATTTACCATCCCCCCTCACTCTTTCTCAAGGGGATTTGGCACATTCCAAAATAAAATTCGAAATAAATGTACACGTCCTTTGTACCCTGGGGGCTTTGGATTTGGGTCAGAGGCCATTTCTTTCTTTGGAACTTTTAGCGTATTCATTTAAACGGATGGAGTTGTATTATTTGGCGTTATTTGGGTAGACTTCACAAGTCAGTGTCAGTATAATCTTTTACAAATTATTTATATAACAAATAGGAAAAATATAATTTAGACTTATAATCGCTACAAAAATGATTTAAACATATTAAAATTAATTTTAAATTGCCAGTTAAATATTTAGTCTCCTTTGAAACTAAGGGATAAAAAAGGTGAGATAGAAGAGATGATAAATTAGTCCGACATGACAAGAGAAAGCCCTTGACGCTTGACACTTGACACATTCCACTCCAATGTTTCCAGAGTCCATTTAAAATCTTATCACTTGAGATCCCTGACTACATCCCCAAGGTAAAAAAAACTCGAAGGCCCATATTTACAAAGGGAATGAATTTTATGTGTTAATTCCATGTTGGTGACTCGGGCAGGTCTATAAGGGACTCTGGGGCCTTATCACTAGAATGTGTGTGTGCAAAACTTCTTTGCCACCAAGGGGGACGAAGAGGAAGAAGAGTCTCTTAAAACTGGCCACTTATTCCAGCCAATCTCCCTTTCAAGTGTCTCATATTATGTGGCCAACTTCTTTAAAGCCCCTTAGGGTGTTCAAAATCCCAAAACAAGCTGTTGAGAAAGTTGATCCATGTGTCCCCTCAAGGATTTAAAACCCTTGGTCAACCCTTTGATTAAAAGACCCTTAGCCACCAATTAGCCCTTGCAACACATGTCTTTCAAAATTTCGAAAAACCTATGAAAGTAAAAGCCCTTACCAAATCTTCTTCACTCAAGGACCGAGTTTGTGGCTGATGGTCGGGATGATTAAAACCCTCTGGGTCATCATCCTCAATGAAGTTTGAACCCTGAGAAGATGATCTCGACCTTCCCACCATCCCCTCCGTCTCATTACTCTCTCCATCCGAACGAGACTGATCCCCTCCAGAGGAATGACCCCCTGCCCCCACTGCCACAGCACCAGACGCATTTATCCAGCTGGATGGGTGAGGGATGCTGTTGATTCCGACCTTTTGGGCTTCCGTGTTTGGATGGGTGTGTGTATAATTGGTATGGGAAGCTGTGGGCTCGTTGCCAGTAGAGCCATTATCAGGAGGATGATGATGAGGATGATTGAGGGCAGGGGTGGTGGTCGGTATGAGAGATGAGAGGACACCTTTGGAGATCAAGTCCCTCGCTAATTCCCTCAGACTTCCCATTGAAAGAAGAAGGAATTGGGACTGATTGGCCAAAGAAATCTCATCCCTCGAATTCCCTGGAGAAATAGTAAGAAACTTCATTAGACTATATACTTATAGATAAACTTATAGATATAGACGAAGGGATACCCGGGGACTATAGTCTGGATTTTTATACTAACCGAAAGTCGGTCTGTAATAATCGAACTGGGTGTGTGTTAACCGAGCCCGGTGTGTGTAACTCATAGAAGGAAGACTAATATTTGGCTTGTGGTTTCCTGGTCTTTGCTCTAATTACTTAAGGGATGGGATGAGCGTTATTCTCTCATTGTTGGGGGCATAAAGAGAGGTGGAGTGTATTGTTGTAGGATCATACAACTCAATTAGCTTTATTATTAATGTTTAGAGTTGGAGATGAATGGAGCAGAGTTGGGTCTTCAGAGATTGGTGGTGTGGATTTCCATCCTCGATTTCTAATCGGCTAATTGAGACAAATGGATTTGATTTGTGAGACATCTCATCATCTTTGGTATGAGGAGCTTTTGAAAAAATTGATAGAGCTTAGAGATCTAAAAGGGGTGTAGACTAAGGGCTTAAGGGCTTAATTATAGATCCAGTCTTAAGGGCAAATATTAATTAATAAGAAAGAACTCATCATTTTTTATTGAAGCTTTTAATAGTTAGAAATTTCACTTGACATAATAGGGAGGTTGTGCTACAGGGATTTTTGGCTTCTGATTCTAACTGTTCCAATAATGTTAAGATTAGTCACAATAGTCACAACAAAAATCCCTACAACGCAACCTCCCTAATGCCAAGGTTTAAAAGTTTTAAAATCGACAAGACTATTCAAGATGAAGTCCCTTGACCCTTAAAACTTTCAAGAAGCTCTCATACACAACCCAGACTTCCGGTTCTTCAGTATTACGTGTTCAGAAGACTTAGAATCGTCCAAAGTCCAACAAGGGCCCTGGTCAGCAGTGGACCCCCAACTATGTCCAAGCGACAGAGTATAAGAGAACCGGTCGAAACCACCACGGGTCCAATATACTCGTACAGAGCTTATGTTGTATAGAACGACTAGCTAGGGACGAAGCTCGTTCTAGAAAAAAATCGGCCTTTACTCGTAAGCTGTTGTGAGTACATGAGGATAATTTGACACTTGTGATCAAACAGGATGAGATTGGATTGGAGCTGAGCTGGTCATTTGGCCAAGTGTGACCAAAAGTACGGACCAAAAGTACGGACTAAAAGTACATGTCATTTCACGGGATGGAAAAGATGAAAAGTGACAGGGGGACAAGTGAGCGGTGGATACCTTGACAAGTCTATGTCAGAAAATAATAAAAATAAATAGAAAAGATATCAAAAGCTGTGTGTAGTACGTATAAGCTAATACTATTTGATCTGGACTGATTGATCCAAGACATGGAAACACCAGGGGACTTGTCTCCTCATCTTTGTTATCCGAGTTATGAATCGGGTAGAGTTTCAAGAGCTAAACAAGAGGAAGCTTTTGCCTTGTAACGAACAAGAATATCAAATTGTATGACAATCTTTTTCAAAATTCTATCATCCTTTAAGTTAGATTAGATCATTTTTGGGATCGTGGATCCACATCTCTTTATCCAAAATTGGATAGTTGGGAGCTCAAAAAAGGGATGGGATTTTCGAAATATTAAATCAAAATCTATCAAGGGCCCTGTATGTCCAAGGTTTTCTTGTACTACCCAGCCCATGTAAAAGCCCAGGCCCTTCACGTCGATGGTCTTGTTGTACTACCCGTCTTGTGACCAGCTAGGCTGCAGGTCAAATTCCCAAAAATGAACATATGATTTTTATTTGGATAACAACTTTTGGCAATTTTGGAAAGTAATTTTTGGGGAATTGACCGCACATCTCTTGGTCTTGTTCTCCCACCGATCATGTGATCAGCTGTTGGTCTATGTTTACGGTCACTGATGGTCTTGAAACCAAAAGACCATGGACCACCAGTAGCCGCCCCGCAATGGACACTTAAGTCAAGCTGTTGGGAATGAAAGTAAATGGGGAGAGGACTTACGTGGCTTTCTGGTGTGGTGAGGAGACATTCTAATGAGCTTAAGACCCCTAGTGTCCAGCACTCGTGACAGCCACTGACTCACTTGTTCCCCACAATCAAGCCCGATTACCGTCTCCCCGCAAACCTGTATAAAATGGTATAAATACATCTTCAATCACTCCCATTCATCACCATTGATTTTTATATCTAACTCTACACACAACTTGGAATTTAGTCTCAAGGACTCAATAGCAGGGATAATAAGGCCCCCTCTTCTCTGTGGGCATAAGGATCTCCACGAAGAAGAAGAAAGGAAAGTCAGAGGGACTCGTCAGCCTCTGATTTGTTATCCTGACCATCGCGTCACGTCAGGTTAGTGTCTCTCAACTCAATCAATTAGGGGAGTGAGGGGCAGGGGCGTAGTGAGTGAGGCTGCTCAAGTGGGGCGCGATGGTGGATTGAGTCCACTTTGTTATTTTATTAGACAAGGAATGGATGTTGGCTCGTTGGGTAGAGTTAATCTCAATCTCTAAATACTTTCTCTACAACAGAACCGATTGTAAATCGATTGTTTTTGAACGCAGATTTCAAAAAAACCGAATTCGGTAGATCTTTACACATATTTACATCCGACTTGCTGTAAAATATATGTATAGCCCCCACTGGTTTCTCTGGTATTTAGAAGATTTTAAAACCGGTTTAAGATTTTATCTCGCTAATATTTATCGTAACATGAATGTAGATCAATTTGGTTTCCCTTCATTATAAATCGTTCCACTATAATAAAATCTAAACTATCTAAAGGTTCAATCCCCCACCAACTAAACATCCAAAATTATAGATTCAAGTACCCCCATTCTACTTTAATCTTAATATTATCAGCTCAATGTCTGCAAATCCCCCACCCCCTCCACAAGAATAAACAGCGTGACTATAGCCTGTAGACGGTCTCGTTGACTGTTGGATCATTAAATGTCCATTTCAATCTCGACTCCGTCAAGAAGAGCCCCGAGGAGACAATGGACCTGTCCCCTCTCCACATAAGAGACAAGTGGACTGACAACAGTGACAACCCTTTGGCTACAATGATGGGGAATTAGGATAACAAAGGGATGTGTGCATAGCCCCCCCCCCCGTTTTATAGGCCCATGTGTGTCCCCCTGTTGTGCCTCAATGTGTAGGGGATAATCAGGATGACAAAAGAGGATGGGATTAAAATAATGGAAGGACATCCATCTCCTTTCTCAGTCATTTATTCTGGCACAGTCAGGGATTTGGATTCTCTCGTCCCCACCACCACCAGCCACACCCACACCATTCTCCTCAACATAGTCAACTAGGGGAGAAAGAGAGAGTCCCGGGTATTAGGCATTGAATTCCTAGCCCTTTTGCAGTGTGACAATCCGAGGTTGTGTGTTTATATGGCGGTGGGGGTGTATGTGCCTATGATGTGTCTATGTGCGGTGGGGGGTGTATGTCCCCCCCTATATGCGGTGGGGGCCTTTCTCTCGAGAGTCGATTGTTCCGAGAGCTTTTGTTATTGGGATTTAATATGCGGGCTATCCTTGTGGCTAACTCTACCTCGTGAATATTAATTTATCAGAACCCCCTCCCGTATGTCCTGGAGTGTCCTGGGGGAGCTTATAATCTTTTGTTTTGTGTGTAGATGCTAATACCCGGGATTATTACCATTTGGCAGGGGAGAAAAAAATTGAAAATCTAGGCCGATAAATGGATCAAGCCTTTGAAGAGTTTAGGGGGGGCGGTGGGGGCTTATTGGGAATTAATAAATAGAGATTAATTAAGAGGGAATTAATTAAGGCGAACAGGTGAGAGTTTGTTTCAAGGGGATGTGATTTTTTCTGGCATGAGATGTTTTGCAGGGGATTTTTTTGACTGGAGGGTTTTTTGCTGCCCGGGTTGGGTTATTTATTGAATGAATTTTGGTAACTGGGTGAGTAGGGTGAGTTGTAATAGATTTGAATTGAAAGGTGAGACGAGGCTCAAAAGAGCTCAGTTGAAAATGTTCAATCAAATGGGAGAGAAGATGACTTTTGACAGCTTGGATTTGTTTACTCTTTTGAATTTAAGGGAGAAGTGGTGCGAAATTACTTGAATATGAATTTGATAATATTACAGGGCCGCAGGGGGTCCTTAGTCAAATGGTGAATACATATTTATAGTCTCTCGATATGATTCTTAGAACGAGCCTTTAATAAATTGTATGAGCAACCCATGCTGATTTAAAATAAGTAAAAGAGCCTTAAATTATTTCCCCTTGAACAAGGAATCGAAAAGCAGAGTCGGTAGACTCCCTTAAAATAAATTATGCATTTTTTTAGCTTCAAAAAAATTCAAATTCAAATACCTTTGAAGTACACATCTCTGCCCTCACGGTCTTTTGGTCTCTTTGAATCTTGTTGATCTCAAGTGGCACTTTCATCTCTTCGAATCCTGCTCGTAAAAACGAAAACAAAAACAAAATTACATCAACAATAAATTTTTTTTAAACCCCCACCAGCTAGTCCAACAAACCTTGCATACTAAGAACCAATCTCCGATCCGAAATATCAACTCTAGTCCTAAGTTTACAAAGCCTCGGCTCCCGTTTCCCCGTCAAAGGAACGCCGGCGGAATTGACAATGAGCCACTGTCGATCATAAAGGAGTCCACAGGGCCCCAAAGCCCAGGCTGATTTCACCTGACCACACACAACATACTTTTTATTTTACACCATCAACTTCCTCTGTCTGTCTGTCCGTCTGTTCTCTCAAATACTATGGAAATTCCACCCGGGCTAATTCCCGGGTTAATCTTTTCCATGTAAAATGGCACATTACTAATGTTGACATGGATATAATGTGTCTAAAAAGGGGGGATTATGGATTATGACTACCTCGAAGGGAGCACATGACTTGATGGGATAAATAAACATCCGGGTAAGTCTCCTAGGTCCGTAAAAGTATTTTTGTATATTATTTCCAGAGGATGGAAGTCGGAGGAGGTCTGAGACTTTCCTGGAATTTCTTTCATCTCCAGTCTGAAAGGGAATAGAGAGGCTTTGAAAGGGTAAACAAGATGGGATAAATAATTCGTACTTGCATGTGGCACAATATTGTTTCAACAACATCATCATCATCATCATCATCAAGTGTACTAAGCCCTGAGCTCATGAAATATTTAAGTCTCCATCCAAGTCCATCAGCCCTTACCTGGAAGGGACGAATCCAACTTTTATGGATAAGTGCGAGGAGAAAGTCAGCATTGGCCTTGGTGCTCATGTAGCCGAAGGAAACGCGGATTGCCCCGGTGGGGTCACCTTCGATTATGTCCTGCAGGTCTCCGCAAACATGTCCAGCCTGGGGGATTTTTAACCATCAAAAAATTGTAGATAATGCCAGAAAATTTCCAGAAAATCTCCAGAAAATTTACATATTTTATAGTATTAGTATTAGAGAGGTTGTGCTACACTTAGGTTCTGATTGTGAATGAACCAAAACTCTTAACATTGGTAAAGTCACAACCAAAAGCCAAACATTACTCTAGCACAATCTCCCTATTGTCCACTTACTTCGTAATGCTCGAGAACTTTGTCCGGAGTTAGGCCGAGGTGGCGTCGACAAGCTCCCGGGTTGCAGAAGCATCCGTACCGGAGGTGGACATCGTGGAGGTAGCAAATCTGTTCCATCTGAAATATAAAAAAATTGTTTGATTTTTTTTCGGGTAATTTATTTTTTTTATTGAAAAAAAGAAGAAGAGACGGGTATTCCCTGTTGTTCTATTTTCTGCACAATGTGTCCATCAAAATGAAGGGATTAAATTTTGTTTGGTCGAATATTTGTTTGAGATTTGAGTGATTGAGTTGTGAAAGGGGTTTCTGAGATCAAAGGGACGTCCGCCTTTTCAATCGTTGAGAAATGTTCAGAGACTATCGTTTCCATGCTGAGCAACTACAAAAGCTTTCCCCTCATCTTATTCCATTCGACGTGGCTAATCACTCGTCTAATTCTTAAATCCGCCAACAAAGAAAATCCACCTTCTCCTTTCATCTAACATTTTTTAAATCTAACTAACTCTACTAATAAAAAGATTAATGGATTTCCTTTAACGTTTTTCAATACAGACGGGGGGGGGGGCCAAAATTCATAAATTAGTCGAATATCTTTCGCCAAGTGGGCGGGGTTTGAATTTGGGAAAAGGGGGTTTAAATTAATAGAGCAAGCCAGTATTTCCCTTAAGGACACAGGACATGATGGGGAGGATGATGACCTCCCTAACGACCCTAATGTAGGCTGTAATTTCCAAGTGACCGGAGAAATGAGTGCACATTTGAGGTCATAAAGATTATTATCAAAGATGTCTCTCTGAACTAAACAGCTCTCGTGAGTAAAGAGGTCGTGGGAAATAGAGACAGAGGCACTCCTCGTAACTCCTCATCAAAAATAATGACATCCATGTGACTCTTTTTAAAGGGCTAGTCTCAAGTGGTGAGAGAGATGAGGAAGGACTTTGCTAACTCCATACTCTTCAAAAACCTCAGCCCTTTTCTTATGACACTGCACCATAGACGGGCATTTGAGGCCTACGCTCTAAGCAAAAGTGCCCCCTTGAACTTCAAACCCCTGGCCTCCTTTGAACTAGAGGTGCCCCTTGCACTTTGGAGATAGAGTAACCCCGCGTTAGCATATAATTCTATGCCCCTGGCCTTTTTTTAAGTTAGAGTGACCCTTGCATCCCTTGACTTCGAGTGCCCCACTCCATTTAAGACTGAGCTCCCACACCCTCTTGCCTCAATATGGATGGTCGGGCGACTGCTGCCCCTTTGGAGTTTGTGTCTCTCTTGCTCCATGCCCTCTCAAGGGGGCCCTCAATTATATTTCCCATCCTCGTAAAGATGTGTTTAATGCTGGATGGTGGAACGGACTGAAGAGGCTAGAGACTGGTAGAGTATGAATGAAGTGTGTCCTACTTACTTCCGAGTATCCGATTATCGTTCCATTAGGTCGGAGTAGATTGAAAGTGAGGACAGGGCCTTGGGAAGTCTCCGAGTTGTACGGGGTGTCCGCGTAAATCCGGGCGACAGGTTGTCCATCCGGGTACTTTAGGCTTTGGAGGCTCTTGTAGAAATATCTGCGAATAGTTGACACCAAAAAGATTCTTAATCTCTTTACCCTCTCATCTCTTTTGTAGATAGGAGCTTTAAGAAAGGCTATAATTACTGAGCAAGTCGAAATGTCCTAGTCCGTATTAATTCCATGGATCCACAGAGTGTTTTTAAGGTGTCTAGGCCGTGTCGAATGGCCAGTATGGAGAGGAAGGGGATCGTCCCGTCTTCAAATCTAAAATGAGTTAATTATGGATAAAAATATTAATTAAGGTTTTTAAAGGTGTAAATTCTAATGAAGTTGATTGAGTTGACCGTTCGTGAAGCTTTTCTCGTTTGACATGGAAGGAGTTGGAAGGGATGGAAATGTTGACAGTCCCACCCCCAAAGTACCGCTTGTCCAGAACATGGCCACTTTCATTCCGGACAAGAAGAGCTCCAAGACCTGAGAAACATGATAATTATAATTATAACTATAATTAACTAATTTAGGAATAAGATGTGGTGGGTTAAAAACTAAGTCTAACGTTACGAGTTAACTATGAAGTTGTGTTATGATAATTTATACAAGAGTTCCAAGAAACTGGTTATAAAAATAAATCATAACTCCAATTCATAGTGCATTTGATTTTAATCCCACATGGGCGTACTAGTAAAATTAGGTCAAAATCCTCATCTCAA
This sequence comes from Agrenia bidenticulata, assembly GCA_034694785.1. Taxonomy (NCBI): domain Eukaryota; kingdom Metazoa; phylum Arthropoda; class Collembola; order Entomobryomorpha; family Isotomidae; genus Agrenia; species Agrenia bidenticulata. The sequence goes on along the minus strand of JAQFYM010000011.1, from coordinate 129,145 downwards.
AATCGTAGAAGTTGCCCATAGTCAGTACTTCAAAAAAGAAGACATGGACATCTGAGAGATGATGAGGAAGATGGATAAATGAGAGCCCTTTCCTCTCCTTTGATAAGAGCTGAGAGAGAGAGAGAGAGATGGTCGGTTGTGGGGTGGCAGTGGGGGCAAGTGGTGCTAAGGATCTCTTGAGAGTCTCCTTCGTTAACAACATGTGTGAATAATAGATGGAGAAGAGACAATAAATATCTGCACTCCCTATGATCAACAAGAGAGAAATTGGGAAGAATCCACTCTACTCCCTTTCCACCCAAACGACCAAATAAAATCAGCCTTTTATTTCCACAGGGTCACAGTGACCCCTTTGACCTTATTTTTTTAACATGAGTAAGATACAAAAAATAAAGTACAAGCATAAATCCAGCGTTATGCCTCGATTATACTTCATATTCACGTCACGTTTAACGTCGTTGTCCGGGAGGTTTGCATTGAAATTTTCTCCAGTACGTTTTTATTCTAATTTGAATCTCCCGGAAAACGGCAGTGAACGTGACGTGAACGTGAAGTATAAACCAGGCATTACACTATTGTTACTATTTGCACTATCCAGGATCACAATGGACTCTACAGTCCTGTTTATACTTTCTCATCACTGGGGATATCTTACTCATGTTATTCCTCAATTGAAATAGTATGAGGAGGATGTGTGTCTTCAAGGGAAAGTATAAAGCGGGCTTAGTAGCTTTAAAAGCTACCTTCTTGTGCCAGCCCCTTGAGAAAGGGGCAGTACGACCCTGGATGACCCCAAGACATTGTCCAGGAATATATACTTTCTCGTCACTGGAGATATCTTACTCATGTTATTCACAAATTGAAATAGCATGAAGAGGATGTGTGTCTTCATGAGAAAATAAAAGGGAAAGTATAAAGCGGGCTTAATAGCTTTAAAATCTCCTTCCTCTGCCAGCCCCTTGAGAAAGGGGCAGTACGACCCTGGATGACCCCAAGACATTGTAAAGGACATTGTCCAGGAATATATTAGTGAAGAAAGAGTTTGAGTTGGATCCATTTATTTCTATTGGTCCAAGGAGAGAGAGAGAGAAAAGGGCAACTTGGCTTGGCCCCTTCAATCGAGTCACTCACTTTTATTTACAGAATAAAAGGTTTCGAAAAATCCTCATGTTTATTTTCCCCTCCACTTTCCAGCGTCCACTTAGATCCCTAGCCAATTTTTTATTCCCTTCAAGAGGGAAAAAACCCGGGTGGGTAGAGAAAGAGAGAAAAAGCGGGTATAGAGAAGAGTGGCCGGGTATAAGGGCCGAGGACAAGTTGTAGATGGATATTTCAAAAAGATTGTGTGTCCATTTGTAGAATTTGGTAAGGAGGAAGTCGGAGGAAGTAGTTCACCTCCAGAGACCCCATACGATTAACTCCCTACAATGGGATACATGATTTTTAAGTGCTTTTTTATATTCTCGGGGAGGAAAAGTCCCGGAAATAGTGCTGGACTCTCCTTTCCGTCCCCATAAATATTACCACTTTTCCCCCCACAAAAGAACCCGGGAGCTCTAGTCTTGCATCCTTCAACTCTTTCCTCCGATTTAGAAAATATATTTCAAACCCAATTTCAACACCTTCACCTCCTCACAAAGCCACCTTCAATTCTCCCTTACAACCGACTCTATAAAAATATAATACCCGCTTTTCCCATCTCCTTAAATTGGACTGTAAAGCTCTTTCCGAGTTTCACCACATACTGGTGGGGGTAATTTTTTTGCATTTTTCTTAAACTACATTGGAATTATAAATCCCCGTTTTTCACTCTCCTCTTTGCTGTTTGAGCCTTAAGGTCGGATTTGGGTTGGATTTTTGAACCGATTGTATAAAATAAAATACCCGCCTTTCCCAACTCTTTAAATTGGACTATAAAGCTCTTTCGGAGGTTCACTACACACCGGTGGGGGTTTTTCTTGGAAAACAAATTTAACTACAGCCGTTTATAAATTCCCCCGTTTTTCAGTCTCGTCTTTGATATTTGAGCCTTAAGGTCGGATTTTGGTTGGATTTTGAGGTAACAGGTTACATATTTTTTAGAATGAGGATTTTCTCAGGATTTCATGATCATTTGTCCTCTAATGCACTACAAGGATGATAAGGTTCAGGTTACTTCCCCAGTCCCCCCTTTGCGAGAGAGTAGGAGAGACGAAATGATTTTAATCACGTGAGATAACCTCAAGGGATTTTATAAATGTGAAAATATATAAATCCCAAGTCCACGAGGTTTGTGGACGAGCTTTTGGATCTAATAGCTTTCTCATGATGTCCTTGTAATTGCATCCGCCCTTGGGGGTTTTTTTTTTACTATCGGAGGACGAGGTTTCGAGGTTGTGGGAATGTTAAAAAAAAGGTTTATGAAATTCTATTCTTCTATTGTGTGTGTCCATGTCTGGAGGTGGAATAGGATTTTATAATAATAATAAAAAGAGTGGAGGTAAGTTGGGTGGACGTTTTTTATTTGGGATGTAGTTGGTGGTGGTGGGGGCTTCTAAGGGGTGAAATGGGTAAATAGAGCCCTGAGGGAGTACATGGCCAGTTTGCTAATTGAAATTTAGGACATTTTTCTCTCTCGTTTTTTGCACAGGTAGGATTTATTATTTTTTAGGAGCAAACATATTTTTCTGTTTACAATTTTCAGTCTTATTTTAGAAAAGCGGGTGCATTAAAATTTTTTTTGAAAGAGTTGCTTTTCGAAATTTCACAAGAGTCTGACATAAAAATAAAATCACAATTTCTTAACCTTATAACGTAAACGATTATATGACCTTTGAAATACTGTGTTAAAAAACCGTTACGTCATTATTCTTAAGGACGCTATAGACTTTCGTAAAAATTGAACCCCCCCTTAGAAAAGGGAACAGAGAAAAGAGTGAGGTAAATGAAATATTAAAAAGCAATAGGAGCCCACCATGCATGAAATTAAAATCTCAATTAACAAAACCCACAAGCCTCCAACTCCATCGCAAATAAAACCCGGGTAGAGCTCGGTCCGTAATATTTTTTCCCTTTTAAAATCTCTCAACATGACAAACTCCATGAGCAACTAGCCCCCGGAAGGAGATATTTTTTTAATTCACCCCGAATTAAAGAGCAAAGTCCAACCCGAGTTGAGAACCCACTGGAGGCCATGCGGGTATTTGGTGCAGGGTCTGTGTAAAATTTAAAAATCATGTGCCACAACAGACAATGTCCAATATTAAGCAGGCCAACTTTCGCAAAAGGGAATCCTAAATTCGGTTTAACTCCCGAACGGTCGGCTTTAGAATATTTCAGAGCGGAGATGGAGATTGGGCCAAGCGGGTAGTGCCGGGTAGAATGGAGATGATCTACTGTTGCTCTAGGTGTGTGTACTCTGTCCGTGTATGTTCATGAAGCCAGGTGGAAGCTCTCACTAGCCCCGAAAACCCGACATTATTTCAATCCTCCGTTTTCTCAGTTCTCAACCCGAGAAATAATTTAGTACCATTCCCCGAGTATATAACATTAAACTTTGTCTGACACACAACAGCTCAGAGTCACTCTCCGAATGCGGGCATTAAAAATTCATACCCGACCCGCTTGGCCCTGTTCACACAAATGGAGAAAGCAAAGTTTCCCAGCTTTATTATTTTCTTAACATTTTGACAATGGTATTCCTCTAGGAGGAGCACCCTTGCCAAAAAAGTCCTACCATCCCCCAAGGGTCCTGAGGACAGAGCTTCGACTTTTATTTCTTTAAGGAGAAAGGGCTTTTTTCAGGTTGGTAATAACAGGTTTTTTTCGGGGAATTCCAGGTGGAAATATAAGGAAGATGGAGTTGAGGATTTGGGAATCTTACATTTGGTGTATGGTGTACTTTGTAGCGTCCTTTGGGAGGGACTTGGCCTATTTCCTCACATGATATGAAATATAATGGGATGACAGACTGGGTTTTAAAGTTGGGAAGCTGAGGAATCGGGACTTGTCGATGAATCAGTTGGAAATGGAAGGGCCAAAAATCCCTTCAAAGGGTCTAACTAAATTCCTCTCATATTTTCCATACAAAATGGCTTCAAGCGTTCCAAGTTTAAACACTTGGTCAGAGGTCAGAGATATTCGGGTTTAAATCTTTTTTTGTGCTGAGAGATGTTTGCAAGAAGCTTTGAAATTACATTAGCTTTCAAAAAGTATTTTAAATTAAAATAAAATCTTATTCTCGATAAGTTTGCATATGGAAGCCAAGGGTTGAGAATGATGTTAAATAGAAATTAACATAATCACATGTAGTTCTGGGATTAAATTGATCAGTATGAATGAATTTAGATCAATTATTTATATTAAACCCAAATTCTAAACAATCAAGGAGATTCACGCTGGATTTGTGCCTTACTTTCTATTGTACTTTTTGTATCTTACTCATGTTAAGAAAATTGTAATTAACGAGTGTAGCAACAGCATCAGTAAAAGAGAATGTACAAGTACACATTCCACTTGAGCTTTCAATGTTACAAATGTCATACTCTGCATGTTCAAACAATAGAATTATGTTTAAATACTTTCATATGTCTATAAGTTCATTTATCATCTTTATTAGGAACAGTTTATTAAACTGGATACAATAAAACTAATGGAATTGAAATATAGAATTAATTTTAATGCCAATTAAAAAAAACAACCTCTCTTAAGTAGCAAATCCTGGAATTGTCAATCCCATTACCCAAATTAGCTATTAACGGCTAATTTGTTTGATTATGACTTATTTTAGATTTTTTTGAAATGCAAATAAATATCGGGCATTTTATATCAAAATTGTGGATTCGCGATTTTTTTTATATACGATTATATGCATACAATTTATTAACTTATGTGGCGAAACTATATATAAATGGTGGTGACTTAAACTAAACCCTAGCCGAATCTCCCGAGTAGTCAAATAAATTGAAAAAACGTCCCTAAAACTATAGGATCCTAAAATCCAAAGTACCCACCCTTACCTCATCCAACCGACCGGCCTAGACCGGTACCCAGTTTGACGAGCATCACTTGTCAGAAATATAAATATATTTAATCTTTCTCACTGACAACACATCGTTTGGGACACTCGCCAACTTTAGCATTGAGCAGGTTCAACTAGCCACCAACTTCAAAGTGTGACACACAAATATCTAACTACTAAAAGGCCAGGGTGTGTATGTATGTATGTATGAACACAGTTGAATCTCCCGCTCCCTGCGCATGCTATCTATGATCAAATTTCATAGTGCCCCATGATGACGTCTCTGCGATGCCCATAATGGCGGGTCCTATGGCTGATTATTTTTCTAGGCGATGCCCGTTATAGCGGGCACCGATGGCTAGTATAAATATATTTAATCTTCTCACTGACTACACTTCGTTTGGGGCACTGTGCAACTTTAGCATTGAGCAGTTTCAACTAGCCACCAACTTCAAAGTGTGACACACAAATATATCCAGCCAATTTCTGTTTAGGATTTAAAAAACCTATGGATTGTCAAATTTTTCCCTTTCTCATCCTAATTTGATTTATGGAAGTCGTCCCCCTCCCCCAGAGTCAAATATTTATTCTCTCATCCCAGAAATGGGAAATCCCAAGAATAAAAAAACAAGAATAAGGTAGAGAAATTCTTTCAAAAGAAATTCTTGTCTTTGACTTAAGGTGGAAAAAGAAGGGGAAAGAAATGCGAGTCTGAGTTGATATGGGATAATATAAAAGAGCTTTGTTAAATACACACAACATCTCCCCATCTCTTGCATAACAAATCGATCCACAGATAAAAGAAACTAATGTTAAAAAATATATACAAAAAATATACATATATAGATTTATGAAAAGGAAGATGAATTCATATCTGCTTCTGTCATATTCTCCTACCCGTTTCATTTCCCTCCGATTGTTCGGAGAGAGAAAGAAAGAAATCCAGGTGACGGTTGCCCGGATCCTAAGCCCTTGTGTCTTACTTAAATCTATTGAAAGAGGAGCTGGAGCACCGGCGGTGGGGACACAAGGACATTATACCATCCACAATAATCAGACACGCAGATTCAATAACAGCAAGAGCAAGGTAAGCCTTTTTTATTTAGATTAGATGTGGGCCGTAGTCACCCCAGTCACCCGTACAAGGGCACACACCACCTTCTCAACTGAGGTGGCAGGGGCCGGTTCATCACTGCAGAACACCGTGTCCGCTGGACAGCCACAATCGCCGTTATTTTATTGCCAACCCTATTAGTCTTAATCATATCCCCTAACTATTCTAGGCCTTATCCCAGAATCGTGCAGCCAGAAAATTACACACATAAACACAGTCAGCCAGCAGGGTTTTCAGCCACAAGTCAGTCAGCCATAATATATTTTCCACATTGTGTATACAATGTTATTGACAAAAATCATTTTGGTCCAAAATCATGCAGCAGGACACCGTCATTACACTAGGGAAGAGAAGTTTTTGGCTTTCTATATGTATTTAATGTTTTTATTTATCAACAACGCCCGGTTAATCTAGTTTTTGTCAAGATTAATAAAACAAACTGAAAAAATTAAATCCGCGTTTAAAATTGAACTTGGAAAATATTTGAAACAAAACATTGGAAATCTTTGAATTGGTCACATGATGAATCAAAGATATGACAAGCTCAACCCGAAAAAAGTATTCCACACCTTATACTGTGTTACTACCGAAATCAAAACAATACCCGGATTTCTATTTAATCCTTCATCATCGAATCCCCACCCCATACACAACTAAGAATCCCAGGTACCCCCAAAGGAAAAGCTTAAGTTCCCTTAAATAAGCTGAGTGGGTGGTTTTGGGTAAGAATCGGGTTTATTGAGCAACTAACTCGGGTTTCAAAATAATTCGGCTAGCTTCCCTCTCCCCAATTCATTTCTTTGCCATTCTCAATGCCCAAGATTAATGGACGTCCTTGCTCGTAATAATACAAAATATTTATTTACCATGACCCCAAGTCTCCAACGTCCACACATTCTAAGGACGTGGACATGATCTCCAAACGGTTCCCACTGCTAATGCTACATAAAGGGAGAGACGAGGCTGGCAGGACACAAAGGGATTTCCCACAAGCTCCTTTATTCCTTTGGCCCTTTGTCCCTTATCCCTTGGAAATAATGGGAGCTTGCAAAACGAGCGTCGACACTGACTCTCCAATAATTCCTTGCACGTGATGTGTATTATTTAGGGAGGTGGGGATTAATTTGGTGGTGGTGGCCTTTAATTGGTTTCACCTGAGCAGACATGATTCATAATTCAAAAGTCTTACAAGTCCAACGATCTTTGAATGTGGAGAGAGATTTGAAAGGGTTGGGAGATAGGGACACTCGTTCAAGGACGACGGAGATGTCTCTTGGAAATTCTTTAAGGTGAAAGTCAAAGGATCCCTTGGCTTTTTATTCAGACGAGCTTTTTAATTAATTACAGATTACAGAGTGAGATTAGGACAAAGCTCGTTTTTTCTACTTCTATGTTTCAAATCTTTTGGAGAGGATTTTTGAGCTAAAAATCATTTTGAAGTTTCACATTTTTGATTGTTTAAACTTGTTTTCACTGCCTATTAGAAAATGTAACTGTTTCTAATGTTTCGTAAATTTTTTAAAGCAATTGATATAAAAAAACATTAAAAAAACATATAAAATCAGTTTCTATAAAGAAATTAAAGAAATTGGGGTAATATGAGTTAAATGTCAACTTTCTCCACTAAACAATTTTCTTGTGGTAATACCCGGGTAATGCCCCCGCCGGAGCAGTTACCAATTGTATTATCTCATCTATTTTCCTATATCCAAGAGCCAATATTTATAACGACATAACGCTTTTTACATATATATGACAAGGACATATGCATAAAATTTTTTTGAAACTTCTCCAAGCTGCGAATTATTTGCATGAAAATTCCCCCACGTCCTCCTCTCATCCTGATTTACGATCTGTCACCACCACCAAGGGGAAGCAAACAGGTGCCAGATTATTTCGGTGAGAAAAATACACACCAAATTCAACCTTGGAGAAAAAATATTACCTGCCCCCCCCCCCCTTAAGCTCAATGGCTCAAAACACGTAAATAATACAATCCTCTATCTATAGCATCGTCTTATAGTCCACATTTAACTAGAGACCTCGCAGATACCCCGCCATTGTTAAATATACCCCACAGGGTCACAACCCATTTCTAAACATTTGCAATACCTTTTCATTTTTGCATACAAGTGTTGGATTATTATTTTTTAGTTATCTCTCACGGAGGATCCAAGAGTTTAAAAGTTAGATGGGATGCTCCTGGTCTTATTATTATTATTACTCCGCGTCTACAGGCCCTTCCAAGGGCCAGTATTGATAGGGACATTTTTTGAAGGTCAAGAGTAGATTTTTATCTACAGTTTTATAATTATAACTCTAAGTATATTGAATAAGCTAAGGCTCTGAAATTGATCCATGAAGAAGTGAAACGAACAGACAGACATTTTTGGGAATTACTAGGTGAGTGCAGGCCCTTCATAGGCAACTATTGATGCAGACCGTTCTGAATGTCAAGGGTTCAATTTTTCGATAATCATGATTGTATCTCTAGTCTCCATAGTCTATGGAATGGGCTATTGAGTTTTGAAATCGATCCAGCATTTATGGACGATTAATGAAACAGACAGATATTTGTCAAAAATTACTATTTAGGTATCTACATGCCCAATTATGGGCAACTGCTGCAAAGGAACTTTTTAAATACCAAACGTCGATTTTTTCGACATCACAGATGCATTTTCCGTAAGCCGAATGAGCTATTCCGTTTTGAAATGTAGCTACATGGAGGAGTAGTGAAAGGAACAGACAGACAAACGTAGATTGTTATGGTATTACATAGGGAATTATTATTTCATCCTTTCATGAAGGAGAAGGACCAGGTCGAGATTAGAAGGTCTGAGAGAATTGGATTTTGAGAGAGAGTAGCCTTGGATGACAAGTCTTGTTAATATTTAACTCCACTTGAGCTTCAAATCACCGCCTTATCTCATACCCCCACCAATATCAAAAGGGACACACAAAACTCTCAAATCCAACCTCCGCAGGGCCAAGGGATAAGTAATTGCTCCATTTAAATCAACTCCGGGCTCCTTCATCACCCACACGGGTCACCACAGTCTCTTCCTACCTATCCTTCATCACAAGAGTGACCCACGGGAGGGGATTTCGAGGATATTTTGAAAGTGACGCGGGGTGTGGATGAGCCCTTGAGGATTTTGGAAAGGTGGTCTTGAGCTTTGTAGGACTTTGTAGGGAGGGGAGAAAGGTAGTTTTTGGGCCTGTCGGTGTGTTACGGTGTGTATCCACTTTAATTAATTTCAATTGGTTGGGAATGAATCAAAAAGTGAAAAGGTAGCCGGGGGCCAAAGCTTTCACATTTCATGATGAGAAATAGCCGAGTTGAGGGTTGGGTGCGGAGATTAAACCTTTTTCTTCCCCCACCGGTTTCAAAGTAAACTTTCCTTGAGAGCCCCCCCCTGAAACGTCATATGAACATTTTGCCCAAGTGGGTCATGCACCCATAACTATAAAATACTATAGAAATGTGGATAGGAAGACTCAAGCTGCTTTATCGTATAGAATGGAGTTGAGAAGTGAACGTGAGATTAGACTTAGTGTGGGATCATAGTTGGTCATGGAGAAAGGCCTGAAATACTAGAAATGGGCGTACTCTTAACCACTTTCTATTTTGGTATCTTGCTAATGTTAACTTTTTAAATCAACATGGGTAAGGTAGAGAAAGTTGAATTATACAGGGCTGGGGAGAATAGAAATACAATTCTATTTTGTAGTGTCTCAAAAAGTATTTTGTAATTTGACATTTTCCCAACTATTCCCAAAAAAGTATTTTGTGTTTTGAAGCATTTTAAAAGTTTAAAGTATTTTCAAATACATTCCAAAATACAAATACTTTCAACTTTATGTTTTGGGAAACTAGTTAAAATACATGATTTGTATTTTGGGAATTTTAAATAAAAACATTTTGTATTTTGTACTAAATGTATTTTGAATTTCTGTTTTGCCAATTTAACTCAATTTAAGGAAAGTATTTTGCCAAGGTGTGTCTACGGCCCTTGGAGGTTCGGAGGGAAACGTAGGTCCAGTGGGATGAAAGTAAGATGATGGAGGTGGACGGTTGTAAAGGATCGGTTGGGGTATTGTCGAGAGTCGTCTTAAAGATGAGCTACAAAGGGATTACTTCCCAAGTACTCACGGGGAGTGAAATGAAAAAGGAGATTAATTCAAGCCTCATGAACCACCTGGCTTATATTATACTGTCTACCCTCAAGGGAATTATACATCTCAAAATACCATCCCTACATCTCAAAATACCATCCCTACATCTCAAAATACTATCCGTACATCTATAAATACATATCTCACATCTCTCACATCAAAATATATTCATCTATATTTATTAGGCCGAGCAGTAGTGGCCAAACTACCCAACTCACACATTTGTCAAGACTGGGACACTTTTAAAACAAAACTTTGGACCAACTACTTCGGTATTGGAAAGGCCTTTGTCTAGGTATCCAAATGAAATAATGTTAGTCTTATGGAACCATGATAAGTTCCATAAGACCCAATGTTCATAACCACCTCCACCAAAGTTACCTTAAGGGTCCCTTGCAACTTCAAAGTAGTTCCAAGAGTTTCCATATCTCTAAAATCTTGACACATTATTAGCATCAGAATTGACGTTAAATGCCCGGAAGATATATCTCTTAGTAGATTCTATTACCCGCTTTCCTTCTTAAATAGATTCGAAATGGTCAGACTAAGGATACCAGTGGCAATATAAAACTAGACTTAACACCCCAAGTGTCTAGGCCATTTCAAATGTCCTGAACCTAAAGCCTCCTTAGATTCCTAGAAGTCCTCATCCATTTCCAGCATTGAATCTAAGGGATGATTTGTCCTTATCTTTAAGTAAGTAATTGCTTTCCATGTCCGGTAGGTTTAATGTGTGGAGAGAGCCTATTGGGCCTGTGATCTTAAATTAAACGGCAGTGCTTAAGGTCTCCTAAATATGGGCCCTTACTTCCGCTCACTATCCACTTAAACGAATAGACAATGATTAATGAAAACTTACCCGTAGGCCATCCAAACATTTTATAAAAAGAGAGAGCGACAAAGTCCGCCGGGTACTTGGTCAAGTCCAAGGGATTGGTGGCCACAAAGCTGGCGGCATCCAACATTACAAACCACTTGTGTCTCTCCTCTCCTAACATGTAATGAAAATAAAAACATATTATCACCCTAGATAACTTTTCCGGTTTCCCTAGCATATTCTACCTGGGTTTTCTCTCCGGATAGAGACAAGAGCTGTAGCTGGAAAGGTGGAGATAAATGTTGTAAGATGGAGGGAATTGGAGGTAAATGAGCTTACTTTTTTGTTCAATAAAGATTAAGGACTCTCCCGTATCCCGGGTGGTGGGGGATGAATTTTTAATGCTCTGTACATGTTGTAGCTGAAGGTAGAATTGGTCCATTTGGCTAATGCCCTCCAAATGACCAATTTGAACGGGAGCGATCCATTGGAGAGGATATTTCAATCCGGAGAAATTACACTGAGCCGGGTAGACTAGGAGAGCGTTCTTGCCCCCACTGCCACTTCTTCCTTCCTTCCCAGGGCTGTTGAAAATTAATTCATTATTTTTTCATCCTTTCATTTCCAGTTGTCTCATCTGAAATTAGGCATTTATATTTATGGGCTGGAGAGAGGAGAGGGAGGAGATGAGTTAGCTACACTTGAGCCTTGAGACGGAGATTGTTAGTATTAAACGACCATTTACCCCTTACATCACATTACTGGGGGAGGAGTGGGAGAAAAATGGGAGAAAGATGGGATTATTACCCGGGAGTTGGGTTTTTTTATACTCGGGAGTTCCTTGGAGCTTCGGGGTGATGAGTTTTTGCTATTTGTTTTGGATGAGATTGTTAACATGGGTTTGTGTTCCCTTGATTGGTTGTTTAAGTTACGGGGGGGGGGGGGGGTATTGGATTAGGTGTGGATACAGCTTGGGGAATGAAAGTTCCGGGAATGAACGTTCCGGGGGGATTTTAGTTCCGGGTATTTTTAGGGGTTTAAATGTTTTTTAAACTTTCCAACTGTCTTGGGGGAGATAAAAGAAAGGTGTAAAATGAGCTTGGAACTTTTAGTGTAAAATGTATGTTTTAATTATAAAAAGTAAAGAGAGGATATTAAATTGAAAAGGAACTTTTGAATACTAAATACGAAGATGGTTAATTATTCAATATTTCATTACGTTTTAGGTTGAAATATTATTTCTACATTCAAGTCTGGGGAATTTCGTTTTCAAATGTACAAAACAAGGGGGTATACATGCCCGCTGCAGGGTCATTATTGATAAGGACCGTTTTAAGAGACAATGGTCGATTTCGTGTCGTCACATGTCATTGGTCTAGTAAATTAAAGGGTCCAATCAAGTCCAATGTGTCCAGCTAAAGAGTCAATTTAAGAGCTATGGAAGAGCAGTGAGAGACAGACAGACATTTATAAGGAATCATAGAGTATATAGACTAGGCGTCTAAAGGCCCACTAATGGGTCACTATTGATAGTGAGAACCTTTTTAAAACATCAAATGTCGATTTTGTCGACATACTCTTAAGATTACGTCTGGTGTAATTATTTTGAAGGAGCAGTGAGACAGACAGACAGACATTGTTAGGGAATTAGATAATCTCCACATCCCAACATCCTAACTTAAGAAGCCAGCAAAGGGGAAGGTTATTAAAAGTTTTTTTTACAATGTCCCACTGACACATACTTTCCCCAGGGCCATAAAAAAAAGTCCCCTAAAACAGTCTCATCTCTCATCCCATTCTAGCCCAAACAAAAGGAGCTCATCATTTAACCATCAAACGCTTCTAAAAGGTAGTTCATGACATTCTTTACTTTATCTACTTCTCCCTACTAAACTAAATGACAAAAAACACACACATCCTCGTCTCGTCTCGTCTCGTCTCATCTCATCCCGAGAATCACAGAGCCCTCAAAAGTGTCACAACATGGCAGAAAAACAAATGAGGAATCCCAACCCTTTTTTTCACCCCCCTCAACTTTCTTTAGGGATTCCCAAGGGAGTTTGTAAACAGGTTAATAAAAGTGGGTATGAAATGCGGAGCCCTTATCACAAGTGACATGTAATAAGTAATATCCTCAGAGTAGGCCAGTCCCTTGACAACAGCCGTCAAATAAAATTCATCAAGGGCTGGAAACTAGCTGTGCATAATGTAGTAGTAGCTACGACTACTTCTCCATGAAGATCATCACCATCGTCTTAAAGTTTCCACGATTGAGTTGACATGAGTTTCTTGGCTTAATTCCCTATGCAAAAGAGTTGGGAGGAGATTATATGAGGACTTACACAGGGTAACACATGCTCCTTCAAGGACTACACAACTTTCTCAGACATGATCACTCCTCTAATAATAATATGAGAGTGACTTCAATTGTACGAGGGCGGATTAAAAACTTACATCTCAAACTTCATAAAGCCCGACTCGGAGTCTTCATCTACAAATACTATTCAAGTCCCTCTCTCAAGTCCCTCTCTCAAGTCCCTACATTTTTCCTGACAGACCCCCACGGGTCACTCGATCTCGATTCACAAATCATGCCCATCTTTGAAATCTCAATTACTCAACTAACATAATTACAAATATTGTCCCTTAATAATTGAATTCCTTACAACCTCCTGTGAGTCACAGGCTGTGACTGACCTCCAAGGGTCACTAAATGGACGTACATCTTCGGAATCATCCCCTGAATAGGGTGAATAAACAGGTGTGCAACGTTGCAAAGCTAAATCTCCCAAGTTTGAAGATTTTAAAGGGACGGACGGACAGACGGAGAGTTTATGTGAAGCTATGAGCCCTTAGGGTGGGGCTAAAAAGTAGTTTGAGAGTCCCAAGGTGCCAGGAGGGTCGGATGTTCCTCAGGAAGAGGAAACTGTCGAAAAATCTCATCAAAATTTCAATAACTGGAGAGAGAGAGAAGGTGAGTTAATAATTCCACAAGTTTTAATTGAACTTTGGGGGCATGGAGAAAATGTAGAGTTTGGAGAGGTTAGTGTGGAACTGAAGTTAGGAGGAGGTGGCACCCACTCTCACTTTGATTTCCTACAAATGCTCCGGAAATTAAAACGTGTAATGTGGAAATGAGCATGGCTCTCTCCAAAACTACAAAACAACTATTCATTAAGTTAGATTCTTACTTTTCATACTTTTCAAAATCTCAATCCAATGCTTTTCGAAACACATTTCCCATTTGTTTTATATTAAAGTAGTAGGATTGAAACTTAAGTTGCTGGGTTCATTTTTGGGACCGGTGGGGGTGGAGCCTATTGGTATCACTCAAAATGAACAGCAACGAGATTGTTGAACTGTTGATTTTTTCATACACTTAATTTTGACAAATTCAAAGTAGAGGGGACTTTTATATTTTTAGCAATTTTTGTTTTATTTAAAAAAAACTATTCGAAAAATATTTTTTTTCCGGCTTTCTTTTTTTTCGTATCTTACTCATGTTAAACCCTCACTTCCTTTTCCTTAAATCCTGTCCCCTAAAACTCTCTCTAAATTCTTACCGGATACAAAGTTCTCCCTTCCTATTTAATTCTCAGACCTGGACATTTCAGAGCCTCCAGTCTAGAACTAGCCCCTAAATAAATTCCCCTAACAAGGGGAAATAGCAAATTGCCAAAATCCTTTTTTTTCCAACTCTCCAGCAAAAACGCTCAACTACCCGCAGTTGTGGAAACTAGTGCCCTAAATCCCGGGTATAAATAAATAATTTGTCCCGACTCAGAAACGAGACGTGATTGCCCAAACTTTAAACTGGAAAGTAAACAAACTAAAGGGAGACTCACATTTGGGTACTTGCAACCCGATGTGCTTCATTATCCCGGAGTGGTCCGTCCCTTCCAAATGGCTCATCACCCTCAGAGAAGCCACACTGATCGCCCGGGAGGCCAGGGTCCATTAATTCCTCCAAAGCCGCCTTGGCAATGCAATAAACCCGTCCATCCGAACAAGAAGGAGGACGGGGCTGGGTGGGTTGAGATGAGTCCGAAGTTGAATTCAAATCGGGTACTTGACTCATGGCCCGATTCGGATTGTTGAGTAAAAACTCCCGCATTCCCACCACGGAGGTGTGGGACTCCTCCAAATATGCGAATAATCCTATTCAAAGCCAAGAAAGAGGAATCTCATTAGTCAAGGAGTGAGAGGAATCCTGATGACCCAATATCCAACCCGGGTCCTTAGTTAACGTTTACTCAAAGGGACACTAATTCAATCCATCCCTATCTACTTGTTCCCACTATTCGGGGAGGAGGGTCACCGCATTTCAATTGTCCTTTTTCAGTAGCCTTTTAATCCTAAACCAAGGCTTTACAAAGGGTACATCACAATTTATAATCATCTTTCAAAGCTTATCTTTGAGTCTGATTAATTCAACCGGGTATTTCGATCGCAGGGAATTTTATCGAGAGCCAATAATTTTTTAATTTGGCCCGTAAAACTTCCGATCCACTAAGGCTTGATAGATTAGTAGAATCTACTTTATAATTCCCTAAAATCGTCTGTCTGGTTTGATGTTCAATTACGATTAACTAGACTGAGGGTTATATTCTTGATTCTGAGCTAAGGGTCCAGTCACATTTACGCCAATTTGTCTGAGAGGACCCTTAGCCCAGTATCAAGAATCTGACTATAATTACTGAGCCAAGGGCCCCCTCCCACTTAAACTATGTTAATTATATGGCGTAAGTGTGAGTACACCCTTAGCTCAGCCATTAAGAATATGGCCATAAGAATACCAGGGATAAGATCGATATAAAAGGACTTAATTAACAGTGGCCCACTAACGGGCCTGTGGACACCTAGCTCTATGGAGTTTGGCATATAACTCTGGAAAGACTTGCTTAGACGGCATTTTCTTAAGATTTAAGGAAGAGTATGGACTGCCACGTTTCCAGCTCAAAAATCAATCTCATCTCCAAGATTGAATTATAAAAGCACTTGGTGTTATTATTTACAAGCTATAATCCTAAAGGGCTTAACCCGAAAAATCTAATCCTATGCTGACAACAGGTTGGCTGAGATTAAAATTGGAATTGGAAATCACATTGAAATAGAACGTGATACCAGAAAACATGGGAGGTTATCAATTCCCCATAAACCTCCAGTTTTCTATGGACCGGGAGGGCATTTTGTTTTCAGGGGAAAAAATTGAATTAAAAATCCTCCCTAAATAATTTCCATGTCTCGTCTAGAAAAGATTTTTGAATAAGAAGAAAATTCGGCTCTGAGAAAACCCGGGTCCGGGTTCTCTAAGAAGAGAGGGAACTAATCCTTGAGCCAACACCTGAACACAAAAACCTATAAGCACAACCAATTTAGAGCCCATAGGCCCATACTAAACTGAAATATTGAATACCCCTTATAACTAATACATCTAAATATATCCGAAACTACCCGGGTACTAATATTACTACCCGCTACTCGATCCCACCTCCTCTTGAGATGATAGTGATGGGAAAAAAGCAATCAAGTCTCTCTAAGCTCACCTTCATCAAAGAATAAAAATGGATCTGACTTGCAGAGAATTGAGGAGACTGGGGGGGGGAGGGGGACGAAGAATACGAAGCTAATAAGCTCCTTTTCTTAACAGAGAACCCTCACGGGTCTTGGATTACTTTCGAGACTACAAGAGACTCCCTTTTAGACAACTCACTCATAGCTTTACGGCTTATACAAGGAAGGAGAAGGATATTATCTGCCCCTTGACCCGGGAGACGGATGACCGGGATGACCCGAGGTGGTCATTAGGAGTCCGTGCTAGTTTGTAGACAGTGTGTACATAGTGTGTGAGGGGCCCTTTGTGGATTGTAAGTCTAAGGGAGAGGCTTTTAGGAGGATGAAGGTGTATGATTGTAGATTAAGTAGAGGAAAAGGATTTAATTTGAATTGTATTATGTAGGTGGGAGTGTTTTGAATGGGGCTCTACCCGGGTGATATGTTTATGTCGGTACATCGGGGCTCAATGGGAGGAGGTAGGGGATTAGGTTTTCTTGGCGGCATACTCGGAATAGTTAATTAAGACTTGGGAGCTCCTTGGCTTCTTAATGAGCAATCTTAAGGCTTCTTTTTGAGGACGGGAGACCCGGGTTTATTCTCTTGGACTAAAATGCTAGAGAAGATCCGGGTAAGCATAACCACCTCCTCCTCCTAACTGATGTTAGAAAACTATTCGGATAGTTGGGTTCTCTCTTTATTGATTCTTGATTATGGAGATTTCTCAGATCAATTGGGAGGATTCCAAATATTTTAAGATTAAATTATCTAATAATTGGATAGACTATTTCTTGTAGTTGCATAGAGAGTGGGGGGATACCCGGCTCTTTGCTCTTCTTACAACAAGATCACGCTTTCAGTGTGTTTTAAATTAACGGGAGTCATTGGGATTAGTAAGTAGGAAGAAATTATATTTTAACTTGAATAGTATAAACGCAATTAAGTGTTTTTATCAATTTTTTATTTAAATCGTTAGTACAGAGATTCTCGTGGATCACCTTTCTATTTAAAAAAAAATACACTGCAAGTTGATGAAATAGCCTAGGAAGTTGCTGCTTTGTCAATAAAAACCCGACCGGGTTCTAAACTTCCAAAAAGAAAGACATTAAACCAATTCAAATCCCTGAAAATGTCCATACTGCTCAATTCAATCCTCTTTTGCTTCTGACTCAATAACTATAAACTACAAACTACGCATTTTACAACTTTCTAAGCAAACATAAAAGATTTTTTTTTAAACTCTGGACCAATAACCCCATTAGTAATATTTAAACACCATCCTCTCTCTCTCTACTTGAATTAAAACTTTTTAAACTTTAAGCCTCAAACCTTTTAAAAGATAAAGTCAAATAATTATACTGGGACCCTTGGTTAATAACGTAGCTCAACCCCCCCTCCTCGCAACGTAAAACACAGTCCTATAAGCATTGTAAAGACCACGCCCCCTTGCTGGAAAAACTTTTGGAATTTGGGAACCTTTTCATCGAAATTCCAATATTTTTATACAAGCGCCCCTCCTCCCTCCAGCGTTACTTAATTTACGCTAGTAGTTACACTATTTAGGAAGAGCCCCTTAAGAGTGCCGTGAAACTCCAGGATTTGGATTTCGGATACCGGGAAGAAAATTTTTCGACCAGCCCCCCCCCTTATCCAACGTTACGTAATTTACGAAGAGCCCCTTAAGAGTGCCGAGAGAGAAAGGAAACTCCAGCAAGTTCTCACCTCCATTGAAGCGGAATGATTCGGCGAGGATCTTGAAAGCGGAAGTCGCACCGGAAGTAAAGATGACAGAATATTCAGCCCCACTCGTTCCAAAATGATCCAAAATCCTGAAATTAAACGGAAAAAGTAATTACCCTGCAAATCTCATTCAAATCATTTCAAACCATTTCCTCTCAAGGGAGTTAATTAACGAATCTAGTCCTCTCTCACACTCTGGGGCTACACATACAGATTCCCTACTCTCTCCAAAAGGATCCACTTGTAGTTCCAAGGGTGGGGATGACTGGAGAGAGCTGGAGACACGACCCTTTTTGGAACACTCGCAAAGATTACACTCTGATTTATGAGCTTTGTATTTTATAAACCATTTTGTCACACTACTAACTTTGGAAATTGTGTTCTTGAGGATTAGAAGATAATCCCAAGACTTTCCACTCTCATTTCAAAACACAGAACGGAGAAATGAAAATGACCTACTTGGCCCAGAATTTAGCTCAACTACAAAATTTACATATTCCCAACAGAATCCCAATAATCAAAATGAAGGCTACTTTGTGTATTACAAATTATATTAGTAAATCACTGGCCCGAATCGGGCTAAAATATTGTAAGCCTTTTAATTGGCTCTGGAAACTTTGACTGTGTCTAAGAGTAAGGTCACATTTTCTTCCTTATAAAGGCAACTCAAGGTCGGGAGGGAAATTAGCTGTTGATAGGGACCATTTGAGGTCATCCAGGTCAAGGGAGCGAAATAAGCTATTGATAAGGACAATTAAAGGTCAGGGGTTGAAATCTGTGTCGTATAGTTTAAGGGGAATGGGATTTGGACGGACCAGGCATTTTTAGCTAATTATGCATAAGGATGTTCCTATAGTTGAACACAAATGAAATTCAGTGGGAAAAGAAGCAACGGTTCTATGACCTTCCTGACCTCAAAAAACCACTTACCTTCTAAAAAAATCCAATGAACTCCAATGGAAAAGAAGTTTGCGAAAAAATCGACTTGCAAAAAACTTTAATGCAAAAAGCCACCTGCTGTTCTATCCTCCCTTAAAAAAAAGCCCACCTGAATCGCCAAGTGAGTAATTAGATAATCCAGAGCTAATTACCGGACCAATCAATTCTAAAGCATTTCATAGTCGGAAAGTTTTTGCGGCTCCCGTCACACTTTCTCTCTAAATACCCGAGAAAGGAGATGGAAACTTTGTCTACGGAACCCGGGTTTTTTATATTATTCTTTCCCACTGCTCCAGATCCCATGAACTAGATATTTTATCTGGCTATATATATATTCTCTGTATACATAAAGAGACGGAGGTTGTAGAACATATGAGCATTCAACAGCTTGGCCAACTCCGGATGAATTATGGAATCAATTTTTCACAACTCTATAGAAACTCGTAAAGTATCTGATCCAAGTACCCCGAGACTCTCTAGGGCCATTTATCTATTCTACTTCCCACTACTCACAATACTAACAATGGACATCCACATCCTGTACAATTTTTACAATCCCATCTAACTAACACCAATTTACATTTATAATTCCTTGAAAACCATCTACTCTGTAATTCTTTGAAAATATTCCTCGGTATGTTTCACTACTCTTCCAGAACTGCCCTGCCGATTTAAAAGCTGAACAGCTCGCATAGCTTATATGAAATTTCAGCTTGTACCGGAAATGCATGTCCATTGTGAGTCTAAAAACGCTACACGACTCAGTACAAGAAGAAGCTCTGGAAAGTTTGTAGATAAAAATTGTGAAAATGGCCACGTGTGGGATTTGATGATGCTATTATCTCTTGTATCTTTGGAATGGAACTCTGCCTAATGTCATTCCATGGACTAAGGCTTCCAAAAAATATATCTCTCCTTTTTTATCCATAGAAAATCCTTTGTAATATTATTATTGTCATGACTGCTATATTATCCGGTTGTAGTTACACGCAGTTGTACGAAGTTGTACGAAGTAGGGTAGACAGGGCGTTATAAATGCATCTCCTTATTTTATCCTCTCACATTTGAGAGAGAAAAAAAGTTGGATGGTAAGATATTAAAAGAGGATGGATGATATGTTGATGACTCTGCTTTATCATTCATATCCTTTCACGTAGAACTAAAAAGGGTTACACACTTTCCGGCCCAACACACGGTCATAAGTCTTCCGTCTACAGACCCTTTTCCTACTCACTTTGGGAATGGGATAATTTATAAAATAATCCGGGTAGTAGAACAAGAGGAATTTATAATATCTCACCTCACCTAGCCCCCCTGGCTCTTTATGGGATTGGGGTGAGAGATTTTTTAGTTTGTGGGAGGTGTGACCTTTAGAGATATTAATCCACTTTCGTCCTCCTATAATTCAATTTAATCTACTTTTATAATGGACACGTGTCATACGTTTTAGCTACAGCTCCTTCTGTCCTTCAATTAGAAATTGAACTGGACCTTTAGTGCATTTCTGTGGGTGAGACTATAGGGACTGGTGTCATTTGAATTTTGAAAGGGTCATATCTTTAATGCTGAGCTGAGTACGACCCGTTTGACCTCAGGCTCAAAACTTCCCACCTAAATTAACGGTATGGTCGTTATAAAGTCGGGGTCAACTCAGTATTAAAAATACAGCCCATTTTGAAGGGGACATAGGAGCTGAGCTGAAGATGACCTTGGGCTCAAGCCTATCCAAATTAATATTGATGCAAGTATGAGGACGTGTGGCCACCTCGGTATTAAAGATATGGCCCTTATCTAGTATGTACGCTGACGGGCATGAGATTTTTTGAGCTTGTTAAGATAATATTATGCTTGGAGTTTAATAATAAAAACTAGTAAGTGAATTGGAATATAAGGAAGAACATTGAGATGGTGTTCATGAAAATCCAGGCCTTTGTGTCCACTGAATTGGAAAAGTGTTTAGTGACACTTTGTCAGATTGGAGCTTTGCAGGGAGTAGTGGGGGCTTGGGTGTGTAGGAAGGGACTTTACTTTTTTTGTGTAGGAATTACAAAGGATTCTTCTTTGCCTTGTCAACGAGATGGATCTAATTTAGGGAGCAAGGCTGGGGTTTTATTTTTAATGAGGGGGAAATAAATTGGATTATTCGGTTTTCGGGTTTTTTGGGAGTTTTATAACCGTTTTTCATCGTTTAGTAAAGAAAGGACACTTAAAATTATCTCTCTTCCCTCAACAATCGAATCATAACAATCAAAAAAGTACAAATTCTGACCAATTGTCATCACATTGTTTAAAAGGATTCTGTTTTTCTGTGATGTATTTTTCCCAATTATTCCCAGTCTTTTATATCCCAATTTCCACCACCCCTTTGAACCTGTTGACAATCCGCCTTGAAACTTAATAGTCCCCTCTCCTCTAAATTGAGGTGTACATGTACTAGAGGAAACAAGAGCCAACTCTACACTTCTCATCCCTTTGCTGATTTATAAATGAGAAAAAAACATGTCGACTTACAAAGAGATGGGAATAAAATTTTCGACAAATGTCACTTGAGCCATTTCCCCCATCTTATCTCAACGTTAATTTATCTAATTGGGAATCCCACACAATTCTCAAAGCTCTCTTGAACCACCACTGACTCCAATTCTTATTCAAACTCCCCCAGAGCTGAAAACAAATTAAAGGACCCCCCCTCAGATCTACTTGAATCCTTAAGTCTCTTTATCAACTCCGTAGCACCCTGGACCAAAGCCCATTGTCAAAGCTCCCTAATGTAAAACATCAAAGAGCCCTCAAAAAGGGGATTGGAAAAGAGAGGAATGGGGTAATTTTCTAGATTTCCATGGACTTTCATGTAGATGGATGAAAGATTTTTTGCGGAAATCTCGAGCCATGTAATAAACCCTCACGTGTACATCATCTCCTCCTCTCTAATGGATCTTTTAGACTTTTAGCAAATGTGGAGAGGAAAATATGAGACGTCCCCCTCATAGCTAATAAATCTCTTTGTGTCCGAGCTAATGCTCTCTTTTGAATTGGCAAAGCTGGGCTGAGCGGAAAGATCTCAAAAGCCCGTCAAGCTATAAACGAGTCCATCTCGGCCACGTGACATTCCAATACACCTTTAGAAACCTGTACAGACAGTTACAGTTAAGGGACTGCATTAAGGGCTAATGCTTTTAAAAGCCGGGCAGCGCCGGTGACTAAAAAGGGTGGAAAATTCCCCATCAACCATCAAGGGACATTGTGTTTGGTCAGTAGGGATGAGATTTACTTTTGAAAGTGGTCAATAAAAGACCCGTCTAAATAGTTGGAGGCCTACTACCCGGGATTTATAGTGAGTCTGCCCCCACTGCCAGGGAGGACTAGAATCTCCCAAGTAATCTCTCATCCTTTGATTCCCATCTCTCTCAAGTAGTCCCCGGTTTTTATTTTATTATTAATGTAGGGATTGTATTGAAGGGATTGAATGAAAGATTTAGCTTGGGTGATAGTAAAATGATCTAATACCCGGGTATTATCTGTTATTATTCAGTAGTTACCCGGGTAGTAGGTATTCAAGTTTAAGTACTTAGTATGTACTTATCTTTTCTTGAGAGAGATATAATAAAGGTTATAGACGAAGGGGATCTAAGAGACTTGAAGGGAATCATTATTATTTGTATTCTAATAAAAGCGGCCTAACTTTTCCCTGGGATGGCAAATCTTATTACCCACATTCGGGCTTTGCGACGCACTTTTTTTCTCGGATTTAGATTGTTGAATAGTAGCCGGGGAAGATGGGAATATTTCTCGGTTTTTATACATTTTTTTCCTGCTTCTTAAGGTTTATAGATTTTATTTTTCATATCTCGTGGCTTTAGTGGCAGTTGGGATTGTGAAAGAAGATGCTCTCCACTTTCCTAAACTCTCTAGTCATTTCCTTTCGAAACATTCTTTTCAGTAAGGGAACTTTGACTAAAAAGAAGCTCTGTATGTGTGTCTGTGTTGTAGCCCTTGGTAAGGCTTGGTATTCGGGCCAAGTCCGGCCAAGTGATGACGGTGGTAGTAGGTATTTTAGTATGTGAGACTGAGCAGGTTTTTCCTTGTAAGAGATTTGAATGGTGGATCGTAATGTAATTCTTCTATTCAATTCTCATATCCTGTTCAAAAACCTTTAAGTAAGCTACAGAAAAGGCTCAAACATTTATGAGGCGAGTGTCGAAGTCAGGCCACGAGTTGAGGGATTGGATTTTTTCATCCCCAGTTTTATTTACTATTTTCTACCCTTAGAAAGTGATTGAATATTGAGACTAAATTCATAAAAATGGAGTTCAATTCTATTCAATTACTTTAAAATTACTATTTTAAACTAAGCAGATTTTAAAACTGTCACATATATAAAAATTCAGTGTGGTCAAATCCCCCGTCACCCGTTGTTTACCACCACATAATATTTCGGCCAGATTACAAATTAAACAACCTCTTAAACAGATTGACTGAACAATTGCAAAAAAGAGATCGTCCGGTAAGCTGAAACGTGGATACCTTAAAAAAAGTTCAAACCGACACAACGGTCATCCCTATCCCTAAGGTCAAAAATCTTTAACTTCTGGGGCAGTGTGCAACTTTATTATTAAGTGTGTAGAGTTGGGCGCCAGGTTCATGGGTGGACACAGATACACAACTCTCTATCCAATTATGGTTAGTGATTAAAGCTGCTGGTTCTATCTGACTACGACATAAAGAATGGAGTGTAGTTTGAGAAAAGGATTTCCTCCAGAGCTACATACCTGTGTCTTATGTAATCGATGGAATCGGTGGTGATGGAGCTGGATGGATTTCTGGAATGAGGATTGCTGAACAAAGCGGATTGAAGTTCCAGACTGGAGGAATCGATCTGACTTTTTGCATACAAAGTAGCTCCTCCATGATCCAGATAGCACGCATCTAATCATAATAACACACATACACACAGTCAAATCAAATTAAATCCCATACCGACCCATTCCTCACAACATTCCCCTTTTTAGCCCGACTCCAAAGGCTTATAGGATCATGTCAATGTCCGTCGGTCTGTCTGTCACCACGATAACTCTCTTCAAACTAGTGCGATTGACTTGAAATTTTGCACACATGGTTTGTGGCCCAATTGCTTGGATGAGTTCGAAGATGCGGTTGGCAGGTTGACCCGTGGGGGCTACCCCTATGGGGTATACATGGAAATGCATATAAATCGTTGACATTTTGTACTGTTGTTTTGTTGGACCGAACTAGCGATAATTTATAATATTCGAGAAATTGGTTGCTTTAGTGACCCGTGGTGGTCACCCCTAAGGGGAAAATATGAAATTGCATGTAATTTACGAAATTTGGTACATATTTATGAATCAAGAGTTTAAGTAAGTGCAAAAGAGTCGGGCTAAATGAAGTTGTACAGGGAAGTTTTTCTGCATCTCTCACAAGCTTTTAGAAGATTTGGAAGTGAAACAGATGTTTTAAAATGCAAACTCTTTTAGATATCAAGGAGAAATGGGGACATAAGGGAGACCCATATCATTTTAACTAAGTGCTTGGGCTTTAATCTCTAAATCCTTAAGTCGAAGGGGGGGAGGGGGCATTTGTCTCTAGAATCTCGAGTCATTTCAAAAGTCTTAGACATAAGAATTGACATGTTTAAGGAGATGGTTTACTGAGACGGCTTTTCATTTCGGCTTTTGGGGAGGACATGTTGTTTTGAATTTTTTTTTAAGTTTCCGGGTTTTTGCGTTGGATAAGTAAATTTTAGAGTCTATTTTATCTCTGTCGTATTTTTCACTTTTTAGAAAATGTCACTTTTACCTACAGTTATTCGAAATTTATTAACTGACAAGAAAATTTAGTAACGGATATGAAGTTTAAATTTTTTTTTCTATTGGTAGATTTGTAAAAACGAATTTAAATTAATATCTCAATCCGCTTTAAACAAAAATAGTAAAAGATTCAAAACTCCTAAAACAAGTCGAGCCCTTGTGCAATAAAAATCTAAAAAATTTAATAAATTCTTTGTGAAAGGTAAACATTAAGGAATGAAATCAAAGGCTTCTTTCCGTACTGGAACTACAAGGACCACAAAGTGGATATAAATTGCTAATGATCCCAAAACAAATACCCCCACCAAGTCATCTACTAAAGTAAAAGACTAAAGCCCAAATGTTCCTGGCCCCCTGTACTATCTTTTCAATTACTTAAAATCCACACGACCACCAGAATAGAGAGAAGCCAGTTAATGGATGATCTATTATATAGAAATAATCTAATTGAAACAAGACCAGGGCCAGAGACCCCCTCTGATCAACCCTTCCGGCTATTAACACAATCTATCTACCTTCAAAGTGACTCACGCTTTCCCGACCTCCGACTCCACAAAGCTACATAAATTAAATTAGCCGATCCTACCTGACTTTTTAAATTTCTCCAGCCCATCTACTAATTAAAAATTATTGACCCCCTGCATCGTCCCATTAAATCCACCTCTAATTTCCTTAAGGGACCAAATCAATTATTTAAACACTTTCTCAGAATGTCCAGGGGCGTATGGACTTTCACTATCTCCCTACCCCGGGCCCTGGTTTTATTTTTATCCCTGACGAGCTTTTTTTCGGAGAACGGAACCCTTAGCTTAATCATGGCGATTCAAAGATTCTGAAATAGATTCCTGTCTCAATCCTTTAAACTTGGGAGACGGATTTCCAAGAAAGAGTTAAGATCAAATATCAAAGCGTTTATCACTACCCCGACAACCTACAGCCTAAAGTAATAAGAGAATCCTATTAAGTACATCTATCTCCCAGTCTTAAAATACTTGACATGTTTTTCCAAATAAATTAAAGAGGATTCAAAATAATGGAAATAGTTTGTAAAGATTCTGTAATTTGATTCCAATTAATCTAAAGAGTTCATCGGCATGGGAAGCTGTTGAGTCGGTGTGGGTCTAAAACGGATATCTACACTGTAATTCCCTTCAAATATCCGTGGGTTTCACCACCCCGACAACCTTGAACGTTGAAAGCTGATTTAAAAGCTAAAAAACTCCTTCGATTTGCTTTATATAAATATTATCTTGTAGAAAAAATTGGCACTTGATCTTAAAAAAGGTCCACAAATAATTTTGGTCACATTCGGGCCTGTGATTTACTAATAAAAAAATAAATCCACACTCACTTTTGAGACGAGAAAACTCTTGTTCCAGTACGGCAAGTTGTCCCTCAGTCAGTATCTCTTGGTATGAAATAAGACTTGGTTCCACGGACTCTCCTTCCACCATTTTCTCCGGAATGTTTTCTCGAAATTTCTTTAAAAAAATCGGTTAGGTGGAATTTTTTGTTTTTGGAGGGGAAATGTCAGAGATTTTAGTGTCGGTGGCTTAAATTTTTTTGAGCTCAAGTTGGCAGTGGAACTGGAAGGGATCCGCACGTTTTTGGGCCCGAAGGGTTACAGGGAAGAAGCAACAGTTGGATTTCGGATCCAGATTCCGCCTTTCAGATTTTTAGAGTTTCCAAAAGCTGTGGAGTAATAAAAAAATCAAT
This sequence comes from Agrenia bidenticulata, assembly GCA_034694785.1. Classification (NCBI taxonomy): domain Eukaryota; kingdom Metazoa; phylum Arthropoda; class Collembola; order Entomobryomorpha; family Isotomidae; genus Agrenia; species Agrenia bidenticulata. The sequence goes on along the minus strand of JAQFYM010000011.1, from coordinate 102,260 downwards.
CCATTAAACAAATGATTTTAAAGATTTTTTTAGGTTTAAAAAAATTAAGTTTTTCTTTAATTTAAACTAGTTTTAAATATGTATTAATTTATTGACCGGTTAATTTTGTTATTGATTACATTTGATAAGATTTGATAAGAGTCGGGTTGAATCTTGAATCAATCTTGGTTTCATTGTTATCAAAGTGCATTAATTCTTATTAAATCCTATCAATTATTATCATTTACCCACCTTTATCATATGGGCTTGAATGTTTTATATAGGAAAGTTAAGATTGACCATTGAGCTTGTGCAAAACGATTTCCAATGATGGGAAGATAAATATCAAAACCAAGTTGAGTTTAAATAGTTTTTTAAATTCCTCATTACAATTCCCTAAATCTCCACAATACAATGCACCCACCAATACATACAATTTCCGCTTAAAAGGACAAAAATAAAAAGTCACAATGCATAACTAATTAAAACCCGGGTAATTCCCAACCAACCATTTCTCATTAGGAAAAAACAATCCCCCTCGTAGAAAACAAAAGCTTTTAAAACAATCTCTCCCTCTCCATAATACTTGAGAATAGGAACGCACACTGCTCTCTATTATTGTATCATCATGTCTATTTTCGAAATACCTACAAGGCACAATATCTTCCCAGTCTACAGTCCAAAACAAAGGCCACGACACTTATGACACCACATGTATTTATCGCGACAATTAAGTCTGGGGGCTTTTATGTCAATCGTCAAAAAGATTTATCTCGGAACACGGTCATTTTCTGCTTCTGATGGTGACTCTAGCAAATACTCTTAACATTAGCACAGTGACTATCAGAAGCTAAAAATCACTGTGTCGCAACCTCCCTATTAAGAGCACAAGCGACAGTAAATGTCACCAGAATTATAAGTAGCAAGAAAAACTTGTCCAGGTTTAAAAGTCGTATGCATAAATGTCAGAGAGGTAATTGCCGTCTCCCCAGTCCAAAAAAGTAAATCTAAATAGAAAAGAATCCCTTGAACCGTTTTCCCATTATCTTTTAAGAAACAAAAACTCCAATTGCACAGTAATTTACTTTCCGTCCAGTTTCCCTTATCTTTACCCCTTTATATTAACTAGCTCCCTATCACCTATACCAAATAAATATCCGAGTAAAAAAAAACCCGAATATTTTTTTTAAACACAAAGTCCGAGAGTAGCAAGACATACGTCTTATAAATGGATCTCTCATACGGGCTTTTCGTTATGTAGACAAAAAAAAACTACAAGTTTTTGAGAAGTAAATTGGAATTGGTCTAGGGGCAGTAGGGGCACCTTAAGTGTAGGGACCATAGGATTGTTTTCATTAAAAAAAACACCCGGTGCAAATAACCGTGAAGTCAATCAGGCCGGGTAGACTTGGGGGTATAGTGTATCATGTGTACTTGAGGAGCTTGGCTAGGCACTCAGGGCTCTCTACAATCTAGATTAGCAAAAGGATTGAGTCAGGTTGGGTCGTTTTGTTTTCGGGAGTGTTTGTAGACGGGTGCGGGTAATTTATTTTGAGGGAGAAAAGTAAGAAATAAATAAATTTAACTTGCCACCATCAATCTATTTCATTCTACACTTTTTTGAACCTCTCTCTCTTCCCTTTTAGTTTTCTATTGTTTTTCTTTAACTTATTTTACCCGGATTTTTTTACACCTCCTATGCAGTAAATTAAGCTCCAGAGATAACTTCAGCCTTTCATTTATCTGTATATAGCAAATTGTTATCTACTAGCCATAAAGAGGCCCGTGAATGGGCCACTATTGATATGTACTGTTTTCGGAGGTCAAGGATTAACAGCTTCATATTTCCAGCTCTAATCTTGCATATGGAATGAGCTTTTATAAAATCTAGCCAATAGTTATAGAGGAGTATTGAAAAGGGCTGACAGACAGAGAGACATTTTTGGGGAATTACTAGGCGTCTGCAGGTACAGGCCCTTGAGGGTCAAAACTTTTATGCACGCGTGTATACGAATTGCGTATTTGGGAAGCTTCGTTTTATCTAAAACTTTGATTGCATCTAAAACTCCTATTAAAATAGTTGACAATTCCTATGTTATTATAATAAACTTTTAGATCGTTCCATTTTTATTGATTTGAATAATAAATTTTGAAACACTAAAAATTTGATTCCCAAGTCCATCCAAGTCTTCAAATCCTCAGAAGCTCAATATAAATAAATAAAAGCTTAATTTCTCCTCCAAGCCTCCCTCTAAAATATTCCAACCTGTATCTGCCAATTTGAAAGGAAAAAAACTGCAAATAAAATCTAATCAATCGATAAAACTTTTTAAACCTCCTTTCTATAGTTTGTGCAAAGAGCAAGGGAAAAAACCAGTCCTACCTTTCCATTGGGTTGGGTCAGTTTATATGATGTACAAAAATAATACTAAAAACCTCCCCTTGATGACATGCTAATAATAATGTAATAATAATGTAATAATAATGATAAGCCGTTATGGAGACATACGGAGAGACCTAAAAGCCAACCCCCCCGGAAAAAATCCATCGGAAACACAGAGTTATTGGAAGCCGGGTATTTTATATGAAAGGACACGAGAAAAAAGATACCAATACCAATTACTGAACAAGCCCCCACCATTCTCCCGAAATAGTAGGAGCCCATGGTTAGGCACCCGGTGTGTGTTTTTTTTGAAAAAACATTTCTACCTCCACAACAAAGAGATAACCCGTACAAGGAGAGAGAATACCCGGGTAGTTTACAAACCCTTTTGGGTAAGGAAATCTAATAGAACCGGCCCTCGTACATATGTGTGTGTGTACGAGTAGATTTTTATATATTTTCTACATGGAGGTAATATATTTGAGGTAGCCAATTTCCCCGGAAAATTCCTCCCTCGGTTTTTTTATGTACCGAAAAATCGGAGTAATAAATATAGAGATAAGTCTATCTCTCCGCTCCAGATTCTCCTCTTAGATAATACATATAAAGTGTGTGTGTGTATTATAATATGTATAAAGAAGAGCTTGTTCTTTGTACCCTTTTTTCCTTGGAAATAATGGCCAATTATTCCAAGAGACCCTTATGTCAATCAACTCACTTGTGGTCTATGCACACACATCAACATCCTCTCCCTCTTTCTTAAGATGTTTAAGGCTGAGGGGAAATCTTCTTAAAGGATTTGTTTCCCCTCTATTGAGCACGTACATATACTAAAATATATATTCCCCATATTCTTATTATATATATATGATATATAAATAAGCATATAGACACAGAGTAACACACGGGTCACAATGACTCACAATAGATTTTCAGCATTACAAAGTCAATGGTGGTCTGAAAAAAACTTTGAGAAACACTCGGAGATTGGCTTTGGAGACGTTCTTAAAGTTGTTGTATTGTCAATTCCCATTGTTGTTTTTTGAAATCGTAATATGATAATACCCCCACTGCCAATACTGTGACAAAGTGTTTTTATTTTCTAAGGAAAAGTTAAGAAGGGATACAAACTCTTTTTTTTGACGATGTTTGTTAGAGGGAAATAATCTTTAGCTTGGAATAACAAGCTTTTAATATTTTCGGGGAGTGAAGGAAGGGAAGATTTTTTTCTCAGTAGATTAAAAGTTGAAAAGGTTTTAAATGAAAGAGAGTAAGAGTTGAGAGGGACACACGTGGGATGTTTAGCCTTGATGAAGTGACGAGGGCTAACTAACTGCAACTGGATACTGCAGACTTACACAGAGAGGCATTTATCATGATATTAAAAAGATAAGGAAAAGGGTTATGCAATCAGAATATAAGCTGCTAAAGCTTCTAAAGGGGCTTTTCATGTTGATGAACATGTGACTTGGTGATTGAGCCTTTTGTCATAGGAACAAGGACGAAGGACATTTTATAACATCTCCTCTCGTCTCGTCTCGTCTCGTCTCGTCTCGTCTCGTCTCGTCATTATATAAATATTAACAAGTCAGTATAATAAATAATTATTTTTTTACATTCACATAGGATGGCCACTCTAGTTTTTTTCCCTTATTCAATCTTAGCTCATCATGTAAACACATCAAGATGTTTTTTTTTTATTATTAAAGAGAGATGAGAGAAACTGAGGAGTTGGCTCAAGTTGGTTGTTCAAGCTGCATTTATGAGCTTTGGCTATTAGTAATGTACGTGTATTTTCTCCTCTTTTCCCTTCTTGTCATTTGGAGGTGACTAAGTTAAGAGGGGAGTCCAGAAAAGTCGGATTTAAAACAAGAGGTTGATACTATCATCATTTTTTTTATTGTATGGAAAAGATATTAGAGAATTATGGGCTCCAGTTTACTCAAATGTTATTTGTTAGTCTATTTGTTAGTCTATAGAGTCGATAAATATTTTTTAAACATCTTAAACACCTTCCTCATTTCTATAGATATAGAACAAAAGAAAAAAACTTTTACTATAAGATTTTAAAATCGTCAAATAATTGATATAATTTGGTACTTTTTTCGAAACTGTTCAATCCAAATAATTCAAATCGTACTGTCAGTAGCTGTTCATAAATAAAGCAACGCGGGAGAAGGGGGCCTGCTAAAATGATTATTGCGAATGCCAAGTTTGCAGGGGGTCTAACATTCGGGAGTTTTGCCATGAATAATTAACTAACAAACTCTAAAAGTTATATGGACTAAAAAAGGATATGAAAAGTCGGATGACACAGTTGAAATAAAAAGGAGAAAAATATCAAAGGAATGAGAAGTTGATGTTTTTGTATGGCTAATGGATACTGACATGTCATAGCTTAGATATCATCTCTCCAGTCGTTTTTTTATGGGCAATGGCCAATAATCTACCCAAACTCTTTTCTGATATCCTAACCCTTTTCATAACATTTATACAACATAACGTATCAAAATGAATCTATAAAAAAAACATCACAGATCATCGTTAAGTGTCTCTCTCAATTCATAATGTAATGAATGTCACCTCTGTCACAAAGTGTCACAACGTGTCACATTATTATGCATGTCCCGGATTTCCAGAAATCATTCCACATTCAGCCCAGTAGTTAAACTAAAAGAGCATTTAAAACCCTTCTTAAATGACATTTTAAAAACACTTCCTTTCTCAAACCTCACAATAGTGTCCAAAGGATTTCCATTGTCTCCTAGCCCCATTGTTGACTCAACTTGTTACGAAACACTTTCCAAGCTATTGTCCCATGTCCCCAAAAAATCCAACCTGTCATGTACGAGGTGACTCTGGAGTCACTCTGACACGAACAAAGCGAGTCATAGTCAATGACTGTCGATGACTGTGGATGAATGGAAGACAATTATGGACATAGGTTGGGTGGTGTGGGATCAGATGGACATGTTTTTAAATGCCCGGAGGAGACATGTGTAAACAGAGAGTTGACGAGTCCAGGGATCCATGTAATTACATAATTCCACCCTGTCTGCTTCATCGACACTTTTTGGCTTAAGTTACTACTGACTTACCATTTACCACCTTGGGTGTGTTTTCTTTACTTTTTGGCACCCGTCACTCTTTTCATAAGCCACGAGAGTCTCCCTACTAAAATAGCTATAGCACACACTCCCTTATAGAAAATGCTCAAACTACTCTTTGGCTTCAAATATATTTACATAAGCCTTTTCTTCCGAGTAATTAAGTATATTGAAATCTTAACCATCTCCCATTCTTAAGATCTGAACAGAATGTGGAGTACATGAATCCTCCTTATACATACGCTGTGTACTCACAATCAAATATCTGAAGGTCAAATCCCTCGAAATACTTTTGTAAAAAAGCACTTAACTCAAAGTACATTATTGTACATCTTGAAGTCTTAAATAATTATGACCCACACTGCCATTCTCTTTAAACTATGGAACATATTGTCCTGAACAATCCTTCAGATTTCTTTTCAACTCTGAAAACATGTTGGGATTTGTCGTGGACGGGTGCACCCTCCAAGAAGCCAAATGTCGACGAGTCTCTGGCTATAGGGAGATTGTGCGAGACAGTGTCGTGAGAGTGGGGGACAATAGGACCACTTGAGAGGTTTTTTAAAAGGGACAAGATTTGATTTAAAAAGGGCTATTTTAGAAATTTCAGAGACCGGAGGGGGATTTTTTTGAGAGGTCAGAAAGCTGTGCCCCCCCTTGTAGGCAGACCTCCAAATGAGCCCAGCATTTTTCTTCATGTCAAGGAATGAGTAAACAAATGGGTTGAATACCAATCAGTCAATGAGGTTATTGCAAAATTCCACAATCAGCCCGTGGAGCTAATGTAGAGGATTAATTTTTATGGCTGATGGCAGTATGGCTAATGGCCACCGTCTCCCAATTAAAGACTTTTGTGTTTTAAAGCATTTGTTTCAAGAACGGTTCTGTGACACGAGACACGAGGTTAGTTTTAAAACTTGTAACGCATTAGCAATTTTGTTAAGGGGGACTTTTTGTTCCCGGTCGTAAAGTTTTGTGGATTGGGAGTTGGGGAAAAAAAAGTGTCGTAATTTAAAGACACGGAGATGAGAATAAAGCGGGTTATGAAAAAGACACAAGGGTGAGAATAAAGTGAGACAATATGATGCCATTTTTAGACTCATGATCTGACTAAAATCCCCACAAATCTTTAAGCTCTAACGAAAGTTATCCCTCCGACTTTTATTGTCTTCCTTCTCGGGAAGCTAAGAACCCATACTGATTTCCCCATCCTCCTTCCTCATATACCAACTTCACACAAGATTCCTTGAAACTCTCTCTTCCTTCTTATTCAGAAAACTATGTGACAGCTTTATCAACACCAGGACCAACGCCGCATATCCACAGCAGCAACAGCATCAACTAATTCCCTATGTCGAGGGACCCTGGGGATCCTCAAGGGCTCGGAAATCATTACCAGGGGGGGGGGACATTGTCACAGAGATATAATTTAAACAAGCATGCTCTAGAACGCTAGTCTATAGGATCAACAGCACCATCGAATTTCCTATGTCGAAGGACCCTGGGGATCCTTAAGGGCTCAGAGCTAATTATCACCGAGAAATAGAATTTAAGGAAGCAGCAGACGCTCTCAATGTTAGTTTGTGACAGCTTTATCATTAGAACAACAGCACCTATGAATTCCTTATGTCGAAGGACCCTGGGGATCCTCAAGGGCTCGGAAATAGTTATCAGTGGGAATTATGAGAAAGAGAGGAAATGATATTTAAGTAAGGAGGCATATGGTGTAGATTGTGGAATGTTTGTGTAGAAATTCCGCTTATGTTTAATAAGCCACGCCCACTCGTCTTAGTCGTCTTTCAAATTCCTCGATTGAGTTAACACAAGTGTTTGAGGTTGGAAGATGCCGATGATGGTCATGTCTAGAGAGTGAGTCCACACCCACAAGGGACAATGGTTAGGTAGACATGAGGACAAGAGATGCTCCACATGTAATAATGACACATACTACTTTTGAAACTGGTCCAAGAGGAGAGCGGAATTTGATTAATTAATCAAATCCACACGCGTAGCCTTGGGTGATGGGGATTATTTCATCCCATTACACTTACATCCATTCTTAGTTTTTTTTTATTTAAAGAAGATTAAATTCTAAATTCTGCAAAGTAAGAACAGAGTTTTAACCCTTGTGACCTTAATTCACTCTTGGGCTGAGAAAAGCCGACCTCTGAGTGACCTCCTTGCAACACACTAAAATCTTCTGCTCTTGGCAGAAACAATGTCACTATTTTTTAAAGGAACGTGAAATATAAAAACTGCAATTTTTAACCCGTCTGACTTTATTCGACTTTTGTTATAAAAGTTGACCTCTCAATGACCTCCATGTAGGAATAAGCTCTTAAGATGCGACTCCATTAAAAAAGAGAAAAACAAATTAGACAAAACAACACGCAATTTGCAAATCTTAGAACCAGATTTGACTCTTAAAGAACTTGACCTCTGAATGACCTCCTTGCAAATCCAAGATCCCAAGCTCATAGTACAAACAATGCGACTCCAATTTTTTTTTAACTTACAACAAAGTAGAAAAGCACAAGAGAGTTCAGAACCATGTGACATTTTAAAAGTGACCTCTGATGACCTCCTAGCCCAATCAAGATCCTATTCTCATTACCGTACTCCTAAATCTTGGTCTTAGAAATATATTTCCGCAAGTGTATGTTGAAAAATTTCCTTTGACTTTTCTTCAAAGCTGATATGATGAAAGGGAAGTAGAAGGGACTTGTTTAATCCCTTAAACTCTACAATAGAAACGCACACATGCTTTTCCAACGGTTTTCCAATGGTCTTGTCTAGTGTGGGATTAGTAGTGGGAAGAAGTGCTCGTTATTTTAGCATCTTAAAGATGTTCGGAAAGTATTAGGAAAGAGTGTCCCCCAGGAATTATAGGAAATTACGAGCGGAGCCAATTTGTGTAGCAAGGAAGACAATGCCTTCCCATTAAATAAAACAGAGAGAGAATATCCACGAGCCGGGATTCCGAACCTACTCTTTCATCTCTCTGTGTTTTTCGAACGTGTTCGGAAGATATAAAATCCCTCATATACTTTCTGAGACTAGTATATTAAGCTCGTATTTATATTAATATTCCCTAATATCTTGTTGTTCTTGATGTAAGAGTGGGAGATGTGACATGTAAATCTGTGACATTTATCACCACCACATTTGTGCAGAGACGAATACACCAGAAATAAATGTACATTTATAGATCGGGACAATATTCACTTAGAGTTGTGAAAATATTGTTTTACGCATATATTTGCCGGTTTTTAATAATTTCAAAATGTGTTTCAGATCAATTCCGAATATAAATTTTTATATGAGACAAAATTATCGTACATCAAATTAGATGTGAAAGTCGACGTCATTTTATAAATCCCCAGCAAAAACTCGAGTCATAAATGTCCTATGCATATTTGTCTGGGCATAAATGTCAGAGAATGGTAAAAGTGTGTTGGGCCATTCTCTATTCTTCGAGATGGATTAAACAAGAATGCAAGTAAAAATAATTCCACTTGATTAACAGAGGAGAAATGACGAGAATTTTTGGCATCTCGCCGGCCCTTTTTTTTCGACACAAAAATATAGGACTCTGTCGTAAATTAGAGATGGCATCTTTATTCTTATGTGTCCCCCTCCGGTCTCAAAAAAGTCTTCAAATGACAACTTACCCAAAGGGGTGACTCACAGACCCGCTCATCTATACCAAATGGATTAGGACGATTATAACAAAAAAAATACAATCAACCAAGACACTAGGAGATGGAAAAATATGTGGGGACATACTTACGACTGAGATACTGTAGAATAGGCGTCTACAGGCCCGTTCATCGCCCCCTATTGATGGTGTTATTTTTAAAGGTCAAGTGTCGATTGAGGTTTACTTAAGCTAGCAAATCACATAAACTATTGAGATTTACAATCGATCGAGTTAGTGATGCAACAGACAGAGAGAATTTGTAGGGAATTACTTGGCGTCTACAGGCCCTTAACCGGTCATTGATTATAAGAATAATTTTGCCTATCAAATGTCGATATTTTCACTGACATTCTTAGTCTAGTGAATCGAATGAGCTATAAGATTTTTTAAATGGTCCGTTTGTCTCGGGGGAGCATCGAGTAGTGAACCAAGCCAACAGACGGACAGACAATTTTTTATAGAGAGTTATAGAGTAAGGTAGAGTAGATTTTAGTTTGAGGAACATGGTTATCCACGTATATTTAAATTTGTACTAGAGAGATAGGGATATGTAGGTATATGATAAGGGAAGATTAAGAGGGTTTAATTTAAAATACTTGTTCTCTTTTTTATGTGTGTATATGGATTTTTTTAATGTAAAAAAATGTGAGAAAATGGTCCAATTTCCTTGGTAGAAGTATTTTTGGATTTAGGATTCATAGGGAGAAGACAATGGAACTTGTTTTCTTGTTCCTCACGATTGAGGAAACTTTTGAGCTTTTAGTCGAGTTAGTTGGCTGGAGCGTGGAATTAAACGGACCTTTTTTATACACACTTTCCTACCACAGATTTTGGCAGAGGACGGTTATTAAATCTAAACTGTTTTTACTATTCTTATTCTTACTTAATTGGAGGTATTTAGTTTTATCGCTTTTTACTGCCAATTTCATGATTTATGTTTTACTTGAAAATACTATGGACATTGACCAACTATGAAATTCGCATATTCAGAGGGACTTGGGATAAAATCGGTTCGTGACCCTAATACCGACCGATTTTTAAGAACGGGTGAGCTGCGGATCATTTCCGAAAATCAATGCTCCAAATTTTGTAATTACTGGGCTTGGTAGTTCCGTCCAAGAATCCTAATTAAAAACCCCCATAGTTCCTTATAATCAAACCCAATGCAAAAAGATAAAATCCGAACCAACACAACCGGGTATTTATTAATATTTAATCCCCACCTGCTCAGCTACCCACTCCAAAGTAAATTAAAAATCCAATATCCCCGAATCAATAATCCCTGTTGCATGACTCCCTCCTCCAAACAACTTCTTTCCCATGAAAAGTGAGTTACCTGAACTCCAAAATCCCGAAAATCACAGCCCCACCACCGAAACTGATACCCGGACACGAAAAAAAATCTATAAACCCCTCCATTAACAAACCCGATGGAGTCTATCCAGAACTGAGAATGGGAAGCCCGGGTATTATAGAAAGTCTAAAGAGAAGAAATATTATTCCGAGGAGAAGGGTTTTGAAAGTTTGGGGTGAATTCCCTCAAGCCATTTACCTGAAAACCAAATGATGATTCGTCATAAATTCCTGGAGTTTTTTTATTCCAATCGCTGGAGATAGAAAAGCTCAAAGGTACGTGTGTGTGCCTTTCTAGTCAAGTGGGTAGCTCGTCATGGAGTAGGGAAATGGATAGAGGATAATAGATGAGGAATCTCGAACGTCTCTTTGAGCCTTTTGGAATTGAAAAGAGGGAAAAAGGAATGGAGAGTCCAACTTTGCCAACCATGAAAAATGAATGACAGAGCAATTGGGAGATGTTAATAATGCAGACCTTAAGCCTTTTTCCTTGACTTTTGAGATGGAGACCATTTTACCTTGTTCTACATGGGAAGATTAAATATATAACGGAATCACAATACATGCCAACTCTGTGATCGATCTTATCAATAGTATAGCGTAGAGGGGTACTTACAATGCAAGTGTTTCATTTGTATGTCCCGATCTACTTGAATTATGACCCGTTACAATCAAGAACAAAATTAGAATACGGGAAGTTAATTTTTCTGCTTGTTTTCCCGTTTTTGAGCAATAGTGGTGGAAAGTGGTCAAAAACGGGTTCGTTTCTTCTGCTTGAAACCTAATGTCAAAAACGGCTATAATTGGTGAAAAATAATTGTGATTTTTATTATTCGAGGTTTTGAAAATTTTTTTTACAACCCGTTTTTGAGCGATGATGGTCGAAAGCGGGCAAAAAAGGTGTAAAGGGGATGAACTATAATATTCTAAACCCAATTGCTCAAAAACGGTTGTAAATTATGAAAAAAGATTGTGATTTTGAATATTAGTATATTTAGCTTATTTTTTTGCGAACGCGTTTATTGTTTAAATAATAAAAAAAACCGAAATGAATAAAATCATAATTATTTTTTGTAACCCTTATCCGATTTTGAGCAATGATGATTGAAATAAATAAAAAAGGTTTGACTTCTTCTTCTTTGAAACGTAATTTCTAAAAAAATGATATAGATTCTAGAAACGAATTTTGATTTTTACCAATCTAATTTTTCGCTTAATTTTCGGAGAAATGATTAAAGTAGACCAAGACAGACTCGGGAAAGCCTTGCATTGTATTTAAGAGATAGTTTATAGAGTTTGATAGCATGGGAAAGTTTACACAAGAGAACTACAAGGTTTAAATCTCCATAATGTATGGGTGGAGAAAAGTAGGGACGGGTGACTAATGTCCCTTGGAAACTTTCCTTTTGAAAAGTTTTGTAAAAAAAACCCATGGAAATAAAATCACGAAATGCAAATAAGCCACAACTAATAGATTAGGTTCTTTGTGTCTAGTTTTCGTGTAGTATTTGGGATATTTGTAGTAGCAGAGGGGGGCAGGGGGGGTCGTATAAAAGCAAATATAAATCGGACAGGTAGGCCAAAATTAATGGAAAATGCTGAGGAGCCACTATAATCTCTGGAGTTGATTCAGGGCCTTGTGTTTCATCCAAGTATTGGAACACGCAGAATAGAGGACCCTATAGTCCCAATACACCAAGTGACAACCAAGTTTAGAAAAGGGAATTGAAATAATTGGCTCAAGTAGACCGTGTTGGGCAGAGGGGGTTTAATCAATTACGTTTAGTTTTAGCAGATGGACAGTGTGGGACGATTCCCTTGGGACAGATCTCTTTACCTCGGAGGTTTCGAAATTTATGTAAATACAATTGCCCAACTTCCCGTCTAGAATCCAGAGAGTTTTTTTTCATTTCATTTCAAAGAGTTTTTTTTTATCCGGATTTTTTAAAAGTTTCAGAAATGTTTTAAGGTATTTTGAGGGGAGATGGAAATGGTTAGGGTAGGTTAGGAACGTGGGTAAGGTTTAGAATAGGCTATGTAAATGTAGGTTGGACTTCATTAAAGTTTTTAACTGAGGGGGAAGACTTGTGATTTTATTGATTTTGGGCAAACCATTAAAAGATAGTAATTTAAATAATTCACGTTCAAAAAATACATATATTTATAGCTCACTGCAGTACAATTTTTTAAATTTCAGTTTCACAAATTGCAGAAAGTATTATTTTAGAATGTTTGCCAAGCTCTGATTAAAGTACAACTTCAAAGATTTTTGACCGAGTAAAATGATGAAAAAGAAAACGATGGATTTCGAATTTGAAATCAGCTGTGGCCTGTGATAAAAAAAGCTTGTAATGACTAGACATTAGAAACCAAGTTCTGGTCAAAATCATCAAAAGACGTAGTTGACTTGTTGGCAGTTGATAAAATTTGACATCAAAGTCCCCTCAAGTCTTTAAAAAATATAAATAACTAAAGTAACTTTCCCCTTACGAGTTTTGATATGGAAATGCTCAAGTCGGCTATCCTCGTCCCTCTGAACTAAAATTAACTTTATAAAAGTCATTACAATATGTTTATGAATATAAAATAACCTGGGAGCAAAGTCAACAAAAACCTCAACTTTTCCCAGAACCCTTTTCAATTAAAACGTTTCAACCGGTCCGTCTTCCCCCTGACTTGTAAAAACCACCGAACGAACCCGCACTACCCGCAGTATTCTAAATTCACCCCGAATCTCATCTTAAGTCCTCCCCTTACTCTCAAGGAGATTTAAAAATCTAATTGAAAAACTTCCCTGGAACCCTTGGTCTCAAAAATACTTGGGCTCCAGAACAGCCCAAGTCCCGACTCGGGGATTCCATCCTCTTCCATGCCTGGTATTCAGGGACCCTGAGCCCCCTTATCCATTAGCTTAAGTACCTGTAGAAAGATCAGTTCGGGTTGGGAAGAAGGATTGTAAAATGCTGCTAGGATTCCATTTCCAAGAATCCCTTTATATGGGTGGAAGAATTCGGGGTCCTTGGCTGAGCTTGTAAGAGAGAATCGGGGATTAGAAATTCCATCCTTCCCAGAACTTGATGTCCAGAGAGGTAAATTTTTTGGAGGCAGGTGAAAAAGGTAGCTCTCTCTACTCAGCCGTGGTCAGGTAGAGGTGGATCGTCCAAGGGGGCAATGCGAAGCCGTTGAAGCGTCGTCAGGAGCAGGGAGTGCTCTACCCGGATATCACTATTCCGTAGAGCGGGTAAAATCCCCGGATTCGGTACTGAGGCAGTGGGCCGGCCCTCCTTTCGGGGAAATCAGTCTTGAGTTGGCGTCTGAAGTGAAAGGAGCTTTCTTGTTGCTGAGTTCTCTCCCAGTTTTTTCTCCCTTTTTCTCTCTCACTCAGCCGCTTCATCCCTCATCACACACTTATACTACTACCCTCTCAGGTTACTTTTCTTCCTTAAACACAAGGTAAGCCCTGAAATACCTTTATTTATCCCACGCCTTTTTAAACGCAAAGATTGGAGAGGAATTAGCAAAGTTAGAGCCATGTTTTAGAGGATTCGTCAAGAGTTGGGGGATTTATGGGGAGAGAGAGACTAAATTCCGCTAGCTCATTTTGTGAAATAAAAAGCGCCGTTTATGAATTTTTTTCTCTACGCCTGCATTCAACACTTTTCTTTCCAGTAGAAGAGAGGAGAGGAAATTCGGACGCTTTTTCTTGTTTCAAATTTAGAAATGTTTGGTCCATTAAAAGTAGTTTATCATTTACGAGTGATCTTACCTTGTACTTGTTGAGTTTCCGAGTTGTCGATGAGTTGTCGACCAGCTTTTATTGTGGATCTATAGGACGCTTCTATTGTCGGTAAGATTGACTTGTTTTAGTTTGGATTAAGATGTAAGGGCAAAACTATTTTCCACTTGGTTATTTCATTGTTGAGCAATGTTGGAGATTTCCAATTCGAAAATTGGGATTGTAAAAACTGAGCACTGTTTAAAGTATTAAATCTCATAGTTTTCATTAGTTTAGGAGTTGTGTTTAGATTTTATCGGGTAAATCTTAATTTTCTCATAATTTTAGTCATTTTTATTAAAAGGAAGTCAAGATTTGGTATTTTCATATGTCAACGATTCTTTCCAAGTTTAATGTCTTTAAATTACTTAAGGAACTTAAGGGTCAACTTAATTACAGTTTAAAACACACACTTTTAACTTTAATTGCATAGAGTAGTTAAATTAAATGAATTTAATTGTTAAACACGGAATAATATTATTTTCTACTGTCCCCGTTCACCAGAAGTTGTGACTGCTGCGTCCTTCACTCCACGCACCACACTCCGCTTTTCCACCTGAAATTTTCCATTTTCTCTCGTCGTTTGAAATTTTGAATTTGAATTTCAAAATATCATCAAATCAAATACTTAAAACGATTTATCTATAAAAGGAAAACCAAATATTTTCTCTTCTTTTATTTTGTGCTGATAAAAAAGTTATGCAATGTCCAGGATTCTATTTAATTATTTAATTCAACCCTTGTTCTCCAGTGTGGATAAAACTGATAAAAGACGAGAGAGAGAAATAGAATGCCAATAATATGCACAAAACAATTGAATCAATATCAAATAGCTTGTATAAACTTTATCGGGTTTTTTCTATACTTATGAGTTACAAAGAAGAAAGGGTTCACGAGAAGGAATTAAGTTTTATGAAACAAACTAAAGGGATATAAAATTTAACATTGTTCAAAAGTTCAAGTTGATATTGAGATAAAATAACGGGTATTTTTCCTAACTCTCCCGTGTGTTTCATAATCCAGGTTGGACTCGATCCGATTTCTAAAAACTCTCATATCTTATTATATCTACAACGACTACTAACTAAGCATAAATTTTAAATGCCCTCTTTTATCCCACTAGACTCTCTCGGAGGTAATTGCGAAAAGTTTTTAACTATTGAAAAGTTACATGGGCCCATTACTAACTGAGACTCTCCAGAACTAACTGCCTAGCTTTGATACGGAACGAGGACAAGCTATTCCAAGACAATACCCGCATTAGCCGCTACTACCCGCTTCTCCTCATATACCGTATGAGATTTATGAAATAATATTTAGATTAATCTCCTTCGCACGTCACCAACTTTCCTAATCAAATCGGGGGAAGGGATTGCACAGAGTTCCGTGTACTCCACGTCGACATCCCAGCTCCTACGTATACAGTTCGTGTCGGACTGTCGATAAGTTGTGTCGACATTCAATATCTTGGTGATTTCCTTTCGTGCTAGGCCCAAGTTATTTGGCAATCAGTCTGTTGCTCTCTCGCATTGATTTCCACACTGCTCTGCTGCTGCTGTTGATGCTGATGGCAATTACAGCTTACGAGTCTCACCTCTTCTCTGAGCCTCTCTGAGAACTGGGATCTGGATCTTTTGATCATTTAGTTGACTAATGTCCACTTTGGCTAATGCTGTATAAAATATAGACGAGAGGTTGGACGTAATTGGTAGAGAAGTGCAGTGTGGACTGTTATGTTGGAGAGAGAGAGAGTTGCAGCCAAGGGATCGGTTCGGGGATTCGGGTAGTTTCTTTTCTCCGTGGTTGTCGTTTGTATTGAACGTGTGCTTGGTGTGTTTTATAGGATTTTTATGGACTTTGTATAAAAGATGGGAGTAAATTATGGGCTCTACGTGTCTCTATAGCTTAGTGTGTAATTATCTATCTTCTTGTTCCTTTTAGCTACTCTCTTTTATCTACCAGTCATTTAAAAAGAAACACTTTTCCCTATTTCCTACCCTGTCATTTTGTAATTTGTAGCTTTTTACTCGACTCTGCATTATTACCATTACGATTAGAGTCGGGAGGATGATATTCCTTATGGCTGACTAAGTCCGCCTCACTTGTCAACTTGGTAGGATAGGGAAGCTAGAGTAACGATGTGTGCTGAAGGGTACTGCGGGACTTTTTCAAATAGTAGTTAAAAAAGGCTCATGTTCATACGACTTTCATAGTTTGTAGTTTATCTCTCTGTACATGGGAGGAATTATTCATTAGAGTTAATTTATGATTCCATTGAGCTATGGGAAAAAGTTGGTTGGACAAGGTCGGTGGGGATTGAGACTGGCAAGCCCTGCCTGGCCGGGTAATGTAGATTCCTTGTCTTTCTCTCATCAATTCCTCGGATTAGCTCCGACGGGAGAGAGAGGAGGGGGGCAGAGGGGGCTAAGCACTTTAGGAAACGGCTTGTGCTCAGACCTCTGGAAGTTTGAATCGGATTCCATTTTATTACCTCTCAGTCATTTGCGAATAGTTCCCACGTGTCCCTTGGAGGTTTCCCGGACGGGTGGGGGTACTTGAGCACTGCTTTATTCATGTCAATCTGCTGAGGGGGCGTGGTGCTGGAAGGTATTTGAAATGTCAATCTTTATGGTCCTCTCTGGTTTCTGTGTTCCTCGGGCTGGAGCTGGGACTGGCGGAGACTGCATCGGGTTCTTGTGAGTTGATTTTGATGTTTATTGTAGGTAACCTCTGGTGTCTTTGGTAATATTTTAGTCGGACGTAGAGCTGTCGCAGTGAATAAGACATCAGATTCACATGGTGATGATGATGAGTATAATATATAATACAAAGTTCCCCGTCTCTCTCTCTCTCTCCTCCAGCCACAGACAGTCACATCGTCCTCCTGGAGAAACTGGAGAAAGCAGAGAGTCTGGAGTCTTTTTGGATCGATGAGTAAACATGGCTAACTGGTGCTACTGTCTCTCTCTCTTTCTGTGTGTGTGTGCCTTGTAGTTTAGTGATGGGTTTGCCTAAAGGTAGAGAGGAAATGAAATTGAATTCATCCCTCCGAGTTGGAGAAGATGAAGGAGCAGTGGGTACAGCAGCAGTAGGTAGGAATTATGGAGGGGATGGCAGTAGGAGTGAAATATAATGGAGAGAATAAATGGAGGTGGAAAATAGTCTAATCTAATTACGAATAGACTCTAAGATTGAGGTTTGAGTCGTCTTGGTGGTTGGGCCGATTGAAATAACCTTCTTCCTGGCAAGTTGCTGGAGAACACGGAGAAAAGAGACGGTGGTGGTTATTGGTTGATGGGTCATGGCGGTGGTGGTGGGTGAAAGATACAAGCGCTGAGAAAGTATATTGTGTTTTTGTGGGGGGAGGGGGTAAGGAGACGCTGTTGGATATTTGGGTTTGGAAGTGGACTGGAGTTAAAAATCGATGGGAAGTTTAGTAGGTGATAAGGAGTTATATTTTTTTGATGTTGGGATGTAATAAGAGATGAGAAAGGGTTAAAAATAGCTTATTTGACCTGTAGACAGACACATGTGTCATACTTAAAGATAGTCTTGTTGGACTGTTAATAAAGCAGGTTGGGGTTGTAATGGATTTTTTTTGAAGTCTCCCTGAGAAGGACCCTCTCTTATTTTCAGGAAAGTAACAAGTTTTGGATTTAGAGAGATGATAAGAAATAGTATCCCACACTTTGTGCTATTAGTATTAGTAGCCAAGCCACTCTGGCTCTCTTTTGGATATAGGGAAGATCATGGAAGATGATCTCGTATAAAAAAGAAAGGTCGTGGTGGTCTCATCTCTCTCGTCTCATGTCCTACATTTCCTTTCTCCATTTCCTTAACTCGGTCGGTAGATATTTTTTTATCCCCATCATCTCCTGTGGATTTATCCCCATGGAAGATGATATGGGAGTTAGTATCGGGGGTATATATTGTTGAGAAGCGCTGTTACTTGATGTGGATGTCCGTGTGTCCGTCTGTTGGACACTTGAGGGTATTTAAAAAAAGTTTTATTCAAATATGACGGCTAGAAAGTTAGATATTTAAATTGTATGGACGTGGTAGAAGTCAATTCAATTTAGAATATTCGAAACTCGAAATTAAAAATTGAGGTGACCTGACTGATTTTATCTGCGCTAGTTTATTATGTGCGTTTGAACGGTTTATTGAGGGAGGGTATGAAGGATCGATTTCTTTGTCGTCTCAAATCTATTAGCATGTGTCTTTCTGAGGAAATAGATCCGCTTATAAGTCTTTTCAGTTATGACAGAAAGGGAGAGAGATTACAAGAGTAAGGCAATAGGGAGTTTGTGCTACAGGGATTTTTGGCTTCTGATTGTGACTAATACTCTTATTATTGACACAGCGACAATCAGAAGCCAAAAATCAGTGTCCCCAATACTTGTTAGGGGGAAGGAACTCGGGCTGTATTAAAGGAGCTGTTCTGAATTTTTTTAAAGCGTACTTTCGTGTAGTTGTGTGTGTTAAAGTGATAACTGTTAAGAGAATGTAAATGAAATGAAGATGCTGGGCTTTATAACCTTGTAGTGAAATTTCTCTGAATGGGTTGACACCGATTTTTGGCATGGGTTTGTAAAATCAGAGTCTGGATTGGGATTGAACTTGGAGCCCCTCTGCTAAGAAGATGAAGAAGAGCCGTGTTGGACTTTTGACTCTTTGTTCACGGGGAAGAAATTGGCTTGAGGTTTATAGGCCCGTGTGTGTTTTGTGTGTGTATGGATTTGTGTGTGTGATTGTTGGGAGGTTATAAAAATATATAAGGAATATTTTAGCTTAAAGGTTAAAGAGAGATCTGATTATGGGTTAGTGTGTGTGTAGATTTGATTATAGGCGAAAGATGATGGAGGTTACCCGGGTATAAAAAGAGTTTGAACTCTTGAGAGAGGATATAAAAAAAGTAGCTGAGAAGAAGTATGCAGATTTGAGATTGGAGGTTTTATTAGATTGTCAAAAAGAGTATAGAAGAGTTTTGGTGGTGGTGGCAGAGTCAGTACTCACTGATGCTATGATGTCTTCTTTCCCTGGCTTTTTCATGGAGATGAGAATGGGATGTCTTATTATTACTTCCCGGTGCTATTACTAGTAGTAGAGTACTACCCGGGTATTGTACGGGTAGATGGGTAAAATGTCATTTCATTTCATGTCTGGGCATTGGGTTGAGGAAATGATTTCATGTTGGCTTTGCCGTCTCTGTTACCTTCCCTAGGAGAGTTGCTAAGACTTTTGGCTGAGGCTTGTGTGTCCTGGAGGATAGCCCATGTTATTATTTTATTATTATATCATCTTCTGTCTTCTGTCTCGTGTGGATGGATTTCCGCAACTTGGGCTACATATGATGAGGGTGAGGGCTCATTCATTTCAAATCTCAGAGCTGTGTGTCGTGTGGAATGGTATTTAATACGAGGTTCTCGGTGGTGGTGGTGGAATTTGAAATTAATGACTGTGGCGGAGTAGATTTTCGATTATTTCCAGTGGGAGACAGAGCCAGACGAGGAGGATGGAATTAAGCAGGTTGTTCCATTTAAGCTCTGCGGGCATATCATTATTTTATATAAGGTTTTTGGGATGCGCTCTATTATGCATCTGTGTCGACTTTAAAATAAAAATGAGCATGTTATGTTGGTGGTGGTGGTGGTAGTGGAAGATTACAAATGCTACAGCCCATTATATACAAGTATTATGAGAGGAGAGAGAGGCTTTTCAGTTTGATTTAATGATTTAAGGATCTTGAAAGGTTTAGATGGAGTTGTGAAAATATTTTGATTGCCACTTAGCTCGGGAAAGCTGCTGTTGCGGAAAGTTTAGTTGGAATGAGACTGGAGGGGACATGGATGAACTAGTTGTCTCAATCTATCTATCCCTGTGTTTTTCGATGTTCTTACAGGGTGGATCAGTCACTTTTAGTTCCCTTGAGTATTAGAGACGAGCATGGGGCTGGTGGTGTGATTGATGAGACACGTACGGGATTCGGGTCGGGACGTTTGAGGGTAATTAGGCCAAGGAGTGGAGAGATGGTCAATCCCTTACTTGTCACGCTCTTGTCATGCTAAGGAAAAGGGACTGGCAGAGGGGCAAACTAGACAAAAAATTCATAAGCAGGAGAAATACCCGGATCCGGAACCGGAGATTTTTTGAAAATCGTAGTTCAGAATTTGTGCAGTCAGTCCGGGTCAGTGGGTACGGAAAACGATTGAGTTGTGAAAGTATGCCCAGATCGGGTGCGGAGGTGGACAGGCTGTCCTAGGGAGAAGATGGAGAGACGATCTAAGAGTATGGGATCGTTTTAGTATGTATAGGATAAGAAAGAGTGAGAAAGACTTCTCCAGCTTATGGAGAGTTAGGCTGGAGTTATTTTATTGACTAAAAGTACATTCTATTGTCTAAGTTGTATTGTCTAGTTGAGCCTATAGTCTTCTATAGGCAGGGCTTAGTTGGATAAAATGTTGTGAATGGAAAGAGTTTTGGTAATAAAATGTATTTGGAAAGGTCTGATGATGAGAGAGTAAGGGAAGAGGAGTCTGTCATCAAAGATGTAGTAGTTGGTAGTAGTTGGTAGTGGCCTTTGTCGTCGTTGTCGTGACTTGTAGTTATTTAACCCTTTACCCGCAGGCCCCATCGGATGATCCGAGAAAGCCCATGTCACTTGGTCTCTCTACAAGTACATGAGACTTTGACTGGAGGAGTCATGTGCTGGCATTAATTTATAATTGGCAGACTCTCCCCGACTCCGACTCTTGCTGTATCAAACACATTGGGACAAGATGTTCGCCTCTGATTTCAAATGAAAGTTTCCACTTGTGATTGTGTGTAGGAGACTGTAGGAGGAGGACATAGCCGACATAGCATCTCTCCACGAGGATGAGATGAGTTGTGTAAATTATTTCCACTCTTATTATCTCAGAGTTTTAGCTTGGAAATGTTGAAATGAAAGGAGAGGGGGGCCTTTGACAAAGTCGGGGAGTTTTAAAGGTTTATATTAAGTGGAGGAGTTTCTCTAGAAGGCTAAGTGACGGGGGTTTGAGTTTTTAGTTGGAAATGTTGGAATTGGAATTGGTAGTTGGTGGGGCGGGGGGGGGGCTAGTTGCGTGACACTTGTGTCCCTTGTAGATTTTGAAGTTGGAGATGAAAGGAGGTTAATTTATTTTATGGCCCTTGTAATGGGGATGATTAGCTTGGGCTGCGTTTTCTCATATTTTGGAGACAATAGTGAATAGACGGATGGAAGAGTTGGGAAGGTTGGATTTTGGTCGTTCGGGTAGTGTTGATTCAGTTTGTTGGCAAGGGACGAATGGTGGGGGTACTTTTGGAGATGGAGACTCTGGGTGACTTCATTAATTTACAAGTTTGATTAGCACGGGGGATGATTGGATTTGGAGATGAGGGTAAAATTATGCGAGCTGGAGTAAGGAAGAGGAGAGATGGAGATGTGATGGTGGCTTCTAACAATAAGAGAGACGTGTGTTTTTAAGCGGACTGAAATGAGGGGGTTACCTAATCGGGTATTTCGGATTTTTCGTCAGGATGGACACGTAGAGAGAGTTAAGGAATAAGTCTGGGTGTGATTTGTCGTTGGGGTTGTGAGTCTTTGTAGATGGAATAAATGGGATTCATTAGGAGGTTTATCGTCTCAAGTTTTAGCTCTTGGATTTTTCTTTTCTTTCTTGAGCGTATTTAGTAGTTATTTTTTTGAAGGTAGGGGTGTGCAGTGTAACACTGACAGTGTAATCCGGAGCAGTAGATACCGGAGATGGTGGTGGTGGTGCTAGTTAGTTTAGTTATAAGTCTTTTAAGCAAGATTTTGTAGGTAGGGAAGTGTAGGAAGAAGGAATCCGAATCGGAGAAGACGGTTTGTATAAAAAAACCGGTCCGGGTAGTGAGAAAAGCTCGTTACGTTCCATTTAGTTCCTCTCTGTTGTTTAAATGATGTTTCTCGGTGTGTAAATCTTTCGTGAGAGATTCCCATACGACTCTGACTCTATCTCTGTAGTAGTGTATAGTGTCTCAACTGTCTGAACTAGAAAGTCTATTATTTCCTATATCTACTCTCGTCTTGTGTACAATGTTGTAGTTTTGTAGGTAGTAGTGGAGGCAGACTTTTGTTGAGGCTATAAAAATTTACTTTTGTTGGCTCTCTCCATTCTCCTTACTTAACTTTGTCTTCTTCCTCGTCCCCCTTTTATCAGTTTCTATAACAGAGAGAGAGAGAGAAATCGGGGAGATCCTTGTTGCTTTTTCGGGGGGGGGGGGGGGCTGTTAATAGGAGAGTTAGGGTAAGGGAGATGAGTGATATAGGACTGATTGTTCATGATGATGAGATTTATGTGGATTCTATTCTGGAGAGATTCTCGATTCTCTTGTTCATAAAGAATTTGGGAGTTTGGGTCTTTTGGATCTTTTGGATGTTTTTGAATATTGGGTGAGTTTGGTAGTGTGGGCGTTTGGATGCAATGGAGCTCTCTCATCTCTTGTAGTTTTGGAGACAGAGCCCGTGTGTGTGTGTTTTTTTTTGTTGAATGTTATTGCAAAGTTATTTATCAGAGAGGATGATTCAGTGTTGGCTACTATGGGGAGTCGGGGATGAGTTTTTTAAGTTTGAGTAGATTGTTGGAGATGAGATGAGATGTAAATATAAGTTGAGAGAACAAGAGAAAAAGAGCGGAGATTCAGCTTTGAGATTCGGTTTTTCATCACCTTGTGCAGATTTGGTGGTGGTGGTTGGTAGTTGGGATTCTTTGGAGATGTCTTGAAGCTTGAATCGAAAATAGGAGAGATATTGTAGATGTCTTTTCAGAGATTGATGATATATGTTTGTATGGATTGTGTTGTAGATGTTGTGGTCTTGTTGTTTGTAATAGTGTGAAGAGGTTCGGATTGGGATTATATAGTTGGGATTGTTTTTTGTATGTTAAGGTCTTTAGGTATACGTTGTAAGATTAGGATCGAGTTTCCTTGTAGGTTTTTTTTAGTGTGATTTTGTATTTTTTTGATGCCCTGGGGAGTTTAGTTATAAGGAGAGTGTATTGGGCTGTGAATGAATGTGAGCGTTGGTGGGTTGAGTCGATTAAATTGGTCCGGATGGGTTGGATGAACTGGATATTAGAGATGGAGAATTTGAATATGAAGAAGATTGTGAGGAGCTTGTGTGTTTCTTGATCTTATAAGATGAGCTTTGATGATGAGGATGAGGATGAGAGATGTAGTTGGCTTTGAGGCGGATCATCAAGGATTTAATTCATCTCTGGGCTATTGGAGCTCGTCTCTTAAGGTTCATGGATAATTAGTCTGATGAGTCTGGAGGGATGGGGGATGGATCTGGAGAGTTTAAATTACTTTCAAGGTACATCAGGGCACTCGCATGAAGCTTCTCTAAGATTCCATTACCCGTTTCAGTTTGAGAAATAGTTGTGCTTTGTAAATAGCTGAAATAGTTTTTGGCATTCCGGTTAAAAAATAAGATGAAACGAGTTAAGAAATAAAAATGCTTTCACCTACATTGTGAGCTGAGTTGTACGTTCTACTCTGGGGGTCATATCTTTAATGCTGATTGAGCACGATCTCCTACGTATGCTCAGTCCCATCTCAATGAACATTGGCGTGAGTTATGAGGTCGTGCTCAAAGTCAGCATTAGAAAGATATGGGTCGCTGGTAAATGGTAGAGGTGGTCAATAAAATCCAGACTTTCCACTACGAGTTCTTTTGAACTAACAAAAAATCAAATGGAAAAAGGATCGGGGGAATTCAGAAACAGAGAGAGGAAGATGCACATTGAGGTTTAGTGACAGTAGGGAGGTTGTGCTAGAGTGATTTTTGGCTTCTGATTGTGACTGTAGCAATTTTAACTGAAGAGGACCACTGCAGCACAACCTCCCTGGTCTGGTCGGTAGTGTTAGTTACCCTTAGGTAGAATGACTCGAGGTGGTTCGGTGGTGGGGGCTTAAATTTAGTGAATTGTTGTCTATGGATTTAGTTTTGTGATATGTGAGAGAGAAGTAAAAGTAATCAAATTGAAATGTCAAATGTGTATGATGCTAATGCCCCCCTCTCTCATAAGATAATCCTTGGGCTAGAAGGCCCCCCTCACTCTCAACTCTGCACTCGAATAAATATATTTGCACACTGGGATGGAAGTAGGAGAGAAAGTTGACACACACACACTCTCATGATGTGATGATGAGGATGGGCCGTTGGTGGGGGCCTTTAAGCCCTGGAGAAGCTCTTTAGCATATATTTCAGTATCGGTGTCACTGAGTTCTCGGTGTAGTTGGAGGAGGAGGAGAGATGTAATGTAAATGCAAATGTGGATATGAGGAGGAGATGAGAGATGTGCCCGGCAGTGCCCGCTTCTCCGTTCCGGGTGACGATGATGGGGAAATGGAATGCAGATGTGGGAACAATGAGTTACTACACAAGGGCTTGTTGTGTATAGTGAGGATTTTGGGCCAGTATGGGTCTGGAGTGTAGATTGTTGAGAAGTGGAGCGGGTTGTGAAGGGAGAAAGGATTTATGTTTATGGACAATAGAGTTTGGTGCTGGAGAGATTCTGGAGCTTTATCTATTCTTTTAGTCTTTGGAGCACTTGGAGTTCCGATGGGGTAATGGCAATGGCTACAGCTTTTTAGCTTCCGCATTGGGATGTGAGGGTATGGATTTTGGGAGTCTTTTGGGGTGGTAGGACATTTTGAGGGTTAGGTATTGAGACGATTGAATTTAGTGAGAATTTATTGAGATGATGTTGGGTTTTTTTTATCTTATCTTATTGAGATTGGTTGTTTGGTTGGAGTGTTTATAAATTAGGGGTTAATTTGTTGAGGTTTTTTATGAGTTGTGATTAGGATCAGGATTGAGTTGTGTACTTTTCTAAATAAGATGTGTTGGGGTTATTAAGTAGCGCAGATGTTTTATGTGGATGTTCGTGTCGTGTCCGTCTGTCCGGACGATGACTTTCGATAAAGTCAATTTTTGCCAAAACTGTTTTCAGGCATCCGTTGAAAATGTGTGAGACTAAGTTCGAAGATAGGCGCAACAGAAAAGAGACTTAAGGGTCTATTGTACTAGGTTTTATTCTAATGTTGGGGAGTTGAACGTATCCGTTTGAACGGTTTATTTTTGTATTTTGATTAGGGACTGAGATGGTGGGATTGGCTTTTTTCGAGTTTTAAAATGGTTAAAAAACAATATGGCTCAAGTATGTACTATATTATAATATTGTGGGATAGGGATATGTAGGGTATCATGGCATAGCCCTTGTGTTATTTTTGAAGTGACTAGAATAGGGAAAGTGAGTTGTTTGAATTATAAAATGAGAATGTATGTAAAGGAACGTGGTGTTTATAGTTTTGTAGTAAGTGGTATTAAGTTTTTGGCTTTTGAAGTGCCTTTGGCTTTTGGATGTGTTTGTAAAATGGCTGTCGGCTTGATATTGTCTGTGTGTCCTTCTACTACTCACCAGTGCATCACAATTCACTCTTTGAGAGTTGGGGGCAGGAGGGGCAGGCAGAGGTGGAATCACAACCGGGGATTTATGGCCTTTGAGCGAAGAGATATAAATGCCAGGCACAACTTTCTCTAGGGCTCTTTATCAATCCAATTCACCTTGGCTTATCATAGAAGCCCGTGTGTATGGGAGGGACTATTATTATTACAATGACTTATCTCTCCATCGCTTATCTTCGTTGGTAGTATGTGCAGGGGTTTTGGGGAGTGGGCTATTATTATTATTATTAAGTTACTTTTGGAAGAGTCAGAGGTGGTTTTTTTAGTGCTATTAGCTATTATTATCATGCTGGATTTTTAATAGGGATGTTGCGAGTTGTAGTTTTTTTGGGTTTTAGTGCTCGGTTGAGCAGTACCCAAAAAAATCTTTGGAGTCAGAGATTGTTTTAATTATTATTATAATGCTAGTATTTTAGTTAGGGATGATCCGAGTAGCGATTTTTAATACTCAAACACGTATTATTGAGTAGTAGCAAAAAAACTGTATTTACAACAGAGGTTTTTAATAGGGATGTTTTAGTACTCGATTGTGTTTCGAATAGGTAAAAAAAAATCTGTACTCGACATAAAAAATGACTCGAAAAAGTCGATAGTTTGAGTTGGAATGGAATAAAGTTTCCAGTACTCGGTACATCCCTAGTTTTAAAATAAATTGTCCTTGTGTTTTTTTTTGTCCGGGTATTTGTATATTCAAGGGGAAAAGGGTTGTCAAAAGTCAAGGGAGATAAGGTGAAGTATGTTACTCGTCACTCGTGTTGAAAAAAGGAAGGAAGGAGATATTTTTTTTAAAACAGGATTTGATGAAGTATGTTTGAAGAGAAAGTTGTGATTTGTATTTTATTTGTAGTTGATGGTTGGGTCTAGGGTTACAGAAAGAACCTCGTGACTCTCTCTAAACTGTCACATTTGACCTTTTGGAGAGTTTTTGAAACGAAGTGAATGCTCGAATGTGAGGGGAGTCGGTGGTGGTATTAAAATGTGAGAGTAAACACGTGAGAGTGTCTATAGCCTTGTGTGTCACTCGGTCGGGTTGTATGGATGTAAGCAATCTTGACTGATGATGAGACAAGGCTCTTTTGAAAAGTTGACTCCCTCAGCTGTAATCTAACTCCAAAGCCTTTGTGGGGAAAGTCATTATTTTCGTGTTGGGTTTCTCCTGCTGCTTGAGTGACCTCGTGACCTCTCATCCTTGCTCTTGGGCTACACTGCTCAGGACTCACTGAGGATTGTTTTGAATAAATAGTCCATGTCGGTTCAGGTCCTCTCTGATAAGCGTTGGAACTGTTGGAAGTGAATGGGAATGCGCTGGGGGTCTATTTGCTATTGTATTGGGTGGGGGTGGCTCTTTTTGTGCCCTATGATTTATTCTCAGCTTTCTCTCATAAATCTCGAGCTGATGTGTATGGAGATATTTATATCTATAAGATCTTCTCTATAGATCTTGAGCGTTTTTGTAGTAGAGGGGGAAAGAGGTTGTGTTTAAGATGAATGCTTAGTTTCCACTTTCTCATCATGTTTACTCGGAAAACATTTAGATCTCTTGTATCTCATATCTCATATATTATTTTTTTACGACGGGGATTTTTTGTGTATGTGGAAGGGCGATGGGATCATTGCTCGGTCAAGAAGATGGATGAGAGAGAGAAAAGGCCGAGTACTCGGCAAGGTGCTCCAATAAATGAAGTTGAGTGTGGGAGGATATGATTTAGTTTGTATTAAGTGTTTCTGCAAGGACGAGTTTGATATTGGGAGGATTGGAGATGTATTTTTTGGCAAGGGCTACCCTGCTTTTTTGTGAGTGTAGAATGATTTGATATGTTGGGGAGTTAAGATGGCTTTTAAGAGAGGGACATTAGGGTGATAATAGCCCGTCGCCAAGGCACGTTCTTTTCAACATATTTCGCAAAGTAGAAGCTGTCATAATAATAATTACACTCCTAAGTAATTGCCAACTAAGTTTGGGCTGGGAGATTAGTTGAGAATATCATGAGGGAGGACCACCACGGGCCGAGTTCTCTAGGACGATACTCTGGGAGAGAGAGGAAATGACTTGTTGTATTTATATTACATGGGCTCTTAATGATTACTAAATTCAGTCTAAGCTCTTCTCAAGTTAATAAACGGATGTTATGATGAGTACCTACGGCTGGAAGGGAAGTATGGGCCTAGTGTTGGATAGTTCAAAAGAGATGGTCCATACTGCAAAGTAGTGGAAAGAGGAGACTTGTGGGGGGGGGGCATGATGATGGTGGTATTGATTTGATGTTCTTCGCTTTTGTATAAGAGAGATGAAGCTTAAATGGGTGGCTGGAGGATTGAGATCATTAATGGAGATAGCGTAGGGCAGGCAGTGTGGGTCTCTCTGTGGAGAAAGGAGTGCTTGAGATAATGATGCTAAACACACATTATATTATATTATAACATTGGGGGTATTGTGTTGAGGATAGTGTGGGGGGATATGTGGTTGAGGATGATGAGAAGGGATGGATATTTTTGGCAGGAGTGAATGGGACACTGGAAGGTGATGGAGACGTTGTGAATAATGAACTGTGAATATGAATGAATTGAGGCTCTTTGAGTTTGTATTGGGGATGGGATAGGGAGGTTGTGCTATAAGGATTTCTGGCTTCTGATTGTGAATGGGGTAATACTCTTAGCGTTTGTACAATCACAATCAGAAGCATGGAATCACTGTAGCACAACCTCCCTAATGGAGACTTGAGTGTGTGTAGGTAAGGTAGGTGTGCTCCCTGCACGGTGTTTCCTCTGTTCTTGGTAAGGGCCCGGGGAGTTGATGGATTTGCGGATTTCGTATGGCTTTGGGAATATTTAGAATCGGGTTTTATCTGTTGGTAGGCTGTGATATGTTGTGATATTCGGGATATTGGGGAAGGTAGGTTTTTGAATTTTTTAGTAGTTGTAGTTTTGGCAGTAGTGGTTATTTCTTTGTATAGTTTTGAGTATGTAAAGGGCTTGAGGAGAAAGCTTGTCCATTTAATAACGACCAAGGGCTTGAAAAGTTTCAAGTCCCGTATGGATTAGTAGACAGACAGTATGGAACCATGTTGTGTTCTACGTATGCATTTGGTGGTGTAGGTGGAATTTCAAAGTTTTTTTCGGTTTTTTCTCGGAAATATATTGTAGGTAAGGGGCTTTGGATTTTTAGAGTGTGAGTAATAAGCTTGGGTTTTAGTTTGTATTTTTGGGATATTGGTGTGAATGTTAGTGGGGGGTCAGGGGTAGTTGTTTAGAAGTCACAGTACTATAAGTAGTAGTTTTGGATAGCAGAAAGTTTCGGGGAATTTGGATGGTCATTTGAAAAATCTATTATTTTGAAGGGAGTCGGTTGAATGGTAATGTTTATGTGCTCAAGTACTAGAGAATAGAGAACCCTTAATGTAGGATTTTATAGTCCCCGCTACTCACTTCCGGTTAGTTTTGGTTTTGACTGAATGATGATTATAATAGTAGTAGTGCATGTATTACAATGGAAGGATGATGATGATGCAGTCTTGCTTAAACTACTCGACAAGAATAAGACCCACTACTCCAAACAAAATTCAAAGGATGGATTTTGAAAGATATTAAATAAGTACATATATATATTATAAGGGGGCATAGGGCAAATAAGGCCTGTCCGTGGGGGTATATAACTCTGTTTTTTTGGTTCCTCTCTCTCTGTGTCGTGAGTCGTGAATAGTAGAGAGAGACTTGGAGACTTGGAGATAAGATGGTATGGAAAAAAGGAGAGAGGAAATATAAAAGTTGAAGTAGTTGAGAGTCAAGAGTTTGAATTTAGTTTAGTTGAATTGACTTGAAAGTTTTGGGTTGGAGATGCTTAAGCGGGTATTCCTTGGCTTAACCGGGTATTCCTTGAGATTAACAAGAAGAAGAAAGAAAGAAGATTATTTGATATTTAATTTTAAGCTCCCTCCCCCTGATGGCCAACCTCGCTTCCTTGTTCTACATTCACAAAAATCCCTCGTCCACAAATATATTTATATACAACTATACAAGAAGAGACTTTTATTCGGATTATGTTCATCTGTTCTGTTCGGGTTTTATCCGAACTCTCTCTGTTCTTCCAAGGAGTAGTGTGGAAAGTTGGTGGGGGGAGGGGGGTTCCTTAAAGGATTTAGTCAACATCTTCGCTTCTTATGGAAAGTGTTAAGAGAGAGGATTTTTCTCACATAGTTTTGAAAAGTGTAGAGAGGATCTGTTTCTGTGTTAGGGAGAGGATGGAATTGTGTTGATTTTTTTCTTGTTTTTTGTGTTGGAGTCATTGCTGGGAAGCTGTTAGTATTTTTGAAATAGTCATTGTAGCTTGTTCGGAGGTATATTTAGGAATGCGGGTAATAAAGTATGTGTAAGTGGAGAGGGGATGCATTTATTGTAGGATTTGTGGGGATTGTGTACTTCGGGTAGATATAGAAGGGCTGTGTATGGAACGGTAGGCGGTGGTGGTGGTGGTGGCATGGGTGACTTTTGGGATATTTTCAGTGAGTTTAAAATCTAAAGTATTCTAGCTTGTGTCTCTCTTTGTCTTTGTCGTCTTTTGGGGAGCGATAAATCCTCTGCATACTTGTGTCAAGTGTGTATTAGATTAACTCTGCCTAATTTACAACCTGGCTAAGAGAAAGAGAGAGGCTGGGGAATCTATAATATCATTACAAGGGCTGCAGTCGGGATTCGTAGGTATGGGTATGAGGTTTGAGGAATTTCGGGGACTCGGGGAGATGTGTTTGAGAATCGGGTAAAATAATAATAATGATATTATTATATTCTTGATCCTTGATCATGTGGATGTGGAGTTGTTTGTTAAGGGGGGAGGGGGGTGATGGAAATATTTGGACAAGTGTGTAATATTTGTATTAGTGCCACCACTGACTGCTACTCGTTCTTGATTCTTGGCAAGGTGACAATGCTATTGTGATAGTGTGACTCTGTCCCCCCTGTATCCTTTTTAGATTCCGTCTCTTATTTTCAGAGATTCTTCCCGTAATTTTATGGCTTGAGATCTTCCCGAGTTGTTTAGAGTAGAGGGGGATTTTTTTTATAGGTTGGACTTGGTCTCTCTCTCTTTGTTTTTGTATTTTCTATCGAAATGGAATG
Organism: Agrenia bidenticulata; assembly: GCA_034694785.1. Lineage (NCBI taxonomy): Eukaryota > Metazoa > Arthropoda > Collembola > Entomobryomorpha > Isotomidae > Agrenia > Agrenia bidenticulata. The sequence continues at coordinate 71,339 of JAQFYM010000011.1, read as the reverse complement.
TGGTGATTTTATATATTTGGTAGTAGTACGAGACGTGGTATAGGAGACAGGTTGGGTTATTTGATGTCCTTGTATTTGATGGGGGATGGGGGGTTAGGGGGCTTAGCTAAACGCTGATTACACATTTTGAGTGTAGAATAATAAGAGTGGAGTCCTGGTTTGGACATGAAAGAGAATAGAGAGAGAGAGAGAGAAGGATATTATTTGATGAGCTTGAGGATCTTGAGATGATGAGGACTCGTTCGGTATGGACAAAAGTTGGCGGAGATTATAACACAAGAGAAAAAGGGCCTTGTATCCCCAGTCGCTCTGGGAATATATATCCGCACTCCGTTTAGCTGATCTTTGCAATATCCTCTTGTCTTTTATATAAATAGGCTCTTGTAGTAGCAACTGTTATATGAAGGGATCCTAAGTTGATAAGGGTATCATGATCATCATGATGACGATGATGATAAAAATTCATAAGCTTTGGGTGCCACTGCCTGGTTCTTGGAGAAAGACTCTGTAATGACATCACAAGGTGTGTGTAGTTATTTCCCCGCTTTGCTTTCTCTCTCCCTTTTTTCTTTAGTGTATTTTTTGATAGCTCTTTTAGAGATTGAACCTTTTGATACTTTGTGTTTAGTGTTAGAGAGTGTGTATGAGGATGTAGTTTGTAGTTTAGTTGGTGGTGGGGGGTAAGGGGGAGGGTCGTTGAGTTCCAAGGTTGGATTTTTTTGGTCTAAATTGGGAGGAATCGGCTCCACCGCTTACTAATTGATCAGAGTGTTTGGTTCGTGTCCCTTTGTAGAAAGAAAGTTGGTAAGTGGTGGGGGTTTTGGGTAGTTGGTCATGAGAGTCTATAGGGAAGTTGAAGGTCTTGTAATTTGTGTGTGTGTATGGGGAGTAATGGGTAAGGGGGCAAGTTTGTAACTTAATAAATTGATTATCCGAGGTGTGGTGTTGAATTGAAGTTGAGGCTGAGACTGGAGACTTTTGTGATATGTAGGAAAGGGCCTTTGGGGAAAGGGTAAAGGAAACTTTACGCACATGGACTTTCATGGCTCTGATGAAAGGGATTGGAAGGGAGGATTTTGGACTTGGTCACTTTTTTCATGAAGAGGGAAAGTATACGGCCTTGTGAGTTCCTAAGGGGCTTACGAGGGGGACTTAAATAGGCTCTTTACGATGCTGGGAATTAGGTGTGAATTATTAATACAGTTTTTCTGCTGTTTAAGCATCTTAATGTTTGGGGAAGAGCTGGAGGTGTGGAGGATACAGAGGTGTATGGGCCACTGCTCTGTTTGCCAAAAATATTTTGGGCATATTTAGGGGTACCTTTTAAAAATATCCGAATTTCGGTTTCGTAGCTCTTTAAGGGTCAGCAGTCAAAATAGCGGAATGGCTTGGGACTGTTTTGAGCTCATTTTACCTTTTATTTCCATAGGTTTGATTATTTTTATATGAAGGGTTGAGTGTGAGACGTACAGAGAGACCTTAAGGGCGTATTAGCCCTTGGTGGCCGAGTGTAAGAAGTAAATAGATGAAAAGAGTAGCTTAAAAGAGAGAGAGAGAATTAATGAGGAGCTCCTTTACTCAGAAAGATGTGTGTCCTCTCTTTCTCCTCCTCACTCTTTTTACTTGTTCACACAATCAAGTGCATCAAGAGGATTTTTTTTATCACATAAAGGGCCATTAGTTTGATTTTTTTTATTAGTGTGGGAAAAAATGAAGGAGAAAGAATCAAGAATGTGTTTGTTAGCCATGGGTTGGGCCAAAAGGGTAGATAAAAAATAGGAAGGAATTAGAAATTGGTGAGAGAGATGGGGAAATGAGAAATTTTTCTTGGCTCCTTGATGGAAGAGTTGGCCAAGAAATCTCTTGTAATCCTCAGTTTGGATAAGGGAGAGAGTGAGAATGAACGAGACGATGTCCATTATCTGTCATGGGGTTCAATAGAGGATGGCACATGCTCTACAGGGTAGTCAAGCTCAATATTAAGGGGGGATTTCATGTCCTTAGAGTGTGAGGAATGAATGGGACTTTTTGTGTGTGATTGACCTGTAGCTTTTGTAGGTTCATCAGCTGACTCCTCAACGAACTGATCAAGTTGAACTGATCAAATGTGGCAAGTCTAGACTGTAGGGAGATTTTTAGGGGTGGACGTTGTCCTCGTGTGGTCATCAAGGGGGTACTTAGAGGAATGAGGAATTTAAGGGCTTATCTGTGTGTGTCAGATTATATAATTGACCTGTAGCTGTTGTAAGCTGTTGTAGTTTGATCAGCTGACTCCTTAAAGACCTGATCAAATCGAACTGATCAAATGAGAAGAGTCTAGACTCTAGACTGTCGAGATATTTGTATTGTGGGATTGGGTTGGGTGTGACGGAGTTGATTTGGATTTAGCACTTGAGGATGTTTAATGGACCGAGAATGTGGTGAAAGATTTTTGTGAATTGTTAAATGACTGAGCATTGGTTGAGAGTATTCTGATTTTAATGGGAGATTCGTGTACGTCTCCTTCCGTGTGAGCAGTTTTATAGGACGAGAGTGCGGAGTCGACTTGTATTGACTGTCTATAGTCGCTCGCAGATCCGGCTCACACATTTTTTTAAGGATTCCTGGCCGATTCGGGGAAATGAGAGGCCAGGATTTTGCCAATGTATTCCCACTATTCACCTTGGAGCTTTTATTTAGAAAGGAAGAATGGAAAAGGATTTGTCTGTGCATATCAAGTGCAGAGAATGGATTGTATAGTATGGGTTTGAATATTTATGGAAGGGCTAGTAAGGGACTATATAGTCCACTGACTTGGACGGCGGAGTTGGATGATATGACGTTGGAAGGTGTTCAGAGAAGTTAGGAAGATTATAAGGTCATTGAGGTCAGGGCTTAAATGCTCTCAGGGCTCTCTCTCTCCCTGTTATGCTTTGATATATTTGTAAAAGGGTGTTATTTTTTAATTAGGAGTTTAGGAGGTAGGGAAGGTGGCTGAGAGGGCTCTTGAACCCTTGAAGACTTGAGTGTATATAAAATAAATCACGTTGGGCTGGAAATGGTGGGAATATGGAGAAAATAGTAGGGAAATCGGTTAGCTCCACCGGGTACTAGAGTGGCCATGGTATTACATTTTCTACTCTCGGTTTTTCAAACGGATTGAAAACTCGAATCTGTGGGCTTAATCCCCGGGTATGGAATAAACTTTGAAGTGTATAGGGAGGATGGGTTTAAATAACTTTGATGATGCTATGGTCTATAGATTGGTTGAGTTATTGTTCTGATAATGATGATGAGATGCTCCCAGTTTCAAAAGGTAGTTGAGGAAGAAAACAAGGGACTCTGTCTGGTTTATTAGCTTGTCAAGTCTGGTGAAGTCTCTTTGGTGAGTGAAGGATTGTTAGTTAGGGAAGAGGAAGGAAAATAAACCGTTCCAAACGGTTATGGCCAAGTAGCTCGTCACTTTGATTTTTAATTGTCCAATTGAGTTTCGAAAAACCGAAACTCAATCCCTGCTTAAATAATAGGCAGCAAAATCTAATAATTTAATGGAGTAGCTTATTAAAATAAAATATAGGACAGTGGACCTTAAGGGCCGATTTTATTGTCCTTACCTTGGGATTTGTACAGGCCTCGATCTACAAGGACATTATAAACGGATGTGTGAAAACAGATTTGGTCAAATGTGAGCGATTCAAAAATTATTGTCTTGACGGACGGAGGGAAGGACAGAGGGACGTTCATATTAATTAGCTACGTTGTACGAGCTGGTCTTCTTTGCTTCGTAAGGGAGACTGTTTGAGATGAGATGAGACGGAGAGAGAGAGAATTGTCGGGTTTGGTAAACGGGACGGGTTGTGAGGTTTTTGGACATGGACATTTGAGAGAGTTGACTTTAACGAAGAAAGTAACGAGAGTGTCTTGTTCCCTTTTCTTAATGATCTTCTCTATTAATGATCTGGAATCTCATACCGCAAAGTTGGGACTGTTGGGAGAGTGTGTAAACTATAGAGACTATAGGTGGTCATGCTAGATGTATAGAGAGAGAGATTGGGGCATAGGGGCCGAAAATAGAAAGAGTGGTGAACTACTCTTGTGTGGATGATTAAACCCGGTCGGGTTGTATAAATAAGAGGAGTGATTTTAGTATATGGAGATGTGTGTGGAGTAGTTATGTTTGGTTAGTGAGAGAGAGGGGACTTAAGGCTAATCAGGGAGGTTAGGAATTTCTAAGTGAGAGCTTAAGGTTTTGTCCACAGGGGAGAAAGTTGGGTTGGAGCTCAAGGGAGGAAATTAGAAAATGAAAGGATTTCAAAGTCGGAGGATTTTATGAGAGAATTAGTAAGTAGTCCCCGGGTTGGGCATGTCTGTCTGTCTGTCTGTCTGTGTGTAGAGAGTAATTAGCTTGTACTTGTGACTACTTTGTGATAATGTTCTTCTCAAAGAAACTGAGATAAGCTTAGCCTTTCTTTGGCTTAAGGATGTGGACTGGATTGGATTCCCTGGAAGGGAGTTGACTCTGGAAATGTTGACAAACTGGAGAGAGTTGTTAAATCTACAAAGGCTTCTACTTCCACAAGCTCTTAATGTTGGGCTTTAAAAGTTGGTGGAGGGAGATGTGTTCTTGGTTCAGAATATTTTTGACAAGTATTTTAAAAGATTAAAAGGAGATGAGGGAAGTTAGTGTGGGTTTAAAAATGTGCCAGAGTATACGAAGATGGTAGGAAAGGGCCTGCGGTTAGTAACAGATCTGGCCGGAGATAATTCCAAGAGCAGAGCTTTATGTATTTATGAATACATGTCCATAGGATTAAAGAGAGCTGGAGGGGGGGGGGCAGAAGCTTTACATTTGAATCAAGTTGACTCCACCATGTTCTGGATTCATTTGTAGTGGAGACAAGTGTGTAGTCCGGGTTGTAGTTTCCAACTCCTCTCTGCTTTCCATGTCAAGTAGTTGAGTGTGGCTGACTGTGCTCTCTGTGAGGAGGTCTGACTGGCTGAGCAGTGGGGAACGGTGGTGAACAGTGCTGAGGGAGACAGGGGTGGAATCGATAACGACTTCTATTTTCTAATGAAGCCCTGGAAGAGGCTCTCTCATAATTAGCTTAGCTCTTCTCTGCACACACAGGGAGAAGGTTATGAGGTCAGATTCCAGGAGAGGGGTCCAGAGGTCTGTGATCAGTGGCTTATGGTTTAGAGGAAACCATAAACAGACTTTGGATGTTGTAGGTGGAAAGTCGGGTGGAATTTATTCCCGAGTCTTGAAGAGAAGCCGTATGGCAGTGGGGGCAGTGGGGGCACGTGGGCTTACAATGTTTGATGGAATTACAGATTCTGTGTATGGAGAAAAAATGGGATGAACTGTGAAGAAAGAGGAATAGGAAATTCGGGTATTAGGAAGTATCCGCGGGTTGGAATGTGGGATTTTGATGCGGGTTATGTGTGAGGGATAGCTTTGGAATGTTTAGTGTTGAATAGGATGGTATTTTGTAGGAAGAATTGCATGGAATTGCATAAGAGATGAAAGAGAGGGGAAAGATAAGTTTGCCAAAACGGTTAGCCCGCTTGGATGGACAGAGGGGGTTTCACCCGGGTTTTTCTACAGAGAAAGTTTAGAGGATCTTATGTTCAAAGTTTGAAAAGGGACTCGGCTTTCTTGTCTTGGCTTTTTATTTTTAGCTTTTATTTCATTTGTTTTAAAGGGAGTTTTAAAAAAAAAATGTTTTAGGCTCGAGAATATTTTAGTATGTCGAAGAATGTGGGAATCCATTCGGGTTTTGCTTGGAAATGTCTTTGTAATTTGTAATGTAGGAAATATATTTTTAAAGAGATTGATTTTCTGTGCCGGGGTGTTTCTGTCAGGATTGGAGAAAGTAGTGCTGAAAAGTTTTGAGTTTTGTCACATTTATTTTGGATTTGCGGAAATATGTTTGAAGAGGAAGTGAATGTGAGAAGAGACCGGAAATGGAAATGAAAACATTTAAACTAGAGGCTTGAATAATTCCCCCCTTTAAAATCTACATCTAATATATAAATTGACAATAATGTCAGTAGTACAAGGGAAGGCTGGAAAGTTATCCCCTGCCAAAAATGGATGTAGATAGTAGAGAATGTATTGACTAGAGGGAAATGTCTATATTTAAGTGATGTGGTAAGGAATGTGATATATTTGCCCAATTATATTATGGATACTACCCACACAGGCCCACACTAGCCATAGTAATAATAATAAGCCCTTGCGGATATGGAATATAGACCCTGCGGTTTCAATTTCGGTCTCCCCCCCCCCTTCTCTCAAGGCCTTAAAAAGGATCTGGATTCCACTAGTGTCCCGTCTACAGTCTCCGTTATGATAATGTACGTAGATACATAAGCTCCCAGAGCCTCAATGTTATGATAAGTGTGTAAGAGGGGGAGAGGGATATCTATATTTGATACAAATGATGAGAGGATGGTGGTGGTGGATGCCCGTATGGCTAGGTGGATGCCCGGGTAAAGAGGATATGAGAATTCCCGGCTTTTTGAATTGACTAATGGGGCCCAGGTTATAGTGACATGAATTATTTTCATTTCCTCCGGAGCAGAAAGATTTTGACCGCTTTGTGTGGCCACTTAAATTCGGGGAGAGTGGAATAAAATTCCCCGGGTTTATCTCCATATGTGTGTAGGGGGTAACATAAGGCTAGAGAGTCCCTTGGTAGGGCTAGGAAATAGTAGGAAATACTGGGAAGCATAATGTGAGACGGGTTATGGGAGCGGGAGTCTAATTTATGGATATTGGAATGAAATAATATTTACCTGCGGTCTCCTTTATGGCGGCTATGTGGGAAACACTCTCCACCCTTTTTACATCCCGTTTCTCCATCTAATCTCTCGTTGCTGGGAGTATAAACACAAAAGCTTGACGGTTTTTTTTGGAGATGGTTTGTGAGTGGGAAGTGGGAGTTGGAGTTGGAGTGCGGGTGTTTTTAGGATTTTAAATGAATTTAAGAGTAGGGGAAAAAATTGTCATTTTTGCAATTTTTATATATTTTTATTGCCGTGTAAGAGAGAGAGGAGAGAGAGGAAGCGGAAACGGAATGGTTGGAGGGAGAGAAATAGAAAATGTAATAAAAAATTCGGGTAGAATCGATTTTTTTTCGGGGACAAGATATATTTTTTTAATGCGAGGAGAAAGTTGGGAGAAAGCGGTGGGGGTAGAATTGCAGAAATTGGATGTAGATATTTAAAATAGAGATATTTGTAATAAGTTGTTCATACTTTTTGATTGGAATGCATAAATTAAAAGTGATTTAAATTTAATTGCGTGTTTTAATTTTGATTGTTTTGATTGTTTTCAGATCTACACCAGTAGCGTGTACGGAACCACTTGTCCCTTCACTCTTTGTGTGATAATTAATATCTCTCGCTAATTACTCGCCCACACGACAATCGAGTAGGCTGTGTTGTTGATCAGAAGACGCTGTGGCCTGACTGCTTGCACGTGCCAGGATTCATTTCGCCGGAGAATCGGAGCTGTATTATTGCCACCACTGCCAACTGCCACTCTGTTGCTCCTCACAAGCACATCCTTGAAGGGGAAAATAAATCGAGTGATTATTATACCGTGAAGCCCGTGTGGACCCTGGTGACTGAAAGTGACAAATTAACCTTAAGTAAACGTGAATAGCATTGAGTCCTCTCCTATTAGTTGAGCCTGCCGACTCAACTGCCGAGCGTATCTGCAAGTGAACTTTCCCAACTCTTTTACAAAAGAGATCAGTCGAGTGGAGTTGGTCGTTTTGTCCGAAACTTTTTCTACATATTCATTGACTGTAGAATCAGGGAGTTTGGAAGGAGCCCTTAGTGTGTGTCTACCGAGAAGTCCGATTCCTCTCACGTCATCCCTACCGCTGTGGACAACTTTGTGGACAACCCTGTGGACGACCCTGTGGACTAAGATTATAACTCAGTCTTCTCTCTAAATTGCTAATTGAGTTTCCCCTCACACGTTCGTTTGCTAATACTTGATTGGGATTGACTGTTGGATATCTAAAATGGCCGCCCCTGCTGATGACCCGAATGTCACCCTCACCATCCGACTTATTATGCAAGGAAAGGTAAGTGTTGAGAGATTTTGGGATTTTCTTTATAGATTTAGAGGTGTTTTGTGTTTTCAGGTGGAATGGTTAGATAGGATGAGATATCGTAAGTGGGTAGAGGGGGTGATAAAATAGATTTGTGTGTATTTCATCTGTTTTGGGCAGAATTGATTGGATGGAGAAAGTAGTGGGGGGGGGTGATGATATCATATGAAATGTAGTGGCTTATTCACCTTTTGAAGAAGAATAGCTTTTATATGGAGGAGGTAAGGATTGAATGTGAATATCTTATTAAGGCCCCCACCGTCTCGCCCGGTCTCGCTGTGCGTATGGTGTAGCTTTTGAAATGAAAGAGGTCTGTGAAAGGATTTGAATGTAAGGGAAGAGAGTGCGTGGGCTTTTAAGGTAACTTTTTGTTCATGTTTGGGACGGAGATTGAATTGAATTGAATTCTCTGTGAGAGTTGTGTCTGCTACCCCCACTGCCGGCAGATCATGATGATCATGATGATGAGAAAAATGATGTCGAGTTTGTAGAGAGGAGCTTGTTGGAAGTTCTTGGATATTCCTTCCGCTTGTGTTTTAACATGATGGGAGTATGGAGCTGCCACGGGTAGGCAGGGACTGGAGCTGCCACTGCTGGTAGGCAGTGGTGGCAGAGGGGGAAATATTATTCTGACTTGGATGGGTGTGGGTGAAGAAATATGTGGAGAAAGTCCTCTTTAAGATGGATGGCTACATTTATAAAAGATTTCCTTTCCAATGCTAAGGTAGGGTGAATGAATAATGGTGGAGGTGGTAGTTTATATTATCATATCATGACAAGGGATATGTGTGTAGCAGGGTGTTTTAATATTATTATCCTTTTGATATTCAAGGGTTCTGGGAGAGAGACAGTTGGTAGGAGTTTATATAGAAGGGAGATGCCAGGTGTAAGGAGATAGTAGGAGAGGATAGTCCATATTGTTATAGAAATGTGCGTGTTACATTCCTATAGGCTCTGTGTTACATCTACGAAGGGGCTACAGGCCCTTTGATGGGCCACTTTTGATAAGGGACTTTTTGGGATGGTCAAGGGAGGACTTTTGGGCAGCGTTGTAATTATATCCATGGCTTCGTGAGTGGATTGAGCTATTGGGATTTGAAATCGGTCTAGTAGTTATGGACAAGTATTTAAAGAAACAGACGAACGGACATTTTGACTTAACTTTATAGAGTAGATAAAAGAGGTTTGTAATTTTCTAGAGTTTTGCTTAGGCCGAGATGAGATGGGAAAGTTGATAGGGCCTAAAAGTATGTGAGGAGGAGGAGTCTGGCTAGTCCGCTTTGATTTTAATAGAAAAAAGATATTCAAGGCCTTTGTGGTTTATGGATTTAGAAGATTTGAAAAAGAAATAGATTTTTGGGATGAAGTAGTTTTAGGAAGAGATAGGAAATATTTATGGGAGAATTCATTGAGAAAAAAGGCTTCTTGTTTTATACAAGGAGAGAGTGTTTTAGGGGAGTATGGATTATGGATATCAGGTGAGGGATGTGGTCTCGTGGCAGTGGGGGCTATAGAATATAATAATAATAATAATAATAATATATGAAATGATATTAGAATGTGAAGCTCTATAACTCCAGGCTATTGTTACAAGAGAGAGACGAAAAAAAATCCATACTGTCTCTAGCTTGTCTTGTTCCTTTTGGGCTGGTGGCAGTGGTGGCAACTCGTTCTCAGAAAGACTCTGGAAGAAAGGGAAATTCCCATGGATTTTAAGTGGCTTGAAGATTTTGGCGGAAGGACTAGTAAGAAAAGTCTGAGAGTTGAAGTCTCTTGGAAAAAGGGGAAAGAATTAGAATCTCATCTCTCTGGTAATATTTTCTCCATCTTCCATCCATATTTGTCAAAATACATTTGTATGTATATTAGGGAGAGAGGTGGATAGACCCCGTCGGGTAAACTCACTCTTGAGTCTCTCTCCAAGGGAGAAAGTAGAGAGGGAAAAAAAGATGAGAGATGAGCACCCGAGTCTTCTTGACTTGGAGCTTTTAGATGGGAGGTAAAGGATTTCTTTTATGGGATGACCATATCGTAAATATGTTCCCTGTCATGTTGGGCGTTTTATACACGGAGGGAATGATAGTTTCACAGAGACATGTCTATAGGCAATTGTTGAGAGTAGTAGATCCGGATAGTCCGGGTAGTTCGGGTAGGGAAAAAAATCAGAGGGTCCAGGACATTGGGATAAATTCATTCAAGGAAATGGGAGGGAGGAGAAAGAAAAATGTGATGTTTCCCATAGACCAGGCCGTGGGAGATGTCTCAGGTGAGGAGAGAGACCCGAAAAGCTCATTTTTCATTCCCGTTGGGGGGGGAGGGGGACGTTTCCTCCGGATCTATTTTATGTCATGTCCTCTCACTTGTTCTTCTTGGGTGTTTTTTTAAGGCTGAGGCAGGGAGGAATTCCAACGGCTTGTATCGAGGGCTGAGGATCGGTGTATGGTGGAAAGCAGTGGGACGTGTAAAAGTTTTTGATGGGCTTGGGATGTTTAGAATTTTAGGATTGAAAGGAGCTAAGTGACATGAATGTCCGGGAAGGGAAAGTGTAGGGAGATGATTTTTTTTCCTGGACAAAAATTCGACGACTCGGGAGAAAAAAGGGTCAACAATTTTTTCTCCAGGAGGATGTGAGTTGTTGGCCAAATGGTTTGAGGGTAGAGAGATGGATGGGAGCTTTTAGGTTGAGTCGAGTTGATCTTTTTAGTTCATTGATTGGGTGGTAGGGATTAATTTTAAGGGGTAGTTCCTTAAGGCCTTTGTAGGTGTTGTAGTGTGGCGCAATGGCTAGGACGAACGTACGTCCATAAAGGGAACAAGATAAATTGGATTGAAATGAACAGGGCACTTTCCATGTGACATTGTGCACCCGGGTTTTTGGTCACATCGGACTCTGCTCAGTGTATGTCACTGTGTGTGGCCATTTGAGTTGTGTCTTTTATATTTGAAGTTGAGTTGGAAGTTGGTGGTTGGAATGGGCGGTGATGATAGCCAGACGGATGTTGAATGTGTTGTTTACGGACTATATGTGAGTGAGATTCCCTTTGAAATAGTTTGAATGTAGAGAGAGATTTGTGAAGGGAGATAGGGACAAAAGGTCTGTGGTGGTGTCCTCATAGTCCTAATGCTAACTACAACTAGGAGAACAAGCCTTTTGAAATCCAAAGCTATTTATTGACTTTGCTGAGTCAGGCCGACGAGTCTCTCTGCCTTTTCCACCACTTTCTAGGGAGACTGGGGACTTTGCCCTGAGAGGAAATGAGTTGGGTGTGCTGAGATGGATTGGGTAGTAGTAGCCATTAGAGTGGTTGTGTAGTTGTGTGAGGATGTTAGGTCATATGGTAAATGGACTAGAACGGGTAGTAAAGACCTCACCACTCCCGGGTATTAGACCTCTAACTGGGTTTGTCTCCCTCAACTTTCAGCCCGGGTTTTTTACAGTTGCAGCAGGACAGTTGTTATGTGTTGAGGATGGGGCTGATTTATGTGCTTGAGAGAAATTGTAATGACTCTATCAAGTAAGGAATTTGGAATGTTTGATGGGAAGAGGAGCTTCATGTGTGTCATCCTCGAGGGATTCCCAATCGGGTCTAAGAGGCTAATCTCCCAAGAGGAGTCAGTTGAGGTGCTCGGAAGTCCGGAAAGTTTGAGAGGCGTGAAGGGTAGTGCGATAGGTTTTTTTTAATGGTTCTGGAGAGAGGATGAATAGGAAGTTGGTAGGTAGAGGGGGGGGGGGGGTATTGCATATCGAATTTCGATGAGTTGGGCATAAAAGGGTTTTATGAGGCGTTGGAGGTAGGGCTCGTATCTGACATCCGATCGGGAGGACTTGATGGGAGGAGAAAGGAGGATGAGGTGACGTTTATTAAATGAGAGGGATGGGATGATGACATCCGACCTGGGTCAAAAGTCAAAGGTTGGGAGTGAGTTTGAGATGTGTCGGGTTGTCCCGGTGCCGGGTTGGGATATGATTTCTTTTGAGTTTTTAGGAGGTAAGGAGGTTGTAAATCGTGGAATTAGGGAGTGAATGGCACGTTGATTACCCCTGGCCGCACAGAATGTCAGAGCTTCTCTTGTGCTTAATTCATGAGGTTGTGTGTAGAGGTTACAAAGGGGGCAGAGACAAGTCGGTGGTGGTCCTTGAGCCTTAGGAATGTTTTTTTCGTATATATTCTTTGGTTTCTTAGTGAAGGTGGTGGTGGTGGTCTCTGGGCTACTCTGGGTATTATATCAGATGTGAGTTAGTGCCATGTCACAAGGTTTATGAGAAAAGGGGTTTGTAAATAATTTATGAGATTTATTCTGTAAATGTGTTGCTGAGAAAATTGGATTCGGTGGAAGTTGGGAGCAGAGGGAGAAGAGCCGGGTAGTAGGAGTTGCTTTGTTTGTTAAGGAAGTGAGTTGGTGTGGGGGGAGGGGGGTATGTGACCTCCTAAGAGGATGTGGACATGTGATATCATCTCTGGATGTCCTGATCACTCCGGGGTGATGGAATGTCATGGAGATGTGTTTTGCCTAAGTGGTTTGGAATTTTAATATTTCTAATGGCTTGTGTGACACTTGAATAAGAAAGCTTTTGGCTTGTCACGTGCTCCCCTCTCTCTCTTAAGGATTGTCTTTTTGTGGGGCTGGGAAGTTTTGAATTTTGAATATTTTTATGAACAATCTAAAGAATGAAGATTTAGGTTGAAGGTAGAGGATTTTAAATGGCTGCTAGGGAGTTGAGATGGAGTTTTTGGCTACGTTTTCATTGTAATAATTTAGTTCAGTTTTGAATGGAGGAGTGAGAAAGATGAATGGACTTTTGTGTAGTTTGACATATAGTTGTATGCAAAGAACTGACGGTGGTCTTGGGAATTGTTTTTAAAGATATTAGGGACGTTGTGATGTTATGCTTTTTTTGGTTCTAATCGTTACTAGAGAGTAGTGATATTCACTGCATTGTAAATGGAACATAGACAGGGCACTGGGGAAATCCATGCCCGAGAATCCTACAATTTAGGAAAGGGCAGGGTGTACCCAAAAACGCCCGTGTCTATAAACTAGGCTCCGTAAATGTTATCGCAAACTCTCTAATAAGAAACGTCGTCCCCAGCCGGGATGGATGGATGGGACTCTGTGGCTTGAGTAAGAATGGGCCGACTAGAAGTTAATGTATTCTCATTAGGATGATGAATGTCGACTGTCCCCCAGAAACCTGTCCGGGAATCGGAATAAATGATTATAATCGAAGGAGTAGGTGGTTTTAATAGTGATTGAAATAATAATTATGTCTGTCTCCATGTAGTAGAAGGGGCCGAGGGTGGGATTGAGGAAGCATGTCCCTAGGTCTGTCTGTTGTGTGCTCGTCTCATGCTCCTGTCTTATGAAGGAGGAAGTGGCGGATATTTTGAGGGAAGTAAACTGAGGAGTGTGGGATGATTTCTTCCCGGAAGATAATTGGCCACGCTCCAGTTTCCATTGTAATTTGATAATAGATTGCTTGGCTGGATGGGTTATTTTCTATCTTCTATAATCTCTCTCTCGCCCCCCTCCCCCCGTCTCTCAAGACATTACCTTGTTTACTACAAGAGACTAGTGTTTTTTTCCCTACACAGACAGACGGACAGACAGAGAAGGGAGAGATAATAAAGAACCCGGGAGAGAAGTCTGATTGAAACGGGAGTGGCTGAAATCTTGTACACTGACTCGTAAATCTAAGCTCTGACGAGATCCTTACTAGTTTACCCGCTTTATTTCCGGATAGTGCAGTTGGAGATGATCAAATGATCGACTTATGAGGGGGAATGCGTTTATATAATTTTGGTTGTAAGGATGTGGGGATCTTGGGTAAGTAATTGTTGGAGGAGGGGAAAGTAGTGGGTACTAACCACTGGGTAGTAAGGGGAAGCGGGTATTTTGGCGTTTATTTGGGGCAGGAGGATTATTGGCAAGGAAGTATGTCCCTCCATATGTAGGAATGAAATGAATGATATTGGTAAAATGTCCGAAATGGTGTGTGACACAAGGTCTAAAGAAGTCCGGCATTATTGCACGTCCAGCTCTTGATGTGTGTGACCTAAAAACTGTTGATGTCTTTTATATCTCTCTTCTATATCAGCTGCTATAGTGTTCGTACTGATAGACACAAAGTCGTGGTGGATGATAAGAGTTTTTTTATATTTTTTAACAGTTGGGAATAAGATTGGGGAAATTTTGACGGGTCTCTTGCCAATTTTTTTTTCTTCAAAGGGATTGGTTTCACAAGCTTTGGATAGACGTCCTCTCTGGAGATAAAAATTTGCTAATCCTGTTAGGTTGAGGAGAATGCAGTGGAATGTCAAGCCCTTGAAGTTGCGAGTAATAATATAATGGCAGTGTCAGCTAAGGTTAACACTCCCCGGTTTTTTTATACAGCTTTAGCTATGGCTAGTCCGGGTAGTTCGGGTATTAAGAAGGTTACTGGAGGGAGGTGAGCCTATTTATATAGGTTTTGCATGTAGTAAGGAGAGAAGGAGCTTTCCTTGTGTAACGCCGTGTAGATTTTGAGCTTGGGAAATGGGATGAAAATAAAACTTTGAAAGTGAGTCTGTCCTCTTGGCTATGAAAGTGTTGGGCTGTAGTGAGAGACTCTGAGAGAGATATATCAGCCAAGGGGGAAGAGGTTAGTCGGAGATAGTTTTACCAAGAAGAAGCTGAGAGATGTTCGTTGTTCCAGTCCGTAGGGGTAGGGCAATGTGTTCTTCAGAGAAAAAAATCCACGGACTTGTCGGGCAGTAGAGAGAAATCGGTTTTTACTTCTTTGGGGGAAGAGAAATCGGTTTTCTATGTACTTTTGAGATAGGATAGAAAGAAATACAGAGAGTGTAGGGAGATGGGACCTTGGTGTGTTTTTTTATAGGAGAGAGCCTGGCCTTATTGTGTGTTGGGGATATCGAGTATTCCAATGCGGCCTTCCGCCTTTAGTAGAGATGACATGAGTTGGTTGTGAGGAGAGTCTGGTGTGTGTTATTTATAGCGGACATACGCCTGGAATTTTATGATAAAGATATAGAGATGAAGGATGGAGGTGGTGTGGAGGGTATAGCTTCTTCAGTCTAGCTATCACAGCTATCTAAAGGGTCCTACACGCTTTTCTACTACGGAAAGGGATGGGAGAATGTGAAGAATGGAAGGTTAGGAACCTTGAGGGAGAATAGGCTTAGCTTTTGGAGCAGTGGGGGCATGTGGGTCATTTATGGGGGTCATGATAAGGAAAGGTAACTCCTGGAGAAAGCTTTGAGAAGGGGTCGACTGAAGGGACCCTTTGAAATGGGTTTTAAGAAGGCCAGAGTTGCAAGTGGAAAGTTGAGGGTGCTCCGCCAATATCTGTCCAGGTGTTAAAATTTGAATATGGATGTGCAAAATGGGATTTATTTTGAAGCTCTAACTCTGAGAAAGTGATTGAAAAAGAATCCAAGGAGTTAAGGCGTTAAGGAAGGAAGTACTTTTGAAAGTTTTGTTGGCGGTGGTGGTGGTGGTCAAGAGGTGAAAGTGTAAGGAAGGGCTTCGGGAAGGGCAAAATTAGGAAGGAATGCTGGAAGAGAGGATCTCATTATCCCTTAAATTAGGGAGATAAGTATTTTAGAGTGTAGACCTTGTAAACTTTAGTGTTGGATAAGGAAGTGTGAAGCTGGTCTGTGTGTAGGTCGTAGGGGCCTCTAGCCGGACTGTAGAGATGGGAAGTCGTGTGGCCAGTTGGGATGTTTCCATCTCGTGTTTTCATTCAATTTGTGAGCTAGAGTCTTGGGATTGTGAAGAAGATTCGATTCTCTATTTCCTCTTGGACTCTAAACCCTTTCCCCATCTCTTGTTGCATTCTCATCGTCTGTTTAATATAGGGGAGACTAGGGAGACTAGAAGGGGCACTACTAGACAATATAACCCAGGGCAGCTCCATCGATCCAAACTCTCCCTCTTCCAAAAGTCTTTTGATGGAGGGAGATGGGCTTATTATGGCTAGAACGGACTATAGACTCGCCTATATCTTACCTCTCTCTTATTGTCTCCTTGTCTGGGCTTTTGGAAGGAATGAAATTGAAGGTGGTTAAATATTTAAGGTTTTTAAGAGCAAAGGGTTAGTTCGTTTTTTGGTTTTTTTAGGTGGACAGGGAAAGGGTGGGTCGTATTTAGTTTGGGAGGCTACAGTTATATGTTTGAGTATTAATGAGCTTTTGATAGTTTTGATAGTTTAAAAAAAAGGGAAGGATGCCTTGGTTAGGCGAGGTCCGGTGGCCGTGGGGGTGAAGTCTAGTTGGAAATTATCTCTAATGCATTCATCCCCAATTTGAATAAAATAATCCAATGGATGTACCAACTTTTCAGTCAAGTTGGCTCTCGGCCGTTGGGAAAGTAGTAATTTGGGGATAGTGGCTTTTTGGGGATGTCGTTCTGTAGGATTGCTTTTAAGTACTTGGTAGGTGGTAAGAAGAGTAGGGTAAATATTACTATAATATTAGTGGTTATGTTGGTGATGGTTGTATGATTAATGTGTGTGTGTGAGAGAGTAGATTTAAATGATATTTTAAGTTGGATAAGGAGGTGACGGAGCATAAGATTGTAATAAATGGTAGAGACTATAGGAATTGTTCCGTGGAGTGGGAATAAGTTTTGTAGATGAAAGGAGATGTGATATGATGACGGGGAAAGTTATGAAATAAAAAGACAGACACACCGACACCTGCTCTTTCAACTCAGATATGAGATATGATGTGTGTGGCTTATGTCTTAGATAAGGGACTCGTCTCTTTTTACCAAAGGCTATGAATTCAAGTGTATGAAATGGTGTGAGACGATGAGGAAAAGTTGGGGGTGAAAGTGTCATGAAATAAAGATATTGTGCTACGAGACCGGAAGCTCTCTCTGCACAATTTGCGAGAACAAGGCTCTGGCCTTCAGAAATTCATTCCAATACTTTCACGTGCGCAAATAAACCGTTGGAAACGGATATAAACAAGATAACGCAGAGAACGGCAGCTCACTACTATTTTCAACTGTCGATGAGTTTCGGAACTTGAATTCACTTCTGCCAGTTACGCCACTGATCTACACTTTATCTATAGTGGAAGACCCTCAAGGGTCGAACGGGGAGCTGAGTGTGCCCATGTTCGAACTTGGTTCCGCATCTGGAAGGGATCTATGAAAACAGAGATAGAAGGGACGGACGGACGTAAGGACAAAGGAAGGTTCACATGAAGCGTGTGGAATAGTTAATAAATGCGGTGGGGCTGGTGGTGGTGGTGGGACGGAGAAAGTTGGCTTAGAGAGTTGTTGGATTGAAATTTGAAATGGTTCGGTTGGGTGGACAAGGATAGGATGATGGAATGGAGATCAATCTACTTTTTCTCTCGACTTGGGTGGGTGGGTTTGGGATATTTTGAATTTTGATGTGTAACAGCCGTGTGGGATTCCTGTAGGGACTAGAGATGTTGTTATCAAATGGTGGAGAGAGAGATGTATGAATTTAGGCAAGGAGATGATGATGGGGGCACTGGAGCGTAGGACTTGAGGGTGTTGGCAATGTCTAGGGATATTTGTTTCAGAGGGAGATTGAGGTTTAATCTCGTCCCTTAGTTTGGACTAGGGATATCGGTGGGGGCTTGTTGTTAGGACTGAGGATCTGGTAATGGGGAAATAAATCAGGTGGCTGGAAGAGAGAGAGATGTTAAACGGTGGAGGGGAATGAGAGAAGATTGTAATTGGATAGGGCGGTTTGGATTTGGACCAGATTGGGTGGCTAATGTAGGTGAAGATTGGAGCTAATTGTGGGTGGTAGTGGCGGTGGCTTGTTTTGCGGGATTTTTTTTATGGATTTGGTCGGATTTGGTAGCAGGACTTGGGAGTTAGTGTTTAAGGGCACGTGGGACCTTGGAGTTGATGAGGATGAGCAAGGTCGTGGAGATTCTTTCCCCGTCGGTATGGATGAGTATGGAGAAAGGGTTAGGAGATTATGGCACTTGGTCAGTGTGTGTGTGTTCAATATTTGTGAAGTAAATGAAAGTGTAGTGTTGATATGGAAAGAGAGTGGAATCAATGTGATGTGATATGATGAGACCGGTTGGGTCTGGCGGTGGTGGCTGGTGGGAAAGTGGTGTTGTGGGATTGAGTTGAAGAAGTTTTCTTAACCCTTTGGTGTAGTTAGTATTAAGAGGAGGAGAGAGAGATGAGGAAATTACATAAGTGGCCTCGTGGTTGGCAACACCAGCCTCTTCCCAAATATTATATGTGAGCCAAGTGTGAAGAGAGATGTTGGATGTCCACACCATCACTTGAGACTTAGTCTCTCTACTTTCATCACATCTTCATGTATCATTCTTTTACCCGCATGGAGAAATCTCAAATCTGTTCTCTCTCTCTGGAGCCGTGTTACTACCCGGTCCGGGCATCTCTCTCCACTTATTAAATAAGAATAAGAAAGTTATTGAACGCTGGGAAGTTGGGAGCTCCCGGTTGGGTCATCATGTCCAGAGATCAATAGTCTATTGATTCTACATACTACTTTTGGTGTCTAGGGCTGGCGGTGGTGGTGGTGGATGTGGGTCTGTTGTGTTGAGATTGATAAAGGCAAGTTGGTCATTGGAGGGGAATGTCTGGTCGGGATTATATCTAGAGAAGATGACATGAGAGATTTTTATGAGTGT
Organism: Agrenia bidenticulata; assembly: GCA_034694785.1. Classification (NCBI taxonomy): domain Eukaryota; kingdom Metazoa; phylum Arthropoda; class Collembola; order Entomobryomorpha; family Isotomidae; genus Agrenia; species Agrenia bidenticulata. The sequence continues at coordinate 52,579 of JAQFYM010000011.1, read as the reverse complement.
GGGGGGTGTAAATATATTTGTGGAGATGCGGATGCGGATGTCATGTCCTACGTGTCTTTTTCTTTGTCATTGAGAGTTGAGAGATGATGAAGGATGGGAAAGTTGGAATTGGGAGATGACATGCAACTCTAGAGAGAGAGAGATGAGGTCGGTGGTGGTGGTGGCAAGGGGGGGGGACTTAGGGCATAAGGAACAAATTCCTTTTCACCGTGTCTTCGTCAAAGTGGAGAAGATTCTTTTGATTTGTTCTTGAGGGAATGATCTTGATTCTTGGGTTTTGAGAAATGTGAGATCTCCTATCATGTGTGTGTCGTGTGTGTGTGTGTCCTAGGGATTCCGTGACAGAGAGACTAAAGAGAGAGAGAGAGTTATTATTATTATTATCATGATGGAATAGTTTGTAGGAGATGTGGTTTGTTACGTGATGTTAGATTAGAGAGGATTGCAGAGGTGGCTAGGATTGGATCTTGGGCTTTCTCTTTCTGTGTAGACATGTGAGTCTTTTGTACGGAGATTACATGATGAGGTCACGAGGCTTTGTCTCCGCTTTCTTAGGTGACAAGGAATTTGTGTGTGTGCTTTGTAATAAGATTAGGGGTGACAAGTTGTTGACAATTATGTTTTGTGACACTTGTGAGTCATGTCAACATTGTCAACTATTTGGAGGTGAACAAAAAAGTGAGAAATTTGTTTTGGAAAAGTTATTTTGATATTTGTTGTTAGTAAAGTTTTTTTTTTAAATATTTAGCTTTTAGCTTTATGGATTGGGGGGATTGTGATAATAAAGTGTGGTGACCTGGTTGTTGGAAGTTGGAGATCTCAGCTCTCTTGTAATTTACTTGGAATGGATGAGTTGGCTTTGAGTTTTTTGGGGTAAGCAATCAGAAGGGAAGATTTTGAGTGTTCAATATTGAAAAGGAAAGTTTATGTTCATTGTGACTGACGGACTTGTGTGATATTATGAATCTTCAATCCTCTCCTCTCTTGTTAACATTACACTAGGAAATAAAAGTAGGATGGGAAAAGATTTCTCTTCTCTTGTTGAGACTTTAGAAGAGACTCAGAGAGAGATGAAGGTTCACCAATCCCTTGTGTTACTATTAACTTCTTATATCTGGTTCAAATAGCGTGGAACGAAGTTTCAATAAGTCACACTACCTTTCCCAGAATATTCTACCCTTCTGGAGCAGTTAGAAAAACCGAGTGCAGATTTAACCCCCGTTCCAGACGGGAGGTGACAATCTTAAAAGCGAGCCGAGGGCCTTAGAAGGTCCCAGAAACTATTAACTCCTTTTGGACATTTTTTAAAGTCAATGTGGATTTTTTTGACAGCATCATTTTTATGGGTGGCATAGTCTATTAAATCGAATGAGCTATTGAGCTTTTAAATCTATTCCTTAGCTATGGAAGAGTATGGAAACTGACAGACAGACAAACGGACATTTTATGAAAATTGAAATACACGACTGACAACACAGTGGTCAAGATAGGTTTTCGTCCAAATGGACTATCAGACATTTGAGGACATCCCTTGTTAGTCTGGTTAATCGATCTATTGAGCTTTAAAATCTAAGGACTAGTTATGGAGAAGGAGATAAACTAACACACAAACATTTAAAGAGAATTATAGGAAAAATATATATGTACAGGGAAAAAAGCCCCTGTTTTTTTTTGAGGAGATGGGATTGGGGAAAGTGCTTATGCTCTCCAGCTTATCTCTTTTAGGGAGAGAGGTGAGAGAGGGAAAAAAGGAGTGTGGACTTTTGAGAGACACAAAAGTGTGAAGGTCTCTCACACAAAGTTCAGCTCAGAAATGTGTAGAAAGTTGTGCTCAAGATGAAGAGAGTGGATTGAAAGGATGCGAATTGGATGAAGTGTAACTATAAGGGACTATAAAGGGGGGGACTGAGGGGGGCAGATATTTCAATCCTCGTCCCTCTCCAGTTGTGCAAGTCAGGGTCGATGAATTATTGATCCTTCGATGAGTTTGAAGTGAGTGGAGGGGGAGAGAGATGTGAGGACAATGGAGAGATGTCTCTTTCATAGATTTATAGATATATTTTTATATAGTAAGGAGATAAGGGTTGGACCGGGGGGACACTTGGAAAGGTGCCCTTGGTGGTCATCATGGGGAAGATGATGAAGGAAGAGTATGAGTTAAGAAGTGTTGGACGGAGTGCTTAGCCCTCTCTTGAACTTTCCCCGTTAAGAGAGAGAGAGGATTTATTAAGTGGATGTGTTTTAGTGAGTTGGGGTCCTTGTGACCGTCGGCTAGCATGTGTGATGTGTCCGTGTCTCCTTGATAGAGTTGTCTGGTGGTGGTGGTGGCCTGTGCACTTTTTATCGACCAGTTCATATGTGATATCATTTATGATTCATGGGGCGCAACGGAGTTCCCAACTTTCCGACTCTCTGGTCTAATAGTATTATATGGATTTGGTAGGAGTGGTCGGTGGTGGTTACTCTAGGATTTTTATAATCTATGCATCACCCTAGAGGGCTTCTCTCTAGGATTCTAGTTGTAGGTTGTAGCTAAGGGAAGATTATTGTGTCTGTTGGGTATGCATAGGTAAATGGTGGTGGTGGTGGATTTGAAATTGAGACGAGAGAGAAAGTGATCGATACGTGGAAAACTGGTCGAATGAAATGGATCGAGAATGTGTGATGGGCAGTGTGTCCTGCTCCCTGAATACTTAATGAATGCAGACTTGGACTTGCTCAACTAGTTCATAGGGACTTTAAAGCCCCGGTTTTCTACATTGAGACACGTAGGATGTGTTTTTTTTAGTGTAGCCCTTTTTTATTGTGTATCGTAATAATAGAAGCGGTGTCGTAAATTGGCTTCTCCTTTGGTTCTACTTAATGGATTTTGGGTGTAGGTGGTTTGGTTTTATCCAGAGTTTCCAGAGTAAGGTTCTCTCGTCTTGCGTTGATTTGAGTTTTGAGTTGTTTTTAGTTGGGGGAGCGGTAGGGGTATTGTTACCTGGGATAATATGCTAATCATAAATAGGATAAGCTAACAAAGTTGTGTTCTTGTTGGCTTGTGTCTATTTGTAGTTGGTAGTGTGGGTCTCTCTCTTCTCTTCTGTGAATTCTGGTTGGTAAAGAGTAGAAAGAGAAGCTTTTGTGGGTGATTAGTATGAGAGATGATAATGGAAGAGAGAGGAGGTGTGCGTTCAATTATTCTTCTCCGTCCGTGTGGAAAATGTGCTGGAGCTATTTAAAGGAGAATAATTATGGTCGACTTATGGAGAAAGCAGTGGGAACACCAACCGCTCTCTGACAGTCTGTGGGCTTCCTCTCTCCAGAGGCTAATTATGGACGGCAATCATTAGAGTTGGCAATCCAAGATTTTGGACCTTGAGGCTTTTATGTATTTAGACTAGGAGGCTACAGGCCCATTTGTGGGCTTCTTTTGATAAGGACCTTTTCGGATGTTAAAGATTGGGGGATTCGGGTTTTTTCCACAGAATCTCAATTTTTATGCTAATCGAATGAGCGATTGTGCTTTAAATTCGGGTAAGCCGTTATGGAGAGGAGTGAAACTGACAAACCGACAGTTTAATGAGTATATAGTGTAGACTAGGCTTCTACAGGCCTGTTAATGACCCACTATTGATAAGTGAGTTTTTTTCAGAGGTCAGGGTTCGATTTATTTTTACGGCAGCGTCATAACTATATTTCTAGCCTGCTTAGTGTAGACTTTATGGGGTCAGATCAGCTTTAAAATAGGGCCGGTGGTTATTAAGGAGTATTGAAGGACAGACAGACCGACAACGTTATGGAATTCAGGATTAGATGCGTTTAGACGGAGAAGATATCTAAATTATCTAAGCTCTGAAGACAGTCTAAAATATTTGGTTTAGCTATAGTGAACACAGTGTCAGTTGTGAATGTATTTGTAAGTTGAAGCTGGTGGTGCGGGTGTTGAGGTTGGATATCTCGTGTTTGGTGTGCAAGTGATTTTCAGATCGTTTTGAAGGTTGGGGTGGACTGGGCCAGGTTTTGAGAATTGTTTTTGTTTTGTGTGAGTTGAAGGGCTGGGGGTAATTAAGAGGATATTTTGTCCTACAAATAGTTTGACTCAATCTAGGTTGGGCTAGGTTGTAGTTGAGGGTGCTGGAAGATTGCCATGTGATGTTGGTTGTAGTTTGTAGTGCTTGAGGATGGTTAGAAGTGGTCATAAAATATTGTCCATAAAATATGAACTAAAAGCTCGTGTGTTTGGTTAGTAATGAGAATGGCTTGTGGAATCCAGCTACCCGTTCCGGCTCTTTGAGTCCACAGAACCTGCTCCGTGGGTGGGTATTTTGGGGATATCTCTCTGGAGATTTTCGGTGTTTTTTGGGTGGTTGCACAATTTGTGTAGTAGGAAGTGAAGCGTGAAGGATAATACGTTCCGTATGTCTATATACATTATTACTATCATTATATTATAATAATATCTGTTAGGCAAGAGTCTGCTTTAGTTAAGAATCTGGGAGTCTGGTTTTAGAATCCGGGTAGTAGAGATTATTGTGTATTTGTATAGAGGGAGGAGAATATGATGATATTCGGAATATTCAGAGAAAGGATTTGATGATTATTATCCTTGTTGTTGTGTGTACTACTGTGTACGTAAAAAGTGAAAGGAGGGAACAAAGAGTTTAATATAAAAAAACCCGGGTTGAACAAGGGACTTGACTTTGGATTGACTTGACTATGAAGAAGTGACATGTCAGTGGTGGAGATGTTGAAGATGAACAGGCTTTTATGGCTGAATTCATCTTGGAGAGAAGGGAGATTGGGAACAGATGTGGAATCCACATGCACACACAGACACACATATCATCTCCTTTTATTATTAGGAGCAGTTTTTTATGTATGTGGGAGAGACGTCTTATAGTTTTGGTCATCACGTGCTATTATATCTTTAGAATGTCTAGTGACTCGTCACTAGTGAGTTGTCTAAGGGATAAAAAATAAAAAGTATGGTGCGTATCTATATGCGACTTGTGTATGTGAGTTTTGAAGTCTTGATCATGGGAACTTATGCTACGGATATGTATGTATATTTTTTATTATATGGTTTTTTTTTCTAGAGAGATGTAAGAGGAAAAGCGTTTGAGTTTGTGGTCTTTGGGTGGATGTGGGAAGGTCCAATAGTAAATAAGGAGATAAAGTTGATCATGAACTTTTCTTGGCTTTCTCTTTACTCTATCTACTTTATAATGCGGTGAAAAAATGTGTGTCTGTCCTTTTCACTACTTTTCCATATCTACTGGATGGATTTTGTAGGTAGATAGCTCAGAAATACTACTAGACTGACCAAGTCAGCTGTTTTAGATGCTGTCGAAAAAATCGACACTCGACCTTCCAAAGGGCTCTTATAAAAATTGGTCCATTAATGACCCTAGTTTTTTTTCATAACCAACTCTGTGGGTTGTTTTACTTAAGAGTTTTGAACCCGATTGATAAGGATAAGGGACGTTTGGATGTAAGGTCGGTTGCCCTTGGCATTCCAATTCGTTTTTGGGGGTTAGGGGATTTTTTTGGGATAACGCAAGGATTTGAAACGAATGTGTACTGAAGAAGAAGAGCAGGAGCTTTGTAGAACAAGCTTGTATGTGTGTCTGTTTTTTTTGGAAAGGTTGTTCTGTGTGTGGTTCACCGCACTCTAGTCTCTCGTCCCTGAAGAGAGTCCATGAGGGCTCTAGGCACTTCTAGGGTGATGATGATGATACATATAAATATAGAATGTCTTCCAAGGGAATAAGATGAAGGTCTGGTAAAAGATGAGAGTTGGGAAAGTTGTGAGGATTTAGTGCATGTTGGATGGGCTGTTATTGTGGGATTATTTTTCTCCTACACTTTCTGGGTCTTAGTGGTCGGTGTGGCTCTCAAGAAGTCTCCGTTTCTTGTCACTTTTAAGAAGGAGGAGAAGATAGTCCACTCCAGACTCTCCATGGATATCGGGGATGGGGAATTAAATGGAGAAAGTCCGGAGGAGTCATTAAAAGGAATGGGACATTTACTGCTCAAGAGTTATTGGAAAGATTGCGGAATGGGCCAGGTGCATACGCCACTGACTCACTAGACTACAGTTTTGATGAGTCCTTAATTGAAAGTTAAGTACTCGTAAGATCCACTTAGGAAAAAAGTATGGGAGGGAGTCCGTGCTGTAAAGAGTCACATCTCTGTCTGTGGAACTTGTAAAGGGAGAGTAGAGATGGGTACTGAACATTATGTTTTAAGGGCTTTTTTACTTGTCCTAGGGAAGATGATTGAAGAGATTTAATTGGGCAGTGGTGGTTGGATGTGGAGTAGGTTGTAACTGCTCTTGGTCGAGGTAGGGACTTGGGCAAGGGACTCTTTCTAATGTTGAGGTCTTGGGAGGAGATTTTATGGGGTTGGGCAGTGGGGGGTCTGAAAATTTATTTCAGACCCCTTGAAAGAAGTTTGGTATTGTGAATTTATAGGGGGGGTCATTGGACAACTTTTGATCTCTAGCCCGTGTCAAAAACATTTGTGTATAAAGTGATATTATAACGGAATAAAAATCCAAAAAATGGGGCTAGGAATCGAACCCTGGAGCTCAATTCTCACTTTCACTGTTCAGCTGGACGTTAACTCCAATTTGTTTTAGCATGAGTGAGATAGGAAAATAAGAGTAAAAGTAGAAGTATATAAAACCAAATGGAACTCACAGCTCCCGGGTTCGATTCCTTGCTGCATTTTATAGATTTTTCCAAATTTCAGTATAATATAAATTTATATATTCCAAAAGTCCATAACTATAACTAAAATTGGTTACTTTGTCTCTGTTTTAATTAACATTGTGGAAGGATTGTATGTGTAAATAAATAAATAAGGAGCAGTCGGTAGTAAATTATAAACTACAATTTGAATAAATGATAAAGTCATTCCATTGATGACCAAGTCCTCGCTTCTCTACTTCCGCTTTCCAAACAAATAATAATACCTCAAGACCTCCTCAGAGTTTTCGAAACTTTTCAAGCCCAAAATAGAACTTGTGATAAAGGGAGATAAAAAAAAACTTTAAAAAAACAAAAGGAAGAAAAAAACGGTGTAGTTATTTCTGTCGTAATTGGAGAAAGGTAATTATTTATTAATAGTATAGCCTCTCTCTGTAATGTTGTGGGTTAATGGAGAGAATGTTGAGTAGTTTAGAACACGGAGTGGCGGTGGTGGCTCTTCTTCTATCATTCCCAGTAGCTGCGTCATAAAAAAGGGCCGTTTAGAGTCAAAGCCTCTCAGCCAAAGAAGCCCTACACACAAGCCTACATACCCAAAGTCCCAAGCGGGGCAGGAGGTAATGGGAAATAAGACGGAGATTGACTACCAACTCTCTCCCTTTGTCCATGCCCCCTCTGCCCCCTCCAGACTCTCCAGGATAATATATTCCATTCCAAATGAGCAACACAAACCGACAACAATGAAACTAACGGCCTCCTCTACATTTTTAATGACATTGTGGATTTCATTATGCCTCCCCTGGCTAGGCTGTGGAAGACGTAGACTAGGCTCGGGATTCTAGACTCGGGGCCCTTACTTCCGGTCCAAATTGATTTTATAACACACTCTTCCAAGAGAGTAGTAATTCAGTAATGGATCTTGTAGTTCTCAGACTAGAGGGCTATATATAGCTTTGCTGGAGAGAGTGGTATGGCAAGGTGGAGGGAGTAGTGAGCATGTTTCCTGGACAAGATTTCTCAGAGAGGCTGCTGGGAAGTTGGAGGGAGAGAAAGCAGACCGGGTTCCGGTCTCAATCTCCAAACACCACCACCACCGAGGAGAGAGAGAGAGATTTGTCCTATGTGGACTTGTCATGTGTTTGTTTACCGACTCTCTCTCTCTGTGTGTGCAAAGTAGTTGGGATCTCCAGGATGTTGTGTAGAGATGTGTTTTTTATATTTATTTAATGTAGATGGATATAAAGGGAGTTGTAGAAGAGGGGACTTCTTGTTCATCACAAGGAGGAGAGAGGCAGGAAGGATGGAGAAGTCGGTGGGGAAAGTTGACGAGTGTTTGGATCTTGTAGTTGTGTGTATTAGTACAAGGGAGATGGGGGACTTGTATCAGCTGAGAGAGTCTTATCTGGGTGTGTATGATGGCAGTGGGGGTAGGGACTGTGGGGAGGTTGTAAGGAGTAGGTACTTGTTGGCTTGGGAGAGTAGGGACGTTTATTATCATGTGTAGCAGAGTGAGTTTTTGGTTTTGGAGTCGCTTGTTGAGGATGTTTTGAGTAGGGTTAAGTTTAGTAATAGGACTCGAGGTAGGAATATTTGTCATGTAATGCATATTTCATTTTCAATGAGATTGCTGAGGAGGAGGAGAGGGTGGAGAGGGCATTTAACTTTATGTACAAAGTGGAAATAAGGATCATCACGTTCCACCACTGCCGAGGAGCTGGAGAGGGCCGTAGCCTGGAGAAAGCTACAGAAAGCTCTCTACCAGGTTTTTGAATCGTTTTTGAGGGGGTGTGCCCTCTTTGAAATGCTTAGTGTGTGTGTTAGGCTACAGGTAATAATATATGGTGTGTTTGTTTGGATGTGCCACTACTGCCGGGGAGGGCCGTAGCCAGAGAAAGGTGGAGAAAGTAGTCTGTAAAATTGATTTTTAACGTTTTTGAGGGGGAGTTTGTCCTGTTTGAAATGCGTAGAGTGTGTCCAAATGTGTATTTTAGGCTACAAGTATTAATATATGGTGTGTGTGTGTGTGTGTGTGAGTTTGTATGGGATTATGTGAATCACGTAGTTGAAGGTAAGAGGAACGATTATGGCAAAGTGTTCAAGGTAATTCCTTAGGAGGGGAAAGTCTGGGATCATGACGGGTTGTAAATGTTGGTATGGGGTGTTGTGGGTGTATGTGCGTGAGAGTCTGTCTGCTTGTTTGTCTCTCTGTTTATCTCTTTCTGGAAATAGTGTTTATATATTTGAAATATGTTATGTTTCTATCTATGGGGAAATAGTTGATGTAAATTGGGGAGAGAACTTGAGCTCCTCTCTGTGGACTTGGAGTGTGTAAAGGGAGTGCGTTTGAAAAACTAACCAAAGGCTCCAAGCCTCGGATCACTTACACTTACTCAACAATAATAAATATCTCTTACTAACTTTCATCTCTGGTGTGGGCGAGGAATTTCGGGGGTACAGTCCAAGCTCTGTGTAAGGGGCCTGGGGGGTTGAATAGCTTGATTCGATTGGAAATAAAGGACCCAAGGTGTTTGAAAGAGTTTGCAAATAGTTTGAACTGATTGTAAGATGAAATTATATGAGTTCTGGAATCCGGGTAGTAGTGGGTACTCCGGAGTCTCCAGCTGTAAAATGTAACTTGTTAGTCGGTGTAGGAAGTGAAGGAATCTGGTCTATTGTCAAAGGGTTAAGTTAAGGGAGAATAGATCAAGATCCCCCCCCCCCTACCTTTTGGCCTTTTGTGAGTCTCGGCGGACTTGTTTTGCTCGCACTTAAAAAGTCTTTGAAAGTTGCAATTTTCCCGAGGATTTAACATTTCACCCGGGTTTTTTCTCTCTCTCTATAGTCGGGTAAAATATAAGAGAGTTACATACGCTTCATAACTAGATGAAATAAGGATGAAACGTGATGGCAGAGTTCCCTTCATTTGCCCCTTCAGACGGAGACAACAACAAGTTTAAACACAGGCTATTGACTCTGTCCCTTTGTCAGTACGGGGGGGGGCATGTCCTCTCGGTGTTTGTTTAGTCACAGTCCATGGAGATGTCCCCTTGTAGTCTCTTTGTACTAGTTTGTAGTAAGGAAGGATTTTTTTGGAATGGGTACTTAGTCTTTATCTAAGAGGTACTCCTACGGGTACTAAAACTTTCTTGAGATTCTCTCTTAGTTTTTTTCAACAGAAAGTTAAATAGGATTCATAGGTCGGGATGTGGGAGACAAGCGGGTATTTCTCCACGGTGTTGTTTTCACCGGGAGATAATGACTTTGTCAATAGAGTCGGTGAGTTAGGGTGACGAAAGAGTGGGGATCATCAGGTGCAGGTGGGGCTGGGATTTTTTTTACCACTTTTGGGTTGTCGATGCTTAAAGTTTGGAGGGATTGGATGCGTCCGCCTCTGTTAACTAGATTTCCAAGTGGGTGTGTAATTTTCACGAGTCGGTGGAGTGTGAAGGAAAGTTAAACGGGTAGATTTTATTTGAAAGTAGTGAGAGATCGGGTAGTAGGGCGAGATCGGGTAGTAGTGTCAATCTTGTGTGTCCTTAGGTGTAGTCTGTCTCTCTGAGTTGATTGAGTTGACTATGGACTGTCTCCCTCAAGATGAGATTGAGGTTTATCTTCCAGAAACTAGATTGATCAACAGCCAGTTAAAATCCTCTTGAGTTTAGTAGAGTATACCCGGGTATTTTTTAGTCGGGTAGTAGGAGTGTGTAAACTGTCTCTCTCCTCTGTAATATTTTTTGGGACACTTGTAATATTTTGTGAGGGATATTAAACTAAAGCCTTTGACTATTTTGTAGCCGAGGGGGGCGGCGGAGATAAATTGCTTGACTTTCAGCTCATTTTTTCCCCATCAGTGGAAAGAGGGAGAGAGATTCAATGACTTTGGCTTCTCTTCATGGGTTGTCAGGAGGATGGATTGATCGATAGAATATCATCATCATCCCATCTCCCCTATCCCTCCAATAAGAAGAGCTTCAAGGAATAAGAATGACAATCCTCATGGTTTGTAGGCAGAAGGGATGAGCTCTTTGGACTCCAAGGTGGTCGTCGGTGGTGGTCAGGGAAGGACTTTTCGTATGCTGGCACGTTGGCAGATGGTTGGTAGTTTGAGGGGTCCTAGGACGTTTCGGGACTTGAAATGTCAGAGGTTAGGAGGTTAGAATGTGTTTTGTAAGGTATAGGCTGTACCGTATAGCTTGTGGGAGACGGTGGTGGGGGGGGGGTATAGTTCTGAAGGGGGCTGGGATAAGAGCGATATGGGCACAATTGGCGATAAAAGTGAATGGTGATGTTGATGGGGGCAAGTGTGGAGGAGGATTTGGTCTAATGTTAAAGGAGTTTGTAATAGGACGAGGTAGTCCTTGGGACTTTGGAATGGTCATGACTACTGAGGTCGTTAATACTGGTGGTGGTGGTAATGTGGGTACTGGTGAGATGAAATTCATCTGCCTCTTCACATCCTTTTTTCATTATGGAATAACAAGTCGGGAGTAGTTGGAAATGTTGAGAGGTTCCCAAGTACTAGAATGTGATACTAGCTCTTCCGAGGAGGAGGAGGTAGTATGGGCCAGTGTGGCTGAGGAGTTGATGATGCCATGGTCAACTCAAGTGGGAATTTGCACTTTTCCTTACATGGGGTTATGGGTGTTGACATAACGATATGATATTAGATATGAGATGGAGAGAGAGAGACGGTTAGCTGAGCTTATTTTCTAGAGGCTGGGCTCAGTATGGAACTATGGCAGAGTGGGCACTTGAAGATAACCTTTTTAAGGAGGTGCAACTGGCGAGAGTGAAATAAAAAAAATAGCTTGGATACCGCAAGGCTCAAGAGTTTCTTCAGACTTGTTTTTTATGTCTGCTAGTCATTTTAGTCTACACACTTACAACAGCTTCTTCATACTGGCAACCAAGGAGGTCATTTTGGCAAAAGAGCTTTTGGCAAAGATGGGGAAATGACTGCCAAAGGTGAAAGGGGGCAGGGGCATAAAGTGGCTGGTCGAACTCCGTCTATGTTATCGACACTGTTTATGATGGCCTCTGAGGGGGAAAGAGACTCTTAGGTGGTATGGGGCACAAAAACGCCCGTCTAGGATAAATTTGTCCATTAGGATGGTGTGGAATAAGCTAAAGTGTCGGTGTGTATATTTGTAGTTTGTAAATGATATTTTGGTAGTGTGGGGGGTGTGTATTGAATGAGATTGTGATGATGATGCTGAGTGAGGAGAGAAGCTCGGGTGGATGTCAGGATAAAAAATGACTCTTCTCCAAGACAAATCTACTCTGACCTCATGGTCTTCCTCGGACAGGGGGGATTTTTCATCCCGCTTTTTTCTATACACCTTTCCGCCTCTATAAGTTGAATCTGTGTTGTCTACGGAGGGGTATGGGCCAGAGGAGCCCCTCTGAGGGGGGATTGTATATTTTATCCAGCATCTTTCCAGAGAGATTGATACTTTTGTGTGGAAAGTGAGTGAGTTTCCTTTCTACTGGAGAAAGAGTGAGGAATTCGGCTGTAAGGAGAAGATCGTTTCTACATTTATTTATCCCCGTGTGTGTCGGGTTGGGATTGGGGAGAGGATTTTTCCTGGATCTTCTGGAGCTCGGCGAAGGGTTAAAAGGATGGGGAAGATGGGCCTAAGGTTTGGTAGGGACGGATTTTGGAGAGGGCTTTTTGGCTGGAGATGAGTGGAGGTTTAGGAACGTTAAAAGGCTGTCATTGATGAAGGATTGGATGTAAGGGAGTGGGGGAAAAAATTTGAAATATTGAACCTCTTATGGAAATGTACGGTTTTTTATAGGCGGGGGGGGGATTTTTTGAGGTGGGCTAATTAGTCGAGTTGTCCATGTTTTTTGGAGTTGAGGAGATAAATTAGGGTAGAGTAAGTTTGCAAGTAGATTTGATTGAGTTTGAATAGGATAGGGTTTTCTAAATGGTACCCTTCGTAAGTTTGGATAATTAAGGGACTTGAAGTCTGTTGTGAAGGGATTTGTAAGGATTCTCTGAATTCCACCACCACCACCGAGCATTGAATATTTAAAATAGAAAGTCATTGGAGTTGCTCAAGTGGGTGAGAGGATGAACTGTCTCTGAAAGATTGAGCCTTGAGTCCCTCAGTGTTTTATTTTATGCCACCACTAGACGTTGGCATTAGGGAATCATTTGAAGGGAGAAAGTGGGAAACGTCGACTTTCAAGAGCTCAATCCCCTCCAGACCCTTTTAAAAAGGATTCTTTTAGGGATAGAAAGCGGTGGGGGGGGGGTGATTCAATAGAGTCTAAAGTCTAAAGTGTATTAAATGTTAATTTGTGTCTTGCTGTTGTTCTAAAAGAATGTTTTTTTTATTTAATCTTTTTGATAGGAGGTGGGAAGTATCATCGGGAAGAAAGGAGAGATTGTCAAAAAGTTCCGGGAAGAGGTGAGTCCCTTATTCTACCTTTATTTTCATTACATTACCCGGGTCTGGTGGTTCCTCCGGGTTTTTTATCCAAAAAAATGTAAATGATTGAGTTTTTCTTGCGGGAGAGAGTTGAAAGTTATTTGATAGTCGTGAGTTTGGTTTTTTCTGTGTCAACTTATGGATGTAGTTGGATTGGATGAGGTGACCCTTAGTGGTCACATGCTCTACGAGAGATGGGATGAATTTAAATGTTTTTTTCTCCTCTCTCCGAGTTGAGCGGTGGGAAGTGAAGCGGGTGGGGTAAGTTGTTGTACGTGGATTGAATGGGGTTTTGAATATTTCAGTCTGGTGCCCGGATTAACATCAGCGACGGGTCATCACCCGAGAGAATCGTAACGATCACCGGAAGCACAAATGGGATCATCAAGGCATTTGATCTCATTTGTAGGAAGCTTGAAGAAGTTTATGTAAGTGGGTCTCCCTAATTTATAAGCCCTAAATGCTTTCAATGATTTCGTTGAGAGGGACTCAAGGCTCGACCCTCTTGGGTCCCTAACCACCGCTACCACTACCTACTACTCCTCTAGGCTATTTACTTTTGCTGAGTTGACATGACTTTAATCCTATTAAACGTTGTCAAATTGTATTCAGTTGGGTGGCCAGGAATCCCCCTCTGGTCTTCTCTCCTTGTTAATTGCCCCCGCTTTTCTATAGGCGGTTCCCTGTTTTTTTTTGGGTTGAGATTGTAGGAGTTTCATCAAGGGCCATGAAAGTACATGAGCCGATAGCGGAGGAATTATTTGGAGTTACTTGGAGGGGAAAGTAGATGTTCAAGTGTGTATTTATAGGTGTTTTTAGTTTTACTACGGGGATTAAAATTATGGACTTTCAGGGGGGACTTGAATCGGACTTTTTTACTTTTCGGGGATATGTGTTTTTTTTGGATAAGTATGATGATTCCTCGTGGGAAATCAGCCATTTGTGCATGAATGAGCTGGGCTGAGGAAGGTATAGTAGTGGATAGGGTAGAGCGTCTCAGGTAGGGTGATAAATTTTCATGATCAAGGAAATAATAAAGGGACTAGTTTTTGAGAAAGCAGAGGGGGTTTTTTGAAGGCTATGAAATATGAGAGAAGGGATATGGATTTATTAATGATATTTCTTTGGCACGTTTTGAATGGTTTGATATGATTTTGTGATGTTTGTGTTGTGAAAGAGTTACCCTTGCGTACTAAAGCCCGTATTTTTTGTAAAGGGCTCATTTTCTGTTCAGAATATGCCGAAAGCGGACAATGTGCCGAAGCCGCCGATAACGCTCCGTCTCATCGTCCCAGCGTCTCAGTGCGGGTCTCTGATCGGGAAAGGTGGGTCCAAAATCCGGGAGATTCGGGAGGTGACGGGTGCCTCTATCCAAGTTGCTTCGGAGATGTTGCCCAATTCGACTGAACGTGCTGTGACAATTAGCGGGATGAGTGACGCCATTACGAAGTGTATCTACCATATCTGTATGATCATGCTCGAGGTATGGGATTTCATTTTATTATGCTTCTCAGTAATTGTAGTTGACAGGGAATTGGAGTGGAGGAGTTCCTGGGATTTATTCCGGCGGTGGTGGTCCCTCTTTGATAATACACACCAATCCTATCAGAAAGACAATTAAATTCATTAAGCGTCTCCGTCGTGTATACAACCCGAGAGTAATTACATTTGTTAGCAACTAGTTGGTAGAACAATGAGGATTTTGCAAATTACAAAGGGTTACAAATTAACAGATCCCGTTTTTATCAGGTGTACATATACAAGGTGTTCTTTAACTTATGATTGGTACAGGTGTTTAGAAATCAATGGCTCGATGGTTAGTTTTTTTTAGAGTTTGGGGAGACACCCTGTAGTTTTGTTGATTTAGGCATATTTTAAAGGTAAAAGTTTGTAACGTGGTGTTTTAAAATCGATAGGTCGTTTTTATTAGACACCCTGTAGTTTTGAAGACTGTGTTTATTCTTAAATTAACAGCTCGTGTTTTATTCAGGTGTACTGCAGGGTGTTTAACAAAATCGATAGTGTTTTGGTTGGACACCCTGTAGTTTTGATGACGTAGATAAAAAATATTTCTAGGGGTGGAGGAGTTTGATTAATTTAAGTGAAGTCATGTGATGTGTGACATGATAATTAATAGTTTGTAAAGTAAAAGGCGTAGCTCAGGGCTTTCCAAGTGATTAAAGTATTAAGTTTCCTATTAAATTTGATTCGAAATAAAATAGGGGAGTAATGTAGGCCCTTAAGGGTATGAATATTATCATTGGAGATTGAAGATGAGTTATCTCTTTGTCATAGATCAAGTAGACCTTGAGGCTCGGATGTGATTATGAGTATGTCGGTGCGGGTGCGGGTAATTTATTCCCCCGATATATCAAGGAACAGTTGCTCTAAGGTCATGATGTGATTTTGATGCCCGGGTGTAAAATATTAGGACTAAGCTCAGTGCAATTTGTTTGTCATTGCCTTTTATCTATAGCCATTGAGTAGACGGGGGAGGAGGATGTGAATTGATGTCATTAATCTCTGTCAGGCGGACTCGACTCACCGACACAGGCTCACGTAAGATTTAGACGGTGTGAGAAGTTGATCACTTTGATGGCTCCTTTGAAAGAGGGGACGAGGCCCCCGTCACCGGGGTACATACGTTTGATACGTTGGTCGGAGGTAGGCAGAGGCAGTCCGCAAAGTCGTCAGAGGATGATGATCATGAATCTTATTTCTTATGTAGAAGGTGGCGGGTAAACAGTTTTGAGGAGTGTCAGTGTCGGTGGTGGTGAGGCAATCACTTTTAGTGGAATCCATATCCAGCTGGTGACAAGATCGTTGATGCATGCGATGGGCACTTTGTGGAGGAAAGGATTCCATTTTATTATCATCATGGGGAAGTTTGTGAAGCGTGGGAAGGAGGAAATTCCGGCTTACGATGGATGGGGAGAGAGAGTTTCGAAAATCGGGATTAGAATTAATTGTTATATCATGATGATGATGGGGAGAGAGATGTCGGGGAAATTAAAGGGACGGGTAATGGACGGAATGGGAAGATGTGTTGACGAACAAGTGGTTGGGTTTTCGGGGAGTTTACTTTGCCGTGTGGGGACGCTGGCGGGTAGAGTTGGAATCTTGGAATGTCCATTGGGAATTTCGGATATGTTGGATGGGATTGAAGGGCCCACACACTTTTAATTAGGTTGGCAGAAGTTGAGGGCGGTGCCCTTAGCTCAGCATTATTTATATGGCCATGAAGGACTTCGGTTTATCATTGCTCTGGTATTGGAAAACTTTCTAAAGATATTATTCAGAATTGTTGGGAAAGTTTTTCTAGTTTTGTAAATTGTTTGTTTGTTGTAGCACAATTGTTTAAAAATTAAAAGAATCCCGAGAGAATCCCCGTCTACCCGGGTAGGTTCCCTTGTGATGCGGGTTTAAGGATACAATTAGTCTAGTGTTAGTCATACTGAATTTAGTGAAGTTTCTCCAGGTACGGCAATATGCTTTTCCATCTGTGTGAAGTAGGGCTGAGGAATTCCGGAAGGAACTGAGCAAAGTGAAATGAGATAGAGTTGCTCAGGATGTGTTTAATAGTGAGCGTTAATGTAAATAAATCTTTTAATTCTCCTTGCAGAGTCCACCAAAAGGAGGGACGATTCCTTACCGGCCACGACCAGGACCTTCTGGACCGGGGATGATGATGGGACAACCTGGTGGGGGCGGCGGGTACGGAATGCAAGGGAACTACGGAATCAACCCGGCGGAGGTGAGTCCATCTCCTAATCAACTTTCAACAACCCACCACTGTTTTTCTTTCCGCGGATGAAGAAAATTTCATTTACGCCGGATGCTAAGAGAATGAAATGGGGAGGTGGGGGAGGTTGATTCGGTTACACTTGAAGCTTTTGGAAGATGGACCTGGGAGTTAGTTGTAAAAGAAAGTTAAGAGTTTAGGAGAGAGGCTTGTAAATGAGAGTGTGTGCAACTGTGTCGGGTTCTGGAGCCTTGTGTCAAGTATATAAAAAAGAAAGGAGTCAGGTGGATGGAGAACGTGACTTTTTTGGAGATTGTATTTTCTTGTGCTCAGATAGTAAGATTATGTGGGCTTTTGTCCTTAGGAGACTTCTTCTCATGTCCCCACCTGCCCAGGGAGTTAAAAGAACAAGGAAGGGACTAGGACTAGCTGTAGGGAGTTTGGGAGAGGAAGGAGCTTGATCCTTTAGACAGACGAGGGGACTTGTTCTGTTTTTTGTGTACATTTTTATGCTTGGATTTTTGAGGTGACGGGAGAGTGGAAGTTGGAGATGTAGGAGGAGGATGTATTGTTAGATAGAAATGTCCTTCCGGAAGGCAAGAGAGCGGAAAGATTAGTGTTATTATTATTACTATGGACTAGAACTAGTTCTTGTGGATATAGGAGACTGTCTGGAGTACTTTGACTTCTAGTTGACACATACGAAGGGGCAGGGGGGGTTTTAAGCTTGGCTTCTGGACAGAGAGGCAAGTAGGAAATCTTGTCTTTGTTTCCAGAGTTGCTCGTCCGTCTCTTTTTTTGGTTGAGAAGGTGACGAGTGTGTTGCCGTCTTTGGGTCTTTGTTAAGTGGCAAAACTGGGAGAGATCACGACCATGTAGACAAGTCTTTGGCCTACCTTATCGTTTGCTGTCCATTGATCGAAGAATTGTGCGGTGATTATCAATCAATGGAGGAAAGGATAAGCGGAGTTTGATCGAATTAAGTGTATGTCGAATGTGGAAAGATGAGTTGGCCGTGACCCTTGCCTTTTTAGCCAAGTGACTGGAAGCTACAATAAGTTTCTGGTTTAGTGGGTGGGAAGTGGATTGTGGAGACACGTTGAAGTCTCCATGAGCATTTGAATTGTGATGTATGATGTGTTGTTTATGAAGTGATAGTAAAAATGTCCTTGTTTTTCATGTTTTTGCAGCAGATGGGTAAAATGGGTGGATCACCTCTGGCAGGACTTGCAGCATTGGGACTCGGTGGTCTTGGCGGAGGTCCAAATTCCGGACCTGTGAATCCCGCAGGTTGGCATCTCTCTCTCTTCTCTATTTTATATAATAGTACTACCCCCCGGCACTTAATGAAGGTTTACAATCGCTTGGCCAAGGAATGAGCTGGAGTCTAGAGAGAGAGTGTGTGCCTATCTAAGCAAAGCGGCTTGGAATGGATTTTTTTTGTCTGCTCGAGCTTTTTTCTAAGTTGAGTTAGGAGAGAAGGGAAAACAAGGCCAAGAGTTTTATGTTTTAGCATTTTTATGGAAAAGTTTATTACTTAGTAGCTGTAGGATGGGAGCACAGAGTTACCTCTCTGTGGTCCTCTCTGTGTTTCTAACGGAAGATGCTTTTTTGGCCAGGGCTAGGTCGCTTATTTGGAATAGCTTGAGGGGAACAAAGTATTATGTTGAAAAGAGTAAATCAGGAGGTAAAGCATGGGATCTTATATTTTTTATACCTAAGGTGGGTTCTGTACTGCTATATCGATTAGGAGTTTTTAACGCCCGGATCAGACGGGAGAGGACAATATTATTATAGATTCTAGACGTCCAAGGGGGCTTTAGAAGGTGTCAGAGACTGTTAACTTTTTTTGGACCTTTTTTGAAGGGTCTATTTTTTGTGACATCATCATAGTTACATGTCTGTATGGCTTAGTCTGTTTAACGAATGAGCTATAGTGCTTTGAAATCGGTCCGGCAGTTATGGAGGAATGGAAATATTAACTAACAGACAAAAATTGTAAGGGAATTATAGAGTAGACTAGTAAATCTAAGGCCCGAATCGGGCTAAAATATTTTAATTAATTTCGTAGGGGCGTTGAAAATTAGAACTAATATTATTAAAGAAATGCCCATAGTATTAAAGTTGAGCCTTTGAAAAGGTCAAATGTTGATTTTTGAAACAGCGTCATAGTTATTTGTCTGGCTGTATTAGTGTAGTTAAACGAATGATTTAGGGACACAAATATTAGGGAGTTTGTGCTACAGTGATTTTTGGCTTCTGATTGTGACTGGTGACTGTACCCACTGGTACAGTCACAATCAAAGGCCAAAAATAACTCTAGCAAAACGTCCCCATTAACTAACAGACGGACATATGAAGGGAATTTCTAGAGTAGATCCGTTTCTCCTTTCGGAGTTGATAAGAATAAGAATGAAGAGAAAATATAAAAGTAAGTTTATTGTAGAGAGAAGATAAATTTTTTGTTGTGCTTGAGTGAGGAAGCTCACAATCTATAATCAGGATTGAGATTGAGTATAAAGCAGTGGTGGTTGGTGGTGGTGGTTCTGGTTTCCTTGTGGTATCCACTTATTTTTGCTGGAACAAGAGAAGGAAATGTAAACGAATCTGTGGGGATTCAATGAGCTTGGGAGGTTTTCAAACTTTCTAATCCAAACTGCACTTTACTGGATTTTTTTTTATTATTATTTTACCTTCCCAAATGTTAAGGGTCTTCTTGATTGGATGGATTTTCAATCTATTTTCTCATTCTTTTATATAAGGTTTCAAATTTTTAGATTTCCTAGATTTTTTTCCCCGACTATGCGGGCTTATAGGATCATGTCATTGTCCGTCTGTCTGTCTGTCTGTCCGTAAACACGATAACTCTCTTCAAACTTGTGAGATGGACTTTAGCCTACTTATTGAGCCGATAGAGGAGATGATGACGAAGATAGGTAAATCGTGACCCGTGGGGGTCGGTCATTTCTCAAGACAGTGAATCAGATAGGAACGTAATTTATATCTACGCTTAAACTTGACCAAAAGATTTAAAATTTTGTATGCATGATGGGAGTGACCCGTGGGGGTCGGTCATATGAGGAGAAATGTATGAAGTTGAGAGATGGAGTTGAATAATATTTTTCTAGGTAGAGATTGCGAGTCTGGCTAAATTTAAAAGTATTAGTTGGTCCTGTTGGATTTTTAATTTTTTGAACTGTGTTTTGAAACGTCCTGTAAATCCATATTGCCTATTAGTACATGTAAAAAAAAACCATTGTGTTTGTATTTTAGTTTTGTTTATGATTTAAAAAAGATGTTGTTGGATTGGGTGCCACTTTTCTATAGAGTTGGAAGCTTACCTGCCTTTTTCAGCTTACTGTTACTATCCCGGGGAGCGCGTAGATGCGTCGGCGCAGGCGCAGGTATCTCTGAACTCCCAGTTTAACTTCCACATCCAGAACAAGAATTCTTCTTCCGCGCGCTTCAAACGCTTTCCTTCACGTAAGCAGAACTCTCCATTTTTTATCCCTTCCCTTTTTGCCAAGAGAAAAGAAGAAGAAGAGTTGGGAAATGGATTAAATGTTTAGATTGAACCTACCTGGGTAATAAAAGAAAGAGATTTATCTTCCACCACGCTATATAAATCTCTCCATCTCTGGCAGTGTGGGTTTTTGTCTCTGGGAAAAAACGGGTGTTCCGTGTGTGTTTTTTTTATTGTGATTGTGAATGGGAATGTGGTGAATGGTCGCATGGGCTTGCTTCTCTTCTCAACTTAATGATATGGCATGTCAGTTGTTGGCTTCTTTTGATTTTATTTTATCTATTTTATCGGTGGGGGTTTTTTGTGTGGTATCGTATTGTTGTGTGGGGACTGATAGGCTCATCAGATCTTAAGAGACTTGTCATGTGATATGGACTTTGTTTATGAATTGTATTTTTTTTTAAATTCTATCCCTTGTAGCTCCACTAGCTGCCTTGGCCGCGATAGCAGGGAGCCAGTTACGCACAGGAAATAATCGGCAGCAGCAGACTCAGCAGACGAACCACGTCCAGCAAGAGATGACAGTTCCCAATGAATTGATCGGCTGTGTCATTGGCAAAGGCGGTACCAAGATTGCGGAAATCCGGTGAGAAAAATCTCCGGGATGGATCTCAAACATCCCCGTTGTAGGGGGGGGCTTTCAAATTAAATGAAGGGACACGTGTAGCGGCTACACTGTAGCCTGGGCTGTGGGGACTGGACGTGTTACGGCTCTCCAAACAATCCCAGCTCTAATTTCAATCTCGGGTTTTTTTCTCGATAAGTTTGAGAGTGGTAGGAAATGTTGAGACTGCCTTTGGAGCTGTAACACGTGACTATTGTAGTAATAGATATATTAGATTTCTTTTGTCTCCTAATCGATCGTCTCAACGTCCGTTTCCTTCCCTTCGTCCATTAGTGTCAAACTTTTTCTCGCTAGGGTCGGGCAGAGAGGGAAAAAAAGCCGGGAGAGAAAGTTTAGTGAATTGAGCTAGTTTAAGTTTAACGATGGGGTGTTGCTTGTATTTTATATTGGGATTAAATGGGGAGACAGATGTTAGCTGAGCTGCTCTGACGGCTTCTATGTATTAACTACCGCTTCTACTTTATGTGGACGTTCATTTGTCCGTCCGTCCGTCGAGACGATCACTTTCGAACAAGTACATTTTTTCGATATATTTTTTGAGATATCTATTTCGGATCTGTAGAAGCCATTTTCGAGGATGGGCTCAATTGGGTGACCCATGACCTTAGCGTTATCTGGGGAACTTGGTTATAAGCGTTTTGAACGGTTTTTTCATGTGTATGTAATTTAAAGGTTGAATTTTGTTCTCGTTTGACTTTGTAGGCAAATTAGCGGTGCAATGATTCGCATTAGTAACTCTGAAGAGTTGCGTGAAGGTTGTACTGATCGTGTGATCACCATTACGGGCAACCCTGACTCTGTTGCTTTGGCTCAGTACCTAATCAACATGAGGTATGGAAATGGCTCTTTTTACTCTCTCCTCATAATGTTGTTATGTCCCCTTTTTATGTCCCGGGTATTTAGTATCCGGGTGAAAGTGTGTGGAGTTTTCTCTATTGCGTGTTCTAGTAGTTTCGGGGTTGGGTCACACAATTCACACCGGTAATAATATAATCATCATGATGAGGATCATGATCGTCATGATCATCTTGATTCAATCCAATCCTCATACTATCCCATTTATAACTCCTTTTATTCCCTTCAATTTTGTTTCATCATTTTATGATTTCATTTATTTTCCCGGGTTCCCCCGAGTTTTTTTCCGGGTATTTTTCCCTGGACGTCTAAAAGAGACGACTTTGACAGGTTGGAGTAGATTAATTTTTTCGAGTCTCTGATATTATTGGAGCTAGTGTGAATTTTAGATTGAGAAGGGGTTGATAATTAGTAGAAGGTGTTAAAGAAGTTAGGTGTGGATAATTTTGAAAAATAACGTTGGAATGTGTGGGTAATATTTCAAGTGTGGAACTGCAAAAAGCGAATCTGGATGCTCAGAACAAAGGTGAAGGAGGTAGCTCCTCAAATGGAGGAAATGGTTCTGGTCAAGGGACTTCCTCAGGTGGAGGAGGTCAGGTGGTGACCCAGCAACAGGGTGGGTCATCCTCGGGCTCCTCGTCGAATTCAGGAGGACTGTCGAATGCCCTGCCCCCCTTGGCCAAGCTCCTGTCGAATCCTCTCCTGACCTCGCTGAGTGCCCTGGGCTCCCTTGGCAGTTTGAATGACCTCCTCAATTCTGCTGCCAACCTTCCTTCACTTGGTGGTGGCACTCATCCGCCAGTCCAAACCACCGGTGTCCATCGACGTCCACACAACTCCTTCCAACCCAAAATAAAATCTTCAAGCTCTCCTCCACCCAAATCCAAAAGCGACCGTAACAAGTTCGCTCCCTACTAAAACACCGACACGCGCGCGTGAATACACACAACACACCACACACTAATAACTACACCCACACACACAACCAACATTACTAGAATGTACCACACAAACTTGACCCTCCATTTAGAAGGGTCTAGTAGGAGGGCCCTTTGGCTGCTTGGCAATTGTCAAAGAGTCTACCGGCAGTAATTAATTGTGGGTTTCCAATGGATTTTCTAGCCTAGACTTTCTATATAGTAGCTAGTAGGACTTTAAGGGCTTCTCTCTCTAGAGTTTGAGACTTGGAGGGCCTAAATAGGCTCGTAGGGACTAGACTTTATAGACATTATCTTTTCTATCTAGAAGAGTATCATCTCTCTCTCTGTAGTTAGATTTAAACTTAAAAAATTAATTACCCCTAAAAATTAATTCTTAAATGTTATTAAACTATTTTAAATGGACTTGGTGTATTTCCTTTTGTTATTAGAATTAGCAAAGGTCACGTCTTTAAAGCTGCTTCAACTTGAGCATGACCTCGGCGTAGTTACCATTTACCATCTAAATAAAATTGGCTTAAGGATGTTTGAGGTCGTGTTGAGGATTAAAGATATGGCCCTTGGAGGTTTTAAGTGGTCTCTGTCTGTGTAGATAGACTTGAGGGTGAAATGATAGGAAGTCCATGGGCCGTAGAAAAGTAATTAAAAAGAGAAGGTAATTAGTCTTGCAAGAAGAAGATGATATCACCCAAGATATATATATCTCTAAGATATGTATGCACATATATGTCTAGTAAGGCTCATATGCATAAAAGCACTTGCATAGGTATACCGTAGTCATACATAGAATATTAGCTGAGAGAAGGTCGGGAAGTTGACCCGGTTGACATTTAAAATCTTGTACACGTAATTAGAAAGAAGGGAACATTGTACACAAAAGGTCCTTGAAGGTCCTATCCTATCTAGACATACACACCAACTGTTCTAGAGTATCCCACACATGAAAGTACATGTAAATAGCTAAAGTAATAACCCAAAAAAAACTATAACATGAAGAAAAAAAAGAAAAAAAAATCCTGTCCTTGTCTAATCTCGATGTTATTTGACCTTTGACCTGTTAAGACTAGAAGCTCTAGTAGTTGCAGTTTCCTCTCTCCTTACAATCGAAATAAATTGTATATAACCTAATTACCTTTTATTCATACTCTCTCTCAAGGAAAAACTCCATAATTTATGAATAAACTTATCCTTAAAGGCTTGTATTCATTGAAAGAGATGAATTTGACCTTTCGTGACCTGCCCAGTGCCAGCTGATCCTGACATGTTCCAGTGCTCTGTTTAAATCCCCCCTCTCTCTGTTACCATGTCTCCATTTCATTTAATTGTGTTCAAGTGCACACACTTGGCTTTCATCCGAAATGCACCAATCACCAAATACCAATCTCATCCTCTTCCTAAATGTTCCCCGATTCGGAGAAAAGTTAATTACTCTCCTGTGGACTTCCTTTCTAAATCCGAATAATCCGATATGGGCTCTATGGAGTCTGAGAGGATTCTCAATTTGTAAATAACACTGCACACACACCTCTACTAACTACTAACATGACCTGTGATCCATCCAATCTCACCTATGACCTCTGCCATCTATTCATGTAGACTGGTGGTATGGAACTCTGAATATCCCCCCTCCCCCTTACCTCCGAGGTGCATCCAGTTTTTAATTATAGTTGACCACATCTTCCCTTTGAAATCTCATGGTCTTCGTTCCTGGAATCATTCCTCGCATCTTCCGGTCCTTATTAGTGGGACTATGTGCCCTTGAAGGGATTCCTAGAATATAGAGAGTGGATGGTAGGACGTCAGATTTGTAAGAGGATTGATTTTAGAAAACAATCAGTTTGGAGATCGATAGCTTGGGATTGTTTTTACGAAGGGCACCCTGTATATTTCATTATCCCTGTGTATTTATATCTTGAGAGATAAATATAAATCCTACGCAGTTAAGGATGCCATTAGTGTCAGGGAATTTGGAAGACGATGTTTCAAATTTTAGTAGCCCACTATGGAAGCCTGTACATATTTTATATTCATACAATAAAAAGAAACTCTTTGTATTTGAAGCTAAGGATTCGTAAGTGAATGGAGATAATCCCAGGTAGGATTTTGTATGAACGTAGAAAGTGCAAGCCAAGGGCTCCATCCCTCGACGTCTTATATATTAGCCCATATAAATGTGAGGGATGGTGGGGGTTAGGAAGTCGGGTAGGATTTATAATAAAAAGTGTCGGTGCACACCTGAACTGCCTGCTGCCCACCTGTGACCTTATTGCGGAGTTCCTGACCACCTTGCTATTAAATCGATTGAGATTTCGACATCCTTGTGTCCTTCATCCGTTCCATCACCTTCGACCCACCCGAGAATCCACAGGTACCTTTCCAACTTTTAGCTTATCTGCTTTCTCACAACTCAACTCATCCAAGGTGACCTCCACTCACCTTCCAAAATCTCATTACAGAGCCTCATGCACTTCTTACCCCACTGCCGACCTCCAAGTGACCTCGAAGTGACCTCTCCTCCCCCGTTATTTGTACAATGCAGCTGTGAATTAATAAATCCCTCTGAAACAGGGCTGGACCCTCCCGGGTAGTATGGAAGACGGAGCAGTGTCAATATTCAAAGCAGATTGAGGGGGAGTAAATGTCCCCAGCTGATTTGAATTGGTGGGAGCTTATGTGGGATTGAATATTGTTGAATGCGGGTCATGAATGGCCTTTCTCCGTCTTACTTGCATTGAGATGAGATGCCCAGAGAAGTGGAAAATTCCAAGTGCTTTATCCCCCCTTTGAAGCTGCAAAAGTGCGGAGAATTCTCTAGGGCATTGATTTTTATATGAGAAAGTCATTCTCTTAGATATTTTCTTTATCTAATGCTCCGTCTACCGATACCCGGTCCCTTGCTCCCTACCCGGTTGAATAAGCAGCCGAAACCACAACCCGAATCCCCCTTCTTCACCGGATCCATAATTCTCCCGTTTGCTCCTCGTTTGGCATTATAAATTTAGCCTTTTATTTCATCAGTCTATTCCCCTGATGACGAGGACCGAGCGAGACAAGTCTCCCTGTCTTACCACATTTTCCCAAGGGCATCTCCCTTAGCACTTGCCAAGTACCTCTGCTCCCTCAGGAGAGTTTCAAAGTTCAGGTAGAGAGGGTGACTGCTGATTACCAACTTTCTTTATCGACCAAGGGCCACGTGCTCTTTGGACAGGGGGTATGTCTTTGAGAGTTGGGACATTGGCAGAGACTAGCTGAGGACTCGTTTGCATTCCAAGGACGAAAATACATAATTATATTAAGGGCAGAAAGTTTTTTGGTACAAGTTGCCGGGGAAGTTGTCTCCTCGTGTTAAGTGTGTGGGAAGGAAAGGTCCCTGGAACCCAACGGACTTTTTGGTGTGTGTTGAGGTAGAGAGGTTAAGAGTAAGGGGCTCGTCTTTTAAAAGCTAAGAAAGACTAGGGATTAATAGTTTGTTTAAACCGAGTCAAGGGACTAAGTAACTTTCCATGACTTACTCGGAAACGAATTAATTGACAAGACAAATAGCTTCTTCTTTTTTTAGACTTACTCACTCTTTGTGGAGAGATAGTTTTTGATGTCGGTGGTGGTTGGGGGGGGGGGGTATTTACAAATCGTCTCCCTAGTCTGTCCTGTCAAATCAGGGAGGGTAAAAAAATGAGGTGGGCTGAAATGCAAATTGAAAGTTGGTAGTCGGATAAATTAATGTTTGTGGAAGGGAGCGCGTTGGGCACAAAGTTTAAGAGAGTTGAATCAACTTGGCTCGTCCTATTCTTCAAAGATGGGGAGGGAGATTTTGGGTGTGTAAGGTAGAATAGAGAGGTGGAATATTATTACCCAACATCCTCCTCTTCCATAGCCCCCTCTGCTTCTTTTAACTCCCCAACTTTTTTTCGATTTGATTGGATCCGGTAATGATGAAACTGATGAGGAAGGAATTCACCGGGTTCAAACCACTTGCAACTTGGAGAAGAAAGTTTTTTTTAGCGATTTTAGTGGTTGATACCTTTGAGAGGGTGGGTCTCTTATCGAAAGATAAGCTTAGGAGTACGTGTCGAGCCAATAGGGAGGTTGTGGTACAATGATTTTTGGCTTCACCAAAATCTGATGTCTTTTTTGAGCGTCTGTTATCGAAATATAAGCTTGTCGAGCCAATAGGGAGGTTAAGATACTGTGGTTTTTGATTACCAATAGCTAATGTCATTTTGAGGGTCTTTTATAGACAGACAAGCTCAGGAGAACTTCTCGAGCTAATAGGGGCGTTGCGATACAATTAGTTTTGGATTCACCAAAATCTGATGCATTTTTCAGGGTCTCTTATAGAAAGATAAGCTTGTAGAGCCAATAGGGAGGTTAAGATACAGGGATTTTTAGTCTGTGATTGACTTAAGAAATGTCACAGTCAAGATCATAAAAGTAGCTATCTCTCAACCTCCCTAATGTGTTTCAGGCTTTCAGTTTTAATAAATACAAATAGCAAAGTCTAAGATTGAGCAAGTGAATAGGAATTTCCCAGAGATATTTCTACCTGTTTCTAGTTGAGAGACAGAGCTGATCCGGATGGGTGGGGCACCCTTAAAAGTTCTTATAAAAGAGGAGCTAACCAGCCTTGAAGGGTATAGAGACTGTGTAGGAGTAGGGATGAGCTTTTGATATAGTCACAGATGATAAATGATATGCATAATGATGAGGGAATGATGAACTAAGGCGAGTCGTGGGGGCTCAAACTTTCTCACCAACCTACCCAAACTAAGAAGAGGGAAAAAAGTTAACTTTCTTTTGGATATAGAAAAAAACACTTAGCTTTTACTACAGGAGGAACGTAAAGGGGAATTAAAAGCTGGAGAAGTTGGATTTAAGGAGAATAAAAAAAGAGCAGAATGTATTTGAAAAAGTTAGGGTTGTATAGTGTCAAATTTTTCAGACAAACTTTTCGCGAGGGCCAAAGAAATTTGAAACTTTTCCCTCCTCACAGTTTGATGAAAAAGTCGGGAAAAAAGGTCAAAATAAATTAAATCCCCAATCAAAAAGTGACAAGGCCAAATATTATGAGATGACCACTTACAGTTCCCCCTTTTTAATCAGGCTCGTACATTTTTAATTACTTTCATCCAAGCCGTAGGGGGTGGCTTTTGAGAAAGTTGAATTACTTTCCAAGTAGACCAACCTGGAGATAAGATTTTGATGAGATCTGATCAACTGTGCCTCTATTTTTAGCCCCTTGAATTAGCCATGACCACCTTCACCAAGATGTGTTTGCCATTCTCTTGAGACCCTTTGTTTTTATAGAGATAGGAAAGTTAATTAGTTCCTTTGACTTTCCTAGGGAAGAACCCTGTGGAGAAAAAAAGGGATTAATGAATGAATTGGATTTTGATTGCTTTTCGTTTTGGGCTGGTAACTAATGACCTGGTGTTTGACCTCTCTCAGGTTAGCAATGGAGACGGCGACGCTGGCCGGTGGGGGTCTGGTGTTCCCTGCAGCGGCCCCGGTGACAGGTCCCAGCCCCGGATTCTACATCACCGCCCCAAGTCCCATTCTTAGAGCCCCTATCCACTAACTAGTTTTCTACTACTGAGGGGCGCCGAGGGGCTGACGGTTCGGGGGGATGGCTGATATTCAAAAAGACTTTTTAACAAATCATCTTCAACAAGGGGATCCTTGAGAGAGTCGATCATTTCAAACGTTTTCAACACGTTTTCAAGGGACGAGGGGGGAAAAAAACCAAAATGCGATGTGACAATTACTACTGAAGTAATTACTCTAGATAAGCTCTTCTTATAAGGATCAAGGACATGCTACATTCAACATATATTTAAAAGCAGCGGCGTATTTATTAGGGTGGGCAAAGTACACTTTAACAAGCCCGAGGGGGAGGAGTTAAATTTTTTTAGGTGAATCCAAAATAATTGTGAATTAGTTAAGGGGGTGAATATCGGGAAACATTACGTATTTAATTCATACACATACATCAACACAATAATGGAGTAATACACAAAGGGCCCTCAAAGGGGGCAGGGGTGTAGGGTATATAATTAGTGTTAAGGTTTTAGATAACTACTATAAGGTTGTGGAGAGGTCAGGAATAGTTTTTTTTTGACCTGGGATCTGGATTGCCAAAAAAATGAAGGTATTTAAATAAAATCTTGTGGAATTGGGGTCACCTTTGAGGGGGAGGAGTTACCTATAAATACGTTTTTAAACGGTTCTCATCGAGTTTAAAAAGATCTAAGTTACAGTTTTTT
Organism: Agrenia bidenticulata; assembly: GCA_034694785.1. Lineage (NCBI taxonomy): Eukaryota > Metazoa > Arthropoda > Collembola > Entomobryomorpha > Isotomidae > Agrenia > Agrenia bidenticulata. The sequence goes on along the minus strand of JAQFYM010000011.1, from coordinate 23,504 downwards.
GAACGATTTTGCATTTACGATTTAAATTGTTTGACTTATTTAAAGAGTTTGTTAATTATTTGTGGTGTTAATTAAAAAGAGTTGGGTAACTAGTCAGTCAATTACCTAAAAAGAGACACAAATATTGATGATTTACAAAAGACATGTTTTGAAAGACACTTTTGGTTTTATGTATTTAACTAAGTTTTATGTTAAGGTTGATGGAGCTTTTTGTTTCAATGTTTTAAGACCGGGACACCCTGTATTGTCCAGAGAAAAAACCCACCTTTTTAAACAAACGATTCTCGTCTTATTTTTTAGTCACTTTATGGTTCTTTGGAACTTTTTTTTGAGCTTATTTAAATTGTTTAAGTATAATTAAAATTACATTAGAAACCTAGTCATAAGTTTTTTGAACGGGTGGATTGTTAAGAATAAAGTTGGCCCCAGGATTTACAAGGGATTTACAAGGGATTTAATATTTGAAGCTATAAAAGATAAATGAAAGCAATTTAAGGTGGGGAAGAAGAAAAAGCGATACACAATACACAAATATCAACTGATTTTTTTATTTACAACGTTGAGAAGACGTGACTCGGTAAATAATGAATCAAATAATATCATGAGGATTTATATTTATAAATCAATTAAATATTTAAAAGATTCTGCAACTTAGGTGGACACTCGAGGGATTTTAAAAGAGGCAAGAAGTGCGTGCGTGTGTGTGTGTGTATTTGTAAATGTGCTAAAGAGAGCCCTAACTAAGGGCTCCTCCTCCTCTCTACTAGTTTCTAAGGGCTAGTGGGTGTGGCATTTAAAATTAAATCGATTCTCCCTCAAGTAGGAGGAGCCAGTCAAGATTCTCGTCAATTATATACTCTCAGTGTTTCTAGACAAGGGATCAACAAATGTCATAGGTCAGGAAAAATACTTCTATATGTCAATTACCTATAATTATATATATATCTATATCTATATCGTCTTCTCGGGGGGCAGGGGGGGGGCCGTTGTGTGTGTAACTTTTTTCAAATTATATTTCTTACTCTAAAAAAATCGTTAGAAATTGGGCGCCATAATTAAACGTAGACTTAAGTGGGAGTGTCTCTGTGCCATTTTATTATCATTATTATTATTATTAGGATTGTATAAGGGAAGATTCAATTAGTTGGTAGCTGTCCGGGGGGGTAGGTAGGGGGGCTATTGAGTTTAAAATTAGACTAATTAATTAAAATCAAAGGCCTATAGGGTGCTGGATATAAGGGCTAATTGGTTGCTATACACTCAGAGAGAGTGAGTGGCTTATTTAATAGGCTCAGGCTCCAGGCTAGTTCTATCAAATGTTATCATCAACTGTTCGAAAATAGGTGTTCGGAAATGTCCTTGTGTTTTTTTATATTAATTAATTAAAGAAACTCCTTGGTCTTTTGTGTAGCAACTTGTTGAGGACAAATCAGTGGGAGTGTTTTTTTTTGTATATTTCATTTCAACTTGTTTTTCTCCTTTTGAAAGTTGTGTTATTTATTTATTTATTTCAAATGATTTGAGCTACTTAATTCCCCATTTTTTTGATTGGCTAAAAAGGTTTGGGATTTCTAAAGAAATCTCATCTCCAAGGGCCCTCGTCAACTCGAGTGTTTGGGCTGAGTAATAATATACAAGAAAATCACGAGGGGAATGTCAAAGGTTAAAAAAAGCAGTTTCATAAATTTTTATTACATTCAGAATCCGTATGATTTTAAAATGCCAAAAAATTACTCAAGGGGGGGCAGGGGGCGTGTCTGTTAATTGTTGTTGTTTTTAATTGTTTTTGGCTTTGAATAAAAGAGAAAGGGGAACAGTTCAGTATTTGAAAGGGTGCAGGCTAATTAAAGGTAAAAGGGGAAAAGGTTGTACTAACAATTTGTGCTAAAAAAGAATTTGCAATTTTACAAAGTATTATGAAACTGACCAAAAAGGAAGGGAAAAAGGTTAAAGGTTATAAAAAATAGGGTTTAAGGTCGGGAGTGCCAAAAAACCATGGGCTATGAGGATTATAAAAAGATGATGATGATACGAGTACTTACTACTGCAATGCGGATCACAAATGCAAATTCTTTAATGCCATAAACTATAAGGGCTAATTAATTAATTGAATTACATAGAAATTATAAGAGTACTTAAGGGAGTACTTAAGGGAACTGGGACAAATCACTCTTGTTGCTGACTTTTAACAAACTATTCAATTGCCCTTGTGTTTGATTCTCTAGTCATTAGCTTAAGGGTTAGGGAGGGTGGGTGTTTTTTTTTAAAAAAAACAAGGAGGTAATTACAATTAATTATAGGATTTAAAATCGTGTAAATCTCTATCGGTGCGGTATTCAAAGTTTAAAAGTGCACTATTCTGTGATAGAAGTACATATAAAACAATTCATACGGAATAAATCCAGCGTCAAGTGTTTTTCATTTCTTTTCAAATTCATTTCATAACATTTTACAAAATGGCAATCAAAATTTCCAAAACGCTTCCTCTTTTCAACTAATCCTATTCCCTAAATAATCCAGTAGCCTCATAATTCATTCATTCGTTTCCTTTTATTTTAATCTCTCGGGGTAAGATGAGGGTCCTTAATTTTTTTGAGGCAATAGGGAGGTTGCGATACAGTTGTTTTTCCCTTTTCATTCTGACTGTACTGCTCGGTTAGCTGCAAGAGTTGCCCTCTCTCATCCACGAAAATGCCTGGCGTCCGTTCAGGTAACAATTTTTTTTGGAATTTGATTTGGAAAACCGAAAACCAAGAAAAAGGTCGTACGTGAACGGCGGATGGAAGGGATTTTCCGTGGAGAAAGGAGAGGAACTGTTACCGCTACGAAAGTAGTAGCAATGCTGTAAATATTGGTGGAGTTAGAATAAAAATGTAAAAATCACTGCATCGCAACCTCGCTAATAAGGGAGTTAATGATAATACAGAGTTTGTATTATAATTGCATTATTATTGGAGCTATGATCTCAAGGCGAAGGAGATCAGGAGAATGACACTCAAAACTAACTAGTTTAATTATTCTTGTTGTATATATTTTAAGACTTTTTTACACTACGGGGTGATAGGGTTAGTTAATTGATTACACAGGGGAATAAATCTTATGCAATTATGAATTAAAAAGAGGGGTGCGTGTTTTGGTTGTTACATTTTTTAAATTATATTCAAAGTTCTCTTTAAAAAGAAAAAGGAGGGAGAAATGGTAGCTTAAAAAAAGACAAGTGTTTTTTTCAAACCCTTTTCATGTTCAATAAATAAATTAAATACGTCGAGTTTCCTTTTGAGTTTGGCTAAAATTAATTTGTTATCCATGAGTTGGATGACTCGTCCAATTTCTCCAACCCTATTCAATTCGGTGTGTAAGCAATGCTGCTGTTAGGTCATACTTTCAAAGTACCCGGCGGTGGGGGACTACTGACTGGTAGGTATTGTAATTTGTAATTTGTATCTGTAATTTGTATTTGTAATTAGTAGGGATGTTATCTGGAGATGGAGTGGAATATAAAAACATATCGGATTATTGCCTTATGATAATCAAACTGTTTTTCAATGCCCCTTAAAGTCTCATTTACCCCTTTTTCAAATTGAGGGACACTGATTTCAAAATCTTTTTGTATCTTTCAAATTTGGATTTTTTTAAATGGGAATTTTGAAATTGATTTCCCTTTGAGGATTTGAAATGCTAAGGAACTCTCGGGCCCTTAAAGGGCCCTTGCCATGCGAATGAATTGAAAGGGAGAATCCAAATGAACCGAGCTTAAATGATCAGAAGGTGTCTCTTTAATTTGGCTCCAGAGTTGATGATCGAGAATGGATTGAGTAGATGAACGGAGTTTAAGGGAGTTTAAGGGTATCTATGTGATCTGCTAATTAATTGTAAGGATGTGTCAGTATAAATCCTCAGTCCCTTGGTCGTCTCTCTCTCTCGACGTTTACCCCCACTCTCCAGTGTCCCTTGAGTCCTCGGCTGGATTTCATGCGATTTTAAACCCGTCTCCCTTTGAAGAAAGAAAAAACGGAGGGGTTTTGTTTTCCAAATTTTGAATTTTATTTCCCAATTTTTCAAATTACACAAATTGAACCCTTTAAATGTCAGGTCCTTTGTTTTAGTTACTCGAATGTATTTAAACTAAGGGGACGAGTGTCCATTGAACATTCTGCTGCGATGATCATTCTAAAGGGAAGCGGATTTGTAAATTCTTCTTAACAATTCTCATCACTCTTGCTGTCTTACAATATTTACGAGTATTTACGATCCCTTTGAATATTTAGGATCCTTAATTAGTGGGCCCTTCGTCATTTTAGCGCGTAGTTTTTACTCACTCTTATAATTGTTGACTAATCGGTAGGGGAAAGTGGGGAGAGAAAGTCCAGTCCTATTGAATACGTGAATGCAGATTAAATTGTTACTCTCGCAAAACTAAATGGATTTGTATAGAAAACGGACTCTTTCTCCTTTCAAGGCTACGTCCCATTTCTTGAAGGGGAAAACTCATCGACGAGTACTCGAGAGAGAAAAAATTGAATATTTAAAAAAAACGTTCCTAGGAAGGACACACTTTTTGTAAATGGGAATATAAAAACTGGATGTTTAATACAAATAGTTTTCAAGGGGCGTGGAAGGGGCGTTTTGAAATGAGGGTTTAAAAAAGGGCCATACTCGGGAAATGAGGATATGCGGCGATCGACTTGATTAAATTACACTTGGTACTAACTCTATTTACTACCTACATCTATCTACATGAATCTACATGACTACACATGAATCGTTCTTATCATTGTTTCTCAATACTGTAATCAATAATAATTTTAATTATATAAAATACTATTTATCATATTATTATTATCATTATTAGATTATTACGTATCAATAAAAAATAAAAGACAGTGGTATACAAAAAAATCGGATCATTTACTAAAAATCTCATTCTTTAGCTTTGTCATCTTCGGCTTCTTTTTCAGCTTCTTCTACTTCCTCAACTTTCTTGACCTTGTCAGACTTTGAGGGAGTTATTGCCGGAGCGTCCACCCAGTACAGCTTGTACGTTTTCAGGATCGAGGCCCTGCAAGTTACCCAACAAAAAAATCATATCAGATCACCAATGTATGTAAGTATGGATTAAGGGATAGGTAGCTGATGTCCCTGGAGAACACCGATTTATAAATCACCAAGGAGCCCTTTAAACTCTTAAGCTCGTACAAGAAGCAAGGATTTAAAATTCCGGGATTTTACAGAATCCTGATTGTCAATTTAGAAGGGCTGGAAACTTTTTTGTAGGATAAGGTGACACACACCCCCAAGTCCACATAATTTACAAGCCAAATTCCCGGATATTAGTTCACAGTTTAATCTCAAAGAACATAAGTCAATTGTCAATTGTCATTTGATAAAAAAAAGGTTTAGATCCTAATGAGCTCCTGCCACCACCACCAAACCAGACCAGACCACCACCACCCACTAATACTCTGTCACCAGAAATTCCCAAAGGCAGCCATAAAAGATGTCGGTATGTAGCAAGAGGTTGGAGAGACTTATGAAATTCCTAACAACTTTTTGATGAAATCCAAGCGACTAATTCCCAATGTGATATGAGCTATAGAGTCCTATAGAGTCCTATAGAGAGCTATAGGGAGTCCTAGGCATCTCTAATCACTTTTCTTATGCAACATGGCATTCTCTCCTCTCTAAAGGGGGGGTCACAAGGACGGAGGTGACGAGGGGGTCCTCAAAAGTAGGCCACTCTGGAATTAGAGTAGTGACGAGTTGAGTTGATTGAAGTGCTCAACTAAGAACATCCATTTCTTCATTTTCACGGAAACGTCTTGTCCTACTTTTTTTTTTCTTTTTTTAGTGGGGGGGATTAGGATTTTATTTCGATAAAAAGTTGGGCTATGTCAAAGGCTGACGAGCTTGTTTTTTACGATTATTAGAAATCTAATATCGATTTCAGGGAGCCACGTTTCTCTCTGGGTAGAAAGTTTTATTTTTCCAAAAATAATTGAGACAAACTTTTCTGTTTCTGTATAAAAATGTAAACTTGATTATTTTTCCTTCTCAAAACAAGTAAACTTTTTTTTATAATGTATGCATGTTTTTTCAATAATTTACCTTGGAAAAAAAAGCGCTTAAAATATATATACATATTTCTAGAAATTGTGACAAGATTGAAATGGACGGGATGTCCCAAGAGTTTGCCACTGCTAATGAGAGAGGACAAATCTCTAGAAATCGAGATGAATAACAAGGGCTCATAATTAAGGGGCGAGGAATATTTTCCAAGAGATTAGCACATTTGTTGACTCTGTGTCAAATCATATGCTAATTTCAATATCAACAAGTCAGAGGATTAGCAACCCAAGACCCAGGCCATGAGGACCTACTGAGAAAGCAATTAAAATCCCCACGGCTGGCTCAACATTTATTACGACGTGTTTTTAAAAAAAATTGGTCGAGGTAGAGAATCCATTCTCATTCCTGGACACAATTCCTGGAGATATCCAGACTAGTCAAGCTCCCTGGAGAACTCTCTCTCTTCCAGACTTGTCAATAGAATTGGAATCAACTTGCCAATTATTCCGTCTTATAATTTAAATAATTGCATCAGAATAATTAAAGGAATTTGGCAACAAAATTCCTCTCCCCATTTCTGTGGCGATTGTTGCCCCCCCCCCTCTTTCCACTTATCCCCAGCTCAACAAAACGAAATCCATGTCCCACTAAATCCTTGGAGGAAAAACGGGTAGTCTCCTTTTATTTCCTGGAAATCTAAACTCGACCGAGGAGGGAAATCCTCGAGGCTCTCATTTCGTCTAGTTCCAAGGACTGTGGACCACCTCTGAAGAACACTGAAGATGACTCCCATGAATTTGGCTGCTTTTCAAAGGTAAGGTTGAAAATTCTAAGGGCTGAGGATGGTTCTGGTGGGTGGGGTTTTATTGACTTGTTGGTGGATAAGAAGATGAAGGTAGTGCTCGGTCTTGTAAGCGTAAGATTAATAAAGTGGCTGTAGATTGGTGGGAGAGATATTGTAAAGTGGATGGAGGGGGGGCAGGGGGACAAGTCGCATTCATTACTCATGGCAGCTAGATAGTGACAAACTATTATTTCCACTGATAAGAACCAAAAGCTCATTCTCTTCAGCTGGCAATGAACATTCAAGGAATTTATCCAACTCTTAAGGGCATATCCAACACTACACTCACTCCCAATTCAATATTCAACCACACACCGGCTTTCTCCACAGGGCCGTAGCCCCTAGAAATATCTTAGACCTTTTAACTAAGAAACTAGTTTTATTTTGGCTGGCATTTCATTCCTATGCCAAATCACGTTAATTTAACTCTAGTACTAGTTCCTGGAAAATAGATGGCGGGGGTGAAAGATGAGAGAAGCTAAACGCTGCGACGGCTCATTAACCAATGAGAACTGTTGTTCTATGTTATTTATTGATTAATTGGGATTTAGGTGTGTAAGGCTACGCCCCTGACTTTCACTAACTTTCCCCTAGATTAAGAGCATAGCATGATATTCCAAGAGTGTTTATATAGCCAGTGGGGGTTTTTGATATGAAATCTCTAGGAAGGATCTTAGAGAAAGAGATGATTATTGGAGTTGGGATGGACCCTCCAAGTGGACTAATAAGACAAAGAAGTTAGCAAAGGCAGCTTGTTCCCTTCAGATAGCTAAAAGTAGTTTGGGTCTGTTGGCGTACGAGTGGCCACACTGAAACGATCGACTGGCCATTTCCCATCCTCTTCCTTGAGAAATTGTGCTCATACTTCTCAAATCACCTCACCCAATCCCATCAAAGAAGCTAGAAATGTGGAGAAGGATCCTCTAAATTCCATTTAATAGTCTCCACTCTCTATACCAAATATTATCTGCATATAGAAGCTATAGGACCCATTCATCCCCCCAACTATTTTCTGCATCATCTTGGAGTTTCCCTCTCCGGTCGTTTTTCAAAAGATGAGAAATGGAGTTGGAAGTGGTGGACATGACGAAGGCTTGTACAATTTGGCCAAGGTGGCATTTTTATCTGGTAGATCTGATCATTGTTAACGTATGAAACGCTATTTTCAACAAATCCGTTTTGTTCACAAGTTGTCTACAGGCCTTATTTTAATAAGTACTTTTTTTATTATGTCGATTGTTCGAAAGAATATCTTCATTCTGCTTAAATTGTCATGTTAGTTATCGAGAGGGTTGGTGAGAGTCATCTTTGATATTGGAAACATTAAATTGATGTACTGGAATGAAGATATACGGGAAATATGTTCAGCAGGATTTGGATTCAGTTGTATTAAGCTAAGAATGTATTTTTATGATATTTAGAAAGTTCTAAATAAATGTCCCAGTTCACAGTATAAATTTCCTCAAAAAAAAATCCCATGAAAAATGTGACCAAAAAAATGTTTGTAAAATGGAAAAGCCCAAAAAGAATGTGTATTATTTATTTGATGAAGAGAGGGAAGACCCGAGAGAATGAAAGTCGAGATAAGATGAGATGGTCCATTGTATTTGGAAAGGATGTATTTCTAGGGGTCCCTTATAACTAACTCTTTAGAATTAAAAAATCCTTTAATCAAACTCTCCTCTTGTATTCCACGTAAAAAGGAGTGTAGAATTGTCATGGGGGCCTAGAGGACTTAACAAGCCACTCATACAGCTCCTCATACATAGACAGTCAGAGTCTGATGGACAACGGGGCTAAGAAATCAAAAACAGAAGCTGATCTACCCCTCTGCTTTTTACCCCTCAGTCCCCACAGATTCCTTTCATCAAGGCGGATATAATGAGAATGACATGATTAAACTAGGAAATTAAAGAATTGAACAATAGCCCCCCCAAAATTCTATCCCTACTACCCGGACTTGTAGGACATGGTTATTTATAACTTGTAACTTGTCCCGTCTCTATTCTCCCGATTCTCCGAACGTTAAAAGTTTTGGGGGAGACGGGAGAAGGAGACTCTGCCCACATGCTGGGAACATGGAACCAAGGACTAAGCACTTATTGCCAAATTCATCCTTACAACCACACAAAGTCTCTTGATATTGAGCACAGGGGGGATCAAATGTGTTAGAGGTCCTTAGCGGTCCTTTCCAGGTCCTTAGGACGTTTCAATATAGGAGTTTAGATCATTAGCGGTCCTTCCAGGTCCTCAGGACGTTTCAATATAGGAGTTTAGGCCCTTAGAGTTCATTTCAGGTCCTTAGGACGTTTTAATATATGAGTTTTTGATTGGAATTGGCGGTGGTGGTCATCGAGTATCGATTAAATATTTATAAGGGACGATATTTGACCATTTTTTAATAATCTTTTGTGACATGGAATGACGCTTAAATTGAATTTGTCCTTAAGGTCATGGATAGATAATAAATCGGGTGTGGTGTCTCAGAGTTTTAAATGACTAAATGGCTTAGCCCATAAAGCGGTTAAAACGTTTGATACAATCGTTGAGTATGCTAAGAATATTCTGAGTAGATGGTAAAAGAGTGTAACAAAAGGCCCCTCCCCTTATACGCTTTTACAATCCTCTACTAAGCCTTCTTGTAATTCTAATAGCTCCAATCGATAAGTCCCATCTAATCCAATTAACTTTAGGGAAATTAATATGTACGCTTAAGAAAGGTCTATATCTCCCAATGCTACAAAGATACTCTTTGAGTCTTTATAATAAAGACATGGTCTTATCCAATTAAATTCCCTAGAGTATGGAGTTAGGAAGCTATCTAACAGGGGTTGGGAAGATATATGCCCAGCATATCGTTTTTGAATGTGGTGTTGAGATGATAAGATTTTGACTGGTTAAGTGTATGGAAGAGTCTGAATGTCTCATCTCAAGAGGGATTTCCATTTCCCATCTCTCCCTTAACTCCGCTTTTTCTTGTCTAAAGGAGAGTCCCCTTAGGAGAGGGATAAAAAAAGAGGAAGAATCGATTTGATTCTCATTTGACTCTCTAAAATCCTTTAAACTGCCAACTCCAACCACTCCGCTTATATCCAAAATATAAAGCTAGAGCCTAGAGGTGTAACTAGTAAATTATAGTTCTACACGTGCTAGTCAGACGAAATTATACACCCACAAATCCTACCTTACAAAATTATCCTGGACAAAATTAACCCGGACGGGAAAATGCTCCCTGGGATTTTGTCCAGGAGGATTCTCTCCTGGAATTGTGGACGCAGTAGTACCCAGGGCCTAAATTGGAAATGAGGCAATATTTTGTCCAGGACATTTTGTCCGGGAGGATCTTTCCCATGAACATTCTGTCCTTGAATGGTGGACGCAGCAGCTAGTGTCTATCTCAGAGAATATGCAGCGTTCTTGGGGGTATTTTGTCCAGGAGGATTCTCTCCTGGAATGGTGGACGTAGTATCCATGTCTTAATTTTGTCCAGGGCATTGTGTTCGGGAGTATTTAGTCCATGGCCGTTTTGAGTATGAATAGTGGAGGTAGTCTGTAGTGTGTATATCGAAGATTAGAGAGTTTCGAAGATAAAGGAGCAGCAGCCAACTGCCTTTTCTCCAGACTTCTCCACAACTCTTGGAGAGTTCCGGAGTTTTATAAAAAAGAGAATGAGTGGAAGTTGAGTATTCTTGATGGAGGTGGAATTCCTAACGGGACTCTCCAAAATCCCTTTTCTCAACCATGGAAGAGTAAATTAGGGAGGAGGGAGACCAACGATTCATTTCCTAGTCATTTTTCCCTTCTTCTTCTTTTTACAAGAGTCTCTGACTGACATTTTAAGCTTAGAGACAATAGAGATGAGGAGGAGATACCTTCAAGGGCTTACATCTACACAAATTACCACTCAATTACATTCTTCTAGGCCTTCGGGGTGATTAGAATAATCTTCTCTACCTTTACCGGTTCAACAGTTAGGGGACTTTTTTATCCTTCCAAAAAGTCACTGGGTACTCATCATCAAAAGGCAGAAAGTTTAAGGGGGGTAATTGAGCATAATTTTTAGTTTCAGATTGGTGGATATAATTAGGGATGGTTTTTTTGGGGGGGGGTACAAGTGGGTTTTATGGGTAGGAAGTTTGGGGGGCTGGGGGTACTTAGGGGTTGGGAAATGACGTCATTGTTATTTTGTGGTGACCCCTTGTAATTACACTTCCTTTACTTGACATCTGGTAAATGTCCACGAATTAATGAAAGCAGGGAGTATTTATTTTCGGTGAAATACTTTGTCAAAAAATTGTAATTGAAATGCTTTAGTTTAAAGTAATTGTAATTTGATGTTGTGGATGTTAGTGAAAGTGGTGTATGTAATAGAAATAAATACTCACAAGAATCTGACGGTGCCAGTGCCGTCGTTGGGCGGATGCCAGACAAGCGTCACTTCCTCCTTCTCCCGATTTTCGTGATGAGTCGTGGCTGCACACTCCGGGTGACTTACGGAGAAATCCGTCGGCTCAAAATGCCCTATCCACCGACCCCTTTCATCACTCGCTTGCACAAAGAACCCCTTAAAGTACTTGCCATATTTACTTTGGATTCGAACTGGAAAAACACAAATGCAAAACATCTCAAAATCTCCTCACAAAAAATTAGCACCCTATCTAATAAATTTGGAGATGCGGGTAGTTTCGGTTAATTTAAAAACCCTCCACCACCTTCAAATACATCAAGATGATAAAAAGAATCCCATTCAGAGTTCATTTTATTAATGAAAAGGAACATTTGCCCCCTCGGGTTGGCCCTTCCATCTTTAGAAACTGTAGATAAAAGGTATTAAAAGAAATAGAGAGACTTTGGCTGGTGATGAAATGGCCCTTAGCCCCCTTCGGTCCTTGCTCAGTTCTAATGGTCTCTTTTGACAGATTTATATGTTGAGAGGAGATTCCGTCTCTCAAAGGGATTCCTAGCCCTTCTTATTGAGATCACTTGAGATGCTTTTTAAAGGGACTTGGAAAAGACCCCCAGACTTTTCGACATCATTTCCCCCGACGGAGATATTACCCGGGTAAGACTATCTAAGATTTATGAGCTCAGTGTTAACTACTCATGCGGATCATGCTAGCTCTTATCATTATTAGGAGGGTGGGGATTTAAGTTACAGTTTTCAGCCTGTCAAAAGCTCCCCCCTGAACTTGTCAAGACTGAAGTTACAGTTTTTTAGCCTGTCAAAAGGTCCATTGCCCCCCAAGTCCCCCCTGAACTTGTCAAGACTGAATTGGAAATGACTTTAATTTAAAAAAGATTGTCACATATTTGTACAAGATATTTAAGATTCATTTCACGGAGGGATTATGAAGACTTGTGAAAGGGGTGAGGATGATCTATGAGCTTAAGTCCCCCCTCAACTTTCCGCAAAACTTTGAAACGGATTTCATTTGACAAGGCCAACTATTCCCAACTACTTGGTGTCTTGGTGACACAAAAGATGGAATGCTCTCAAGGTGTCAACTTGTCATCATGTCTAAGAGATTTGTGGGATTGAGAGGAGGTTGAAAATAGATTAAAGCAATTAGCCAAATTCCACGTGTCTTAAAAAGCTTGAGCTTTTCTCCATGTCAAATGTCAACTTCTTTGGCCTGTCAATTATTGTTAAGGAGGGGTTGGAGGTGTCACTTACTCGAGATGGAATTCACACTTGTCGCAATCTATTACTCGAGTTGTTATCTTAGCGATTTATGTAAGGTTTGAGCCTTGATTTAAAAAATATGGTGTTGTCATATTATTCTACGTTGCGTAGATTGTCCCTTTTGAAATTACTAATGAGATACTGACACCAAAATTCAATAACGGATGCCTAAAGCCCGTAGAGACAGGTAGATTGGAAATTTCTAATTTCTAAAGCCTACATCAAATATTGGAATGTGAGTCTGAAGCTTCCCCCACGAGCCAGTTTAACGAGCTCCATAGTAGAGACCAAGTATTTTAAGTTTAGTGTCACCTCTGACACTCGAGATGAGAAGGTGGAGTAGATTTCCAAATTCCAGTAGCTCATATTTCCTCTGTTGATATTGAAATATTGACTCAAGGATATTTGTCAGCACATCCAATCTCTTATCAACTATTTACATTCCAGATATTTACATGCACCTTCTAAAACCTAAAAATCTACTACAGACCCTTAAAAACGCTGAAAATAACTAATGACTCATCTCCATACTTTCCTACACCTGTCATCCCCAATACCTATCAAAAAAGATTAATGGCCTTTCAATTGCAATGAGTTTGAAAGCTGAAGCCCCTCCACCCAGCTACCTTCGGTCTGATCAGTACCCCATGGGATTATTATTTAATTTCCTATGCCTCTCTATCCCTTTTGCCAAACATAATTTCCTGGTCCCTCCGACTACTTAATCGACACAATTACCAAATCTCTCGCCTCAGCTCAGGTGGAACTAATCGTCTCTCTCTCCAAACCAGTCCAAAGTAGTGCAAAGGTAGGAAGATCGGCGTGGAATATCTTCTTCCATCTCTCCATACTCTCTGATGTCTGACTGTTCACGGGGAATCGATTAGAGCCTCTCACTTCATCATCCTCAGCTTTTCATTAAACTATAGCGGAGACACAGATCTTCCCGGGATATAGGCTGCGTGCTAATACGCATTTAGAAATACATCTAGCCCATAAAACTCATTGAATCTATTCCCCTGTGTCGGTATGGACTAGTGACGTAGATTTCAAGGCTTCCAATTCTCAGAATATCAAGGGAGAATAGGGAGATACAGGGATTTGGGATGATAGCACTTTATCGCAACCTCCCTAATGAAAAAATGACAAACCTGCAACAGTCTCTCCGGGTTTGTAGGTAGAATTGCTAGCCGTGACAGAGAAGGGCATAAGAGCCAAGGGCTGAGCAGTACCCCCATGATTGGGCTTATGTCGAGTACAGGCCTCCCCCGGGGCCCCGTCCGGAAATCCTGAAACTTGACCCAGGGTCAACAAGCCCATGAGAAGACTGGCACACACGGCTGGAAGATTGGGAGAGCTATAGAGTGCCATGGCGGAACTGGCCATTAGTCCTTTCCTCTTTTTATTTACCAGACAAGTGGGAGCACTTTTATTATTGGCACAAAACCCGGGCATTAGTCTCCCAGATTCTTAAAAGCTTATATGTAAGATTTATAAATTATCCGTACTTAAAATTACACCGACACAATTCTTTGCAGGTTTGATCACTTTTGTAAAATAAAAAAACGTGTTAAAATTTTATTTTCTAACTTGTTTAGAATTTCCGAACGTTTTCTAAGAGGTTGTGATGTTGGAGGTTGGAGGTATTGAAGAGATTGACGACTGAAACTGGCTCACCTTCCGTCTTGGGGTTTTAATGTGGCAACCGATTAAATTGTGAGGAATGAAATGGACTCGGTTGACTGGGGACTTCTCATCAGAGTTTCATTGCATTTATAAAATGGGCTTTAAAAATATATGCCAATAGTTAATAGTTAACTGTGATGTAATATTATTTAAGTGTGTATGATAATTTTAGTAATAGTCAGTAGGGGATAAAAAAAAAGTAGGTAAGGGAGGGATTGGTTCATTGAGGAAGTGTAAGGATTTTGGCATGTCGGCTCTGATCAGACACGCCACTTTTTTCCGGCAGATTATTCCTTGAACATTTCGATGAAAGTGACAGTGGGGGTATTATTTTTATACTATGTCACATCTCACATCATTCTCATGTACTAACTTTTTTTTTGCCACTACCACCAAAGATGATAGAATTTAGTTCTTTGATGTTCTTTAAGGAAAAAATTGAGGGCAGTTGGAGTTAAGAAATCCAATACCACGCACTCGATACAAATTCTATTTCCTGGCATTTTCATTGAGAAAAAAATTGCTCGAGTTTGTTTAGAAAAATTTTGCATTCCTTTAATTCTTAGGTGAGAAGCTTAGACTTTTAAAATGTTTTTTTAGTCTTGCATAATGCTCGATAAAAAAAATTGAAGCCATTATAAAAAGAAGTTGAGTCATTTTGAGTCATTTTATAAGAAGCCCGAGTAGACATGTTATTGTCAAGTTATAGAATCTATGTCAGTTTGGAAGGGTAGCTTAAAGATTTGTCTTCCTCCTCCGGGCTTTCATGAATTAAATAATGATCACAAAGTCCCAAGGGCCCTCCTGCCTTGCCTAATCTACAATTCATCCATCCCTCTCCAGTTCACCTAACAAAAGATTCCCTTGCTTAAGACTTTGAGACTCTAAATAAATTGGGCCAAATTGGCATTGGCTTCATCCATCTCCAGAATCCATAAGGGTCCCCTTGATCCTTTGAGGGAACTACAGGCTCAGGGGAAAAACATTCAGAATAATTGACAATTTATAAAGACTATCTTAATGGGCCATAGGTAAAAGCTCTCTGTGTCGTTACTACAAGGGACAGAGGGGGAATGGAACGGGAATTGGAGTCCGCACTGTAAAACTAGCTTGTAATCGTTAAGGATTAAATACCCGGGTTTTTATTCTCTCGGGAGCTCTGGGTAATGCATCTTTAATTGTTGGAGGTGGGGGCAAAGGTGAATTTAATTTGGGTTTAGTTTCTCAGGGGGGATATCATGATGAGGAGGGCTTATCGAAGCCGATTAGTCTGAGAGATCATACTCACATGGTCTTGAGTTTCATTGAAGGCGGTAATGACCTTTTTCGGTTTGATCCGGGTGGGAGAATTTCCTTGGACTTTGTGTACCCGGACATTAAAGTTGGCAAGGTTGGGTACTTGAGTGAGAAGATTAAAGATAGACAGAATGGTTTTTGGATGTGAACATTGTGAACAAGCACGAGTGGTAAAAGGTAACTGTGTAGAGTCGTAAGGGATGATGTCGTGTCTGGTGGTGGTAAGTCCTAATGGGTCCCTTGAGATCCTACCGAGACACTTGAGAGAGAGATTTTTGTTAAGAGCTCAAGTACATGAAATTCACCCCCTTTGTAAATAATGTAGTAGAGAATAGCTCTGCGACTTACCCTCGTCTCATTAGGCCAGTTCAAATGTCAAATGTCATAGAATTACACAAGGAGAATATGAAGCTTTTTTATTGTATGCATTTAAAAGCGTTATTTTTATTTGAAGCTTTGTAATATTTTAGTTTATTTTATCAGATTTTTTGATGAAAGTTTTTTACACAAATAACTTAAATTAGTAATTTTGAAAATAAATAAACTAATATTTTGTTGATCTGTTCGAGTTTTTTGTGTAGAAAAAAAACAAACTTTGTATATTTTATTGTCTCCAAGCCATAAAAAATTAATCTAATAAATAAATCTAGTAAAAATGTTCGTTTGTGTGTTTAACTTCTGTTCTATAACTACCGGACCAAATTGAAAGCTGCATAGTTCATAAGGAGACGGGAGATTTAATTATGAAGCTGCCGAATCTATCCTTGACCTTCAAAAACGTAATTAATACTTTTGGCCCCTTCGGACCATAAAATAGTAAGTAACTTGCACTGCCTGGAGAAAGGAGCCAGAAAAGTAGTACCTATAGCCCTTCCCTCAATTAGCCCCATCGTCCCATTATCTACAAAGGCAATTAACTGATAATTAACCAAGGAGAAGTCTCCGAGCTGGAGTAGATTAATTAATAATATTCTAATTATCTTATATATAAAGTGTTATCACGTGGTTGTATCTAAGAGCAAGAAGCTTCTGTGTGCACATACTGCTTTCTATTATGACTTTGGAAATGCCTATTGTTTGAACTCTATATTATAAATCCAAGCTTGTTTATAGCTCAGAGAATCGTTTGTAATTTGTCAAGGAAGAATAGGCCTCGACTAACTTCCCTGTAGAAATAACAGAGAGAATAGGAGAATTATAATAAAACAAGACCGACTTTACCTCAACTCTTTTGTAATATATTATTGTAGGCATAAACACATTCGAATCTCGGGATGTGAATTATTCATAGACCATAAATTCATTCCTCAGAGACGAGATCCCAAAATTATGCTTACCCCTTTTATACCTCAAACTTACAATGCAACGTTTTCTCATGTCAAACCTAGATAAATGCATCATTGCATGTCAAAAAAAAGATTTTTTTTTATGAATAAAAATCCTAATAATTCATCTAAATCACAAAATTAGGGGGAGAGGATACTTTTTTTTTTATCGTAACCAGTCATGAGTCAACCACATAAAAAATGTTTTTTAATATTCTGCCACAATGAGCCAAAAAAAATTTTAAAAAAATAAAAATCAAGTGACGCTACTTTTCACCGTGATTTAAAAAAAAACTAGACAGTAGACGGCGGAACACCGACGCTTAGACATGAAAAATGGTTCTATTGTAAGTAGAGTACTGCTGGTAGAGACGGTAGACGATGAGTTAACTGAAAATAATCCACACTGCCAAAACCACAAGAGAGCTGTGTATATATACACACATAAGAGAGACCCTTATTATAAAGTAGATTTATAAAATAGAATAGACTATGATTAATCACACCAATTTCTTTAATTCTCTGAGAGCTACACTTCAGCCTCAACCTAAATCTTCAAGTCTCTCAAAATCTTTCCTATTCCTCGATATATCCTTGAGATTTAGTGGAAGGACTACCTAGGACCACTCCCATCGCTTTTATTATTATTAGCGAATAACCTCATTGTTAAATTCCCTATTCCTCTACAATCTAATTTCACGAAGAATGAAAAAGCTTTTTTTTTACCTCTTTTTTATAATATTCACATACATTCCTTGTGCCAGTGTGAACATAAAAAAATACCCTTTCAGTTAAACAACCTTTTTTTACAAGCTCATTGTTGAGCTTTTTTATTGTGAGCTGCGCTCTTAGTTGATGTGAATTTGTTAGAATCTTGTTTTTGGGATATAAAGAGACTTTAATAATAAAGAATAGTCAATCAATCAATGCAGTGGGATGATTAAATTCTTGCAGAGAGATGTTTGATGGGCTATTTAACATTCAGAAATAATTTTAATTAGGTTTATTCAACAAAAATATATTTATTTTGATGTTTTTCTTGCTAATTTTCAAAAAATGTATGGTGAATCAGATAAGAAAAATCGATTTCTTGGATTTGAATTTTTATTTTTTTAGTTTCTCTCAAGGGTCTCACATATCCCCTGTACTTTGAATATCCCCGCCTTGATTTGTTGTTTAAGCTAAGCCAATCGTCCACCACCACGTTCTTCTAAAAGCTTCCAGAAGCATTTTTCATGCTCGACGTCACCAGCGTCAACAACGAAAAACGTGTTGTGTCTTTCTCTAATTTCGTAATTTACTAAGTCCATTAAGTAAACAGCTTGAGGTGAGAGCAATTAAAAAGGTAAAAGTTTCGAAAAGCTTAAGGGCCTCTGAGAGAGTGTCCAAGTTAAATACTTGACCATGGCCGATGATAAGACGAGGAAGAAGTGGCCGTCCCTTCAGCTGGTCCAGAACAGTCCCTCGAAGATCAAGACGGAACCTGAGCCTTCAAAGTACCCGGATGACCAATTTGAGGCTAAATATACGGGATTAATTCAAGACTCGGAGCGGCCGTCAACATCCAGGGCCTGCTACCAGCCTTGCAGCACGGCCATTGGTCGGATTGAATTGGCTGATGGCCGAGAGGTCAATCTCACATTCTACAAGGACGATGGCCATGACGGGATAGTGGAGGAGGACTTTGATATATTCGGACAGGAATTTGAGCTTCGCCAAGAGTCAGATCCAGAGGAAGAAGGGTACGATTTCCCCGATCGAGTTTTTAGTCGCCATCTCAGATATGGGTTGGAGGTCAAAACGGACGCAGATCAAAGGTCAATTGAGCAAGAGGATTCCCAGGCCAATGAGTCACTGCGAGAAAATCGGGTGCCTTCAGCAAATGTAGAAGCAGACTCGGGGGCCTTCGTGGTGTATGAACGTGACCCTGGTCTGGATCTGGAACGAGGGGTCATCATCGAAGATTGCATGGAAGAGTATGAAGAAGAGCCCAAGTCTGGAGATTTTTTCGCATCAACAGAGAGTGAGAAAAAGAGCTTGAAGGATCGAGAACAAGTACCTCTGACCTCAGTGACCTTAGATCATGCCTTGGAACTCACTCCGGATGAAGAGGACGTAGTAACAGCATTAAATGCGGTAATTCGCTCTGAAGCAGCGCTAAATTTTCAAGCCCTGGAGCGAGAACAGCAAGAGCAGCTTGGGGGTACTTATGACCTGGAGTCCGATGACTCTGACGAAGGTGAGTGTGCACAGAGAGTAGATGCAACTGGACGAGGGGGCCGTCGTGGTCGAGGAAGGCCTAGGAATGAAGATGTTGATGATACAAAAGACTATCGGAAGAGAGTTGTGAACCCTATGGCGCGATGTCCACCACCTGCACCCAAAAAGATTCACGGGGGTCGTAGAACTCTTCTCAAGAAGACCATGGAGTGCGAGATTCCGGAAGACGAAGTCCAGAAAGCTTGTACTGTTTTCATAAACCGCAAAAGTAAGTAGTTTTCGTATCTAACAATGTGACCCATAAGGGCTGACCTTGCGTACAGAAAACTTTCTAAATGTTATACAATTTACTCTCTAGCCTTGAGACCACCAAGACCTGAAGAACCACTGACAGCTGGTCAAAAGTATCGTGTCCCTATTGCATCTCTAGAGAGTCCCATGGGGCCCTTAATGTTGCAGCATAAGATACTGGAAGCAAGCGACTACAAGTTCAAAACGATCTGCAACATTGTT
Organism: Agrenia bidenticulata; assembly: GCA_034694785.1. Taxonomy (NCBI): domain Eukaryota; kingdom Metazoa; phylum Arthropoda; class Collembola; order Entomobryomorpha; family Isotomidae; genus Agrenia; species Agrenia bidenticulata. The sequence goes on along the minus strand of JAQFYM010000011.1, from coordinate 3,871 downwards.
CCACCACTGACCATTGACTACTTGAAAACGTGCCGTGAGAGCAGAGGATTCCGGAACCAGCTCTATTATGAGCATATCAATTACATTTGTGAACAAGCATGCACACAAGAAGAGATTGATCCTTCAAAATGGCTCATCAAGTTTGCCAAGGAAGGCAAGATCCGATTCATGCATAAGTTGGCCAACTACACTCAACGTTCCCTAAGTGTATTGATGGAAAGTGAGTACTTTCAAATCTTGGGCACAATTTAGCAGTAATTAGTCAGTGGGGACTTAAGACAAGTAACTAATGAATGAACTGATTTTTTTTATCACAGCTATTGGTTACAGAGCTCGAAAGAAGACGTTAAGCATGAATACACGGTTCTTGAAAAGCTCCGACGCCCTGACAGAGATGATCGCCAAGATTGATAAGATTTCTAGCGCTAAGGCTAGACTTTCGGTATGATCGATATGATGATGATAAGCTCCTTATTTTTATTGCTGGATTCTTCAGATAAGGATTCGGTTTTTTTTTCAGGAAGAACTGGTTGAGTTGCACTCTAGTTTGTCTGCAAGGAACACTAAATTTGACGAAATGAGCATGTCTGGAATAAGGTTGGTCAAAATGATACTGGATCCTCCGTACATCAAATCGGAAGATGGGGGTTTGTCTCCACAGTTAGTATCATCGGATCAAATTGCAACGGACCAGGATTTCTTCTTTAGATGGGATAAGCAGAAATGTAAGCATTCATTACCATGCCATTGAAATGGGGGGTGACTGGCATTGCTTGTTCAATTTTTAGGGACGGCGAAGGACTTGACGGCCTTGAAACAAAGCATCAAGGAGACGATCATAACAAGACTGTGCGATCTACAAGAAGCAAGATATCTGGAGCTCATGTTTGCCTCTGACAAGCAAAGAGTAGCAGAATTAGAAGAAGAAGGTCGGAGCAGAGAATCTGCCAATGAGCCACCTGTCAAGCGAAACCGTGGCCGTCCTACTAAAGAAGAAGTGCAACAAAGAGACAAATACGGCGTGATTCATCCCGTCATTTGTGCTCTTCCCAACGGCAGTAAGGTTACTATAAGAGTCACTCCCAAGATGCTCAGCGACTGGAGAACATCCAAGGAAAGACGTTGGAAGGGGATGGCATTTGACGCTCTCCTCAACGAACAGAAAGGCCGTGTGGAGTGGGATGAAGTGGCTCAGAAGATGGTACTACATCTCATAGATATCTCTGAATTATTGGCCTTGTGATTGATAAGTAACAAGTTAATTGTTGTTCATGATTGGTACCGGTGTGTCTTAAATTTAGATGGTTAAAACGAGGAAATATAGAACAGGAGATGACTGCAAGCTCGCATGGTTGCACGAAGTAGATCCCAGCATCAACACGAAGAGGTGGTCATGTGAAGATACTAAGAGGTTGAAGGTACAGCCCGCTGCAATTTTTTCGGTTGGGTTGGGATGATTGGGAATGCATTTCCTCGTACTGTTGGTGATTTTGTACTAATTTGTCTTTGTGGGTTTTTTAAATTAAAGAGGTTCGCTGAGCTGTACTCTAATGACTGGAATCAAGTCGCAGTGGCAATGAATGAAACTGGCATAGTTGCCAAAAAATCGACACGCACTCCGTACCTATGCTTCTTCCGCTACCGGAATCGGATCAATCCGTCACCAAGATTAGAGTGGACTCCCGAGATGGACGAGCATGTTAGAGATGGCATTGAAGAATATCCTGGCCAATGGCATCGCATCGCTGCGTCCTTGGGTAATGATGCCGCCACCAAGCGTGCAGTTGTTGAGCGATATAAGAAAAGTATAAATCCTATGCTGCGGACCGGATCTTTCACAAGAGTAGAAGATGCTCTACTCCTTCTTACAATCGAGCGACTCAAACCCTTTTTAGCTCGTGAGGGTCACTTTGGATCTCTTCTGGCCTATCTACCCTGGAGATATGAGACAACGTGGAGAGACCGAGCTAACAATCTCTTCAACGACTGGATAGTTCCATGGACTATGTAAGAATCGAATCTATCGATTATTCAGCTAATCAAGCCTTACCATCCCTAATAACTTGCTAATGCTTATGGATACAGCAGGTGCAATTCCTTAGGAAATTAGGTTCGCTGAAGGTAGTAATGTTGTTGTTTTTTTGCAGCGAGGAAGATCGACTGTTACTTGACTTGGCCGAAAAGATGAATCGAAATTGGCAGAGAATATCTGAAGAGTTTTCTTCGTTCAAGAATCGTAAAGGATGTTTGACTCGCTACAAGATTTTGACAAAAAATTTGAAGAAATCCAGATTTGCAAATCTAGAAGAGGTGTGTGTGTGTTTTTATCAGAATATTCATATTGTTTATTAGTTGACTCGTTTCTAAAGATTTGGACTTTAAAAATTCTTCTTCACAGTATCACGAGGCATATGCGATGACAAGGTACAACGTGTTTCAATACCGGCATTTGAAAGACATTCTTATACTGCTCAAGAAAGTTCGAGTAGCCCAAAACGGTAACTTTGAAATAAAGCCGATAGTTCAAGGAGCCGAAAACGGGCACTTGGATCCAGAGCAGAAAGTTAAAGGAGGTCAAAAGGTGAAAGTTAAAGGAGCTCAAAAGGTGAAAGTTCAAGGTGCCCAAAAGCTGAGCTTGGATCCAAAGCAGAAATTTCAAGGAGCCCAAAAGGAGAACTTGGACCTGAATCCGGAAGTTCAAGGAGCCGAAAAGGTGCTCTTGGATCTAAAGCAATATCCGTTCAAAGGACTTAGACGAGATGTGGAACCGTCTGAAGCTGCACTTCGTCACATGCTTTTGGCCTTTGATCCAGAGATCATGAATGATTGTATAGACTCAATGGAAGATTACTGCCAAAGTCGTGACGAGTATTGGAACACCTGGATAAAAAGTCATGGGAAACTGAGGAAAACTTTTGACCGACGTAAGTATTGTCGGAAATTATTTAATTTATTTTAAATTATTGCAATGTTGCCCATGAATATGCAGAGTTTCTTATGTTATTTGAGCATATATCGTTTAAATGACAGGTACCTTTCATCGGGACGATCCTCAGAGTGTGGCTTCTGCTCTCCACATCCGACGAGTAAAACTCAAGCCTAAGGGGAGAATCCAAGGTCTTACAGATTTCGAAGAGGAAGTATTTCTGTATTATGGGCGATTTTGTCAAACCAAGTCAATAGATCATGTTACTGAACGACCATATCTTCCTACGGGCAAGGATTTGATTAACTATTCTGCAATTTCAAGAATCGTGGCCACCAAAGTCGAAGAGCTTGAGGAAGAAGACGATATTCCTGCCAACCGCAAGTGGCGAACACGTACACCCAAGAGAAGGCGTAACATAGAATGTCCTTCAGATCCGAGAAATGATAATGTCGATAACCGGAGAGGACGAAAACGGAAGCATGAGGAAAGTGATCTTGCTAACAACGCTGACTCAGTTCCTCCTCCTGCTCGGAGAGGTCGAAAACGCAACAAGATAAAAAATAGTGATGACATCGACGCTGACTACATTCCCACGTCCGGCCGTAAGGCTCAAAGAACTAAGCACGGGCAAAATAAGGGTCGAAACCTGAAGGAAGGAGAAATTGATAATGTGAAGCTCACTGTTTCTGTCCCTCAGCCTGCTCGGAGCGGTCGAAAACCGAAGAAAGTTCGAGTTACGGATGTTAAGGACTCGAACTCGATTTCTCCTGTCGCTCGGAGAGGTCCAAAACCCAAGAAAGTTCGAGTTACGGATGTTAAGGACTCGAACTCGATTTCTCCTGTTGCTCGGAGAGGTCCAAAACCGAAGAAAGTTCGAGTTACGGATGTTAAGGACTCGAACTCGATTTCTCCTGTTGCTCGGAGAGGTCCAAAACCGAAGAA
>JAQFYM010000010.1:0-207791 GCA_034694785.1 Agrenia bidenticulata | reverse complement strand
AGAACACACTAGAACATTCTCTCTCTCTTCTAAGATTCTAGCGCTTAACTTAAATATGTGGGGAAAGATGAGATACATTAAATTATTACAATTACGATTCATTCCATCGCTTTCTTCACCGAGACAATCCAAGGACAGATATGGCTATTGTTATGTCAACTCTAGATTCTCGTGCCTTATGGAACCAATTTTGTGAATCTCGACTCCTCAAACATGTTGTTAACCTGGGTTAAGTCACAACAAATGGTCTTGATTCAATTTTCGATTCTTCTCAACACTGTGAATTTGTAATCGTTATACCGCATGGATGGATTTAGGAATATTTACTCAAAATTATGCACTCCTTTTCGTCTTGGGAAATTTTCATGAGAAAAGATTTCTTTGTTCCTCCCTCGGTATTTGTTTATGAAAATCCTGTCGTTCAAGTTTCAAGTTTGGGGATTTGAAAATATTGTTCATGCATCTATTGTGTTCTACACTTTGTATGTAAATAAATCCAAATTGAAGCCACCCAAACATATCTCAAATCTCATCCTCGCCTCAGCGCAAATCCTGAACTCGAGGACATAAATTACATCGCCCTACTTCCACAAATATCACTACGAGCAATACAATGTCCTAAATTAAAGACGACGCATGTGACAATAATTCTTACCTAATTTTGACTTAATAACCCTATTCAAAAACCACATAGACCAAATGAAAGCTTTTTGACACTCTGTAATGTGAGCTATGACTGCAGATTTAGATCAACCAGCCCTCATATAATATGGATAATGTCACATTCTCAAGCATTGCTTTTACTTGCAAACTTGCAACATCTCTTCAATCTCCTATAAGTCTCCCTAGCATTGCTGAATCCTTCCATCCCACAAGGCGCAAGGAATAGCACATGTATGTAGTATTACTAATTAAGATTATGATTAAAAGCTAGTAGACGCGGAGATATGAAATGATAAACAGTTCTAGGAATGAAATCCTCCATTCATAAACTGCTCTGTCCTCGTCTCTCATTTAGCAAGATAAGATACTACAGAGACCATCTATTATAATTGCTAGAATGTACCATACACGTCTTTCATTCCCCTCTTCCCCTGTAATACTTTACAAACAACTCGCAAGACTTGCTAAATCTGTGTGGCATTTATTTATTTGGCCTTATAAGAGCCAAGACAGAATTGCCATATCAAGGCTCTTAGCATTCTTTATTCTCATTCTCCTTTTTCACTTGACTTTGCCTCATTGCCTAACTCTTATTGGTGCAGTTTATGTGTATTTTTTTGCATTCTACACACTGCATATTATGGAATCTTATTTTATTTAATTCTAATTCTTCTTGTCCTATCAACACCTTGAAATTAAATCCCAGTCTCTGTACATTATCTCATGTTGATCCTCATTCCTAATCTCAAGCTCAATATAAATTATCACGTTCCCCACTATGTGCTATAGATCCCTTTCCTCCCCGCTCCAAATCTCATTTACACATAGTTAGACGTCTCCCTCTCGCTAATCTGATAGTGGGTTCGCAATTGGTCATCATCCCATCAAGATGCTCTCTCCTTGCCATCCTAAACCCTTTTATACCATTAGATATACAGTGTTATTGGATCGTCATTGACCCTTTGGTAGATGAGATGTGATGAGATGGGGAAGGATAGTGGAAGACACAATGTACTTGATAAGGAGAGTAGTTGGGCAGCCAGCTTGTCCTAGTTTACTCCCTATACAGACTACTACTGCAAACTAAGGATAGCTGCATAGGAGCCTCGGCAAGAGCAGCTAGCACATTTAATACGAGTAATAAAATGTTGCTGGGAGTAAGTTGGTGAAGGGAGGCGCCGACGCGAGTACCCATTCGGTTGAACGGATGGAATGTCTGCCCTGGTCTTCTTCTTCTTCAGTCAGTTCTTGTGGTCCATTGTCACTGGGTTAATTTAGTCCACCTGTCCAATTCAAATTCATACGAGGCCGTCGGAGCTGCTGTCTAAGCTGAGACCATCCTAGAGAAGGCTATTAGGTTACAAGTGGCTTCATTTAAGATTGCAACCACTAACTCCAAAAAACACAACTGTCAATTCAACAAGACTTTTGTCTCACTCTCTCTCTCTCTCTCTCTCTCTCTCAGAAGCCCGTAGTAAGTCTAAGTAGGTGTCCACTACCACCAAGTCAAGCTTGTGCTGTCAAAAATATCCTCGTACTACTACTTTTACTAGTTTTACTACATACATGATCTCTGGATCAGACTTTGTTTCGGGAGAGTTTCCTTGGCTCTCTTGTGTTGTACTCTAAAGGTGGACACGGACGTGTAGAGGAATATTGCCAATAGAATATTTATATCATATTTCAAAATAACCATCTCATCTTTCAATACTTTTCAACTTTCTACCAATTTGATATAAGAGGAGTTGGACTAACTCTGTGTATATACTTCTCCTTACCTGAGCAATGTGGGTTTGATGATGCCTCTATTCGGAAAGAAGGACTCTACGAAAAAGACCAAGAAGGAGGGCAAGGATTTGGAGAAAGGTCCACAACTTGAGGACAAGTATGATATGAAAGATGTCCTTGGCACGTAAGTCCCTGCAGAATTCATTCTCTTTCACCCTTCACCATCATTATTCAAGATTATCTGTAACCTGCTGAGAGGAAATTCATAAAAGATAGTATTATAGGCACCTCTGGGTCCAGGTTTAAGTCTTAGTTTCAATACGACCGAGTTAAATTCCATGGGTTCCCTGGGGACGGTTCAAAGATCAATAGTCGGAAGGAATTCCCAGGTATCATCAATTCCAGACCACAGACAGTATTCTGCCAGCTAGTTAGTGCAAGGGGTCATGGAAATCAGGTTTCACCACAACTCCAGATGGATAAGTTGGAACTCTGAAGATGTTGTTAGAATTTGAAATTAGCCATGGTCGCTGGAAGTTCTGGAAGGTAGTCTGCTGGCTTTTTAGTATCTCGTTTCAGAGGTCTATGCAAAAAAAAGACAAAGCTCACTTCTCTATATTCGCTATAGGGCCGATTCGTCAAGGTTTTTTGAGCAAAAAAGACAAGACAAAATGAATATTATAATGTAAGTATGCAAAGATCGAATTTTCATGTTTAAGCAAAAACTAATGTAGCAACAAAGAGAGACTACCGCAACCTGACTTGTTAAACTAGAGATAATTTAAGCATGCGAGATGAATTTAACATTATGTACACAACATTATGGTACTAACTTACTAACTTTAAATCTCAAATCTATCTTCTGTATCTACGAAAGTCTTGTTATAAGAAATAATAATGAGTAATGTTTGACGATTTGAATCCGTCAAAACTTGAACCTGATAAAACTTTGAATCAAAAGTTATTTTCAGAATACTTGATAGAAATCATTACCTTGTCTGTGATTTAAGACAAGAGTGACTGGAAGGGAAGGGGCGTATTTTTGTTGTTTGCTTGGGAAAATTTTAGACTCTAGGATGGATTTAAAATTAATTCGAGGATGTGCACAATTTTTTCATGTGAATTGTGTATCCACAAAATATCTGATCGGAATGAAATAATTAAGCCGGTTTCAGAGTTTCATTGAAAAGTCGTTGCAGGTACTGTCTGATTTCGCTGTAGGATGTGGAGTTATTAGAGTTTGGAAGTTTTATCACTATCGGAACAGACTACTCGTGAGTTAGTTTACATGTCAGTCCGGAGAGAAGAGCAGAATTAAAGTAGTACGGGAAAAGTAGTAGTTAATTGGATTGAATGAGAGTCAACTAATTCCAGGCGCATAAATATGTATATATGATTTGTAGTACAGTTCTTATATGTATAGTAAGTCATTAAACTCTGGTAATGCAGTAATTATTACGGCAAATTTAGATCCGGTACACACGAGATACATATGGATAAGGTGTTATGAATATATGTGTACAACAAGTGCAAGCATCAAATAACAAGAAATATTGAAATGGCTACAATTTATATGCTGAGTGGTCTAATACTTTCAACTGAATTGAACTGAAGTTGGTGTTTCATACTCATACTCAGCCATATATCCTTATTAAAACTGGCCTTTCAGTGCATGACTTGATTACTTGAGTTAGTAATGATGTGCAGTTAAATTAAAATGGATGTTGATGATCTCGACTTGATTCTGAACTGGTGTTTTGTTTTACCACAGGGGAGCCTTTTCCCAGGTCCGTCTGGCCCAAAGCAAGGAGGACCCTAGTGTTATGTATGCCATTAAAATAATTGACAAGAAAGCACTGAAGGGGAAAGAAGACTCTTTGGAAAATGAGATAAAAGTCCTTCGAAGGTAAGTGCACAGTTTTGGATAATTTTCTTGATTGCTATTGTGCTTCGCGCTAAGGCTCCTCAACCTTTTTTGCATACTTAGCTTACTCGTAAGTCGTAATTACAATGTACAATGGAAAACTTTTAGGGAAGACACTTTGTACCCTTAAATGACTTGTTTAGTTATTGACTCCGTCGCGTGAATGCATTGTAATTTGTAATTTTGATCCTTTTTAGCATTTAAAAATCTCAACATTACTCAAGGACGGACTTGAACCATACGTAAACCTCAATCTGCGGACTAATATTTGAACCCTGACCTTAGCAAGTCTTGATAAATGTGTCGATGTCGATACGGTTTTAATTGTTTACTTCTGCGATCATAACTTTGTTGTTTTGATTTTTGAAGGGAACTCTCGCAATTTCATGTTTCATAATTTCTATTGATCTTTTAATTCTTCTAAAGTTGTTCGATAGTGTACACCGCACCTTTTGTTTGCAGTTTGATAGGTTTAAAATTCAGTTTGAGTTGGTTGTTAGTAGTTAATTTGTTCCAAGTGTGTAGTGTGGATTTTGGGCTTATCTCATTGTTTAAGAAATGCAAAGGGGGAAAATGAGAAGGTTTCTATATTTTCTTTGTTTCATTTGATCTGATTTCCACGCTAAATTTTTTCTTCATTTTCATTTCCAGTAACAATATCTTTCAACCTACAATTTAATTTTATGTAGATAAAACTTACTGATTTAAAGCTTATTGGGTAAAAATATTGTCGTATTTTTGATTACATTAATGCTTAAAATGAGGAAATTATAGAAGAAGCAAAGTCAAAATATTTAAAGCTTTACGGAATCTAATGTACTGATCGAATTTTCATTTTCTGAGTTAAAGTTCCATATCTTAAACTGTTTTTTTGATTAAATTTGCTCAAGAAAATAACTTTGTTCTTAGACGGGAAAAGTCAAGCGAAGCCCTCAGGGAAATATGTTTTCGCCAGGTATGTATGCATGCCTGCTTTTTGCAGGTAACCTAAATTATTTATGGAACACGTAGAGTCGTAGAGAAAGCAACAGTTACAGATCTGCGATTTAAAAACCATGAAAATTCAATTCAAGTCACTTTAAAATTATATGAAAAAGTTTAGAAAGCATTCAGTTTATTATTAACGTCTTGATGAACATGAGCATCAAAATAAGAATTTTACACCGCTCTGAGAATGTTTTTGAAGAATCTGCAAGTACATCTGCATGTATGAATTGTTATTTCGAAAGACGATTTTCCTAATCTTTGGTTGGATAAAATACGTATGACGTCATAGAAAAAGTAACAACCAAACCATGTTCTAATTTTCTGTTCGAGAAAACTCACCCAACCATGGTTTACGAGTTCGCCGAAATGGGCTTGTGTCCCTGCCTACGTATGTATTCCAGCGTCGGTGGCCTATCAACTGCTAACTGAATAGAAATAATATTGCCCTTCCATAATCAAAAGGCTTCGATAGTTCAAATCCACTCGGTCGAGTTTGGTGACTTCATTACGTTAAAACTAATCAGTAGCATCAAAAGGTCGCAATCCTGGAAAACATATTATGGTGGAATAATTAGCCTTTGGATAGATTCTTGAATCAATTCTAATTCATGAATCTATCAAAAGGCTAACGTTGAATTGGAAACCAATGATAGGCGCTCACAAAAACATATCCCCCTATCCTTATCGATAAGCCTGGCATTTGATAGATCGGAAACTTGTTTCAATTTATAAACAATTAGAACTCTTTGAATCCTAACCTAACAATAATTCAATTTTATTGATTGCAAAAATACCTCTCATCTAAATTTTATGCTCGAAACCGTTTGCAATGAAATTTTCCCCAAAAATAGTTCTTTAGTCTGTAAAACTTGTTTCAGGGCTCATATTTTGTTTTACAAGTTTTTTTTATCGCAATTCGATTGAACATTAATTGCCAAAATATAATAGGAGAATGTTGTAGAATTATCTGGTAATACGGCCGGTATTGCTATTGATAGTAGAGGTTTGAGTATGCTAATTTTTGACAATTTTTTTTCCCAGTGTTAAGCAGACCTAGCTTTTTTTGTTTTTTCCAATCTATAAGCTGCTTATTGGGCAACTGAGGATAGAACACCGAAAGATAAACAAATCAGAACTGTGTTTTTCTTTGTCGGTTATTCGTTATTCTTAAGAATTAAAAAAAAAAGTGTTATGAATTCAAAATACTAGGAAGTTTACACGCTTAATTATCAGGCAAGGTAAACATTACTTAGAACGGAACCCCGATTTTCGCACCAATTCAATGTTTGTTATTAGTTTTCAGAGTTGGTTTGAACTCGTCTAGTGTTAATGAGTAGTTCCATGATGGTCTTTTCGATACGAATGCACCATACATCACTTTCACGTTTTTCACAGGGTAGCTCCAGTATTTTGGATGACATTTGAGCATTAAAGTTGCAAAGCCTTTAGGATAGTAATAATTGAAATAGTTTAATCGTTCTTGATTTAAAAAAGTTATTGTATCCTTTATGGATATTTTCCATTTCTAATTTCTACCTGAAAGTTAAACAAGCGCAAAAGTTTTGACTCATGTTCATCGATCACTATCTAACGATTTTCTATCCCAAACAACAATATTATGAGTAGTAATGCCTAATTTAAAATAAATTCCAAGTAAATCAAGCTCTAAATACTCCTTACGAGGTTATATATTGGTTGTATTTGCAGTTCCTGCGAAATAGATAGTCCGATCGGTGGGTCACTGGTGCATAAACAGAATTGCGTAGTGCATCTCGTCGAATCGTTAGCTTTTTCGAATGACTCGATTGGGTTATTTCAACGAAATACAAGGTTGTTCATTTGTCATGTTTCCTTTTCTAGCAGGCTAATCATCTCAGTGCCATATTATTTTCATTGAATGTCCTTATATTTTTATACACCCGTACGCGTTCGATGATACTTCTGTTTTCCTATTATAGAAGTGGTTGTTTAATTTTACTAAAAGGGTACGAGAGCTTTTGTCTGAGCACGAATTTACCTGCTTTCTGTGTGTTGGGATGAGACAGCTCTGTATAGTTTATAGTAAGGAGCTCCTATAAAATGTCATGCCTCTATTCCAATGTAAATCATGGCTCTTTTCGTATAGATACATTACTAATCGTTGGGTAAGAGATAAGATAAGAAAATCCAATCAAAAGCTAACTTTTAATAGAAAGTACTTGTCTTGTTAGACTTGAGTGTGTTGCACGTTGTTCCATTACTTTAATTCAAATATTCTGCGTTTTCCCTCTTTCCAGACAAGAAACCATATCCCACAGAGATTGGAATATATAATTCAAGGCATTTCAAGGTTAACTTCCGAAAAAGAGTAAATGCGTTTGCGATTCAGATTTCTCGAAGGGTTTAATGTCAATAATGTCACTGATATCAAGTGTCTCTTATATCAGTAGATATATTGAATGTATCAAATGTTGCTCCAAGATGCGTACAACTGAGGAACAAATTCAAAAATAACTTTTGCAAAACTTAAATTGGTCTTAATATTTTTTCTTGTCATGTCTGTAAAAGCAATGTTCAAAGAATCAAATGAGTTGTATTCAATTAACAGACGGATGCTTGTGTTTTAGAACATTTTTGCAGTTTTAGTATACAAGCATGGGTTAGAGTAAAAAATGTAAAATGTACGAAACATTTGGTAAAGGAAGTGGAAAAAATACACATCCCCAGGGTTCTCCGAGGTGTGCATTGATTTCCCAATGTTTCTTTTCCATCTGAATTCTTTAGGCTTCCCCTAGAGAATCATTTCCGTAAGATTTCACCATTTGGGAAACATAAACATCTTGGTACTACATCCTAAAGAATAGAAATATAAAAGAGGGGAAATGTTGGAAATTGTATATTACTTGAATCTTGATTCATGTATTGTACTATGTGAAGTACGATGTACTTAATTTCCTCTCCAATTTCCACGAACATTTTTTTTAAAAAAAGCTCAAGTTCTTTAAAACCAGTACTTTGGTTTATCGTGGAATTTGCAATGTAAAATTTACTGTTAGTAGCACAAAGTTTGGTCCAAGTGACGAAAGGCGAGTAAGTTTATGGCAGCCAAATGTTCTTCAGATTCTTGTTTATGAGGCTATTCTCCCTTGGTCGTAACCATCATCTTGATGAGGAGCTGTTCCGGAAGCCGAGATCTAAGAATATGTGGAAGACGAGTGAGGATGAATACTGATCCTTGCATAATACGGCAGAGAAAATGAATAGTTGATCGATTTCTGGGGTCGCATTCGTAGTCCCGTCATTCCCCTACACTTTCGGTCTTCTTTAGTCGAGTCAGCCAAAAATTGGGCCAAGCCAGACATAGTTGGGCAGAGCAATGATGGCCTTCAATATCTGCTGGAAGATTAGTTTCTAGCTTGATCATGAGATATTCCCTGCTGACATCCGCGACCGGCGATAGAATCGAAGGTGTCTTTGGGTCATGACCTGGCAGTCTTTTATTAGTATCCGGCAGTCGTCGACCTTCTAGTTTGCCTGGTGGCTTTGTGGCCCGCCCACCTTTGACTAACGATTCAATATTTTCACCTCCTCACACTTTCCCTCAATAGAATATCTTGCACACTTTTATGCCACCACATACCAGCAGGAATAACATCAGCATGTCATCGGTATGAGTGGACTTTTCACACCTTGTTCAGCATATAGCATATTATAAACTTACTCATATTACTAAACTATATACTATAAGTACTTTCTCCAAGAAGTTTGTTGTTCCAAGTTTTTTTCACATCATATTACTTCGATTTCGCATCCAACGTCTAATATCAATTGCCTCGTCGCAGATAGATAAGCTGCATCCATATCCAAGCGTACATATTTGCTAAAGCCTCTTAACTTGTGCAGGACGTCTTGAATTGGGGTTGAAGTTAGTAGTGTTGTCCTGTTTGTATAGTTTTAATCCTCCTAGTCATTCTGATAAAAGTCTTTAGGTAAGGTCTTTTGAATTATAGAAACCTCTGAGGGTTACCTAATAATGAATGCGAGCAAAGGGTTTCCTAGAACAGAATTACAATGACTAATCTTTTCAGCCTGTTGACGGACAGACCAAAAATGAAATGTAAAGAGACATTTGTGTTTAAAGGGAAGAATTGCTCGCACTGATTAATTTACCTCGTGCAAATCTATTGTAATGAGATACTCAAGTTCCTATCTGATTTCCTAGTTTAGTCCCTCTTTTATCTGATCCAGATCAGGTAACATCCAATCCAACTCCAATATTTTAAAAGCTCCGTCTTCATGTATGCTATATCTGAGAAATTTGTACATTTTCACGTTCCTACCTACAATGCATAGTGATTGGCACACACGAGACAGGAGAACAACCCATAGTTTGCTAGCAACTGACATTTTAGGCTTGTGCAGATTAATTATGATCACTTTCGTTCGTTCAGCAAAATTTGCCAACCATATACTGAAATCGTTGAGTGCTGTCGCTGGGTAGAAGAGTTGAAGCATTAGAAATAGCATGTTCTACATGTCATTCAGACAGATAGAATCACTTTGTGAATATTTGGTACATTTCAGTCGGTCCACCCCCTTTCGACACTGACGGCTTCCATCGCACAATCTGTGGGAACAGAGAAAGCTTCTTTTACTGACACAGCTGACAATGCATAGAATTGGACCTTACCATTGAGCTTCACCTCATCATGAAGCTTTGGTACAACTTTAGAGAACAGGGAATCCAACTCTCTTTCTCCTCCAAAGGAAAGTGTGGACGAGGCAGAAATACCTTCAGCTTTACAGCTTTGCTATTATTGTGTCTAATGTCTAGCTCCTTCCATTTGTTTATATTTATATTTAATGAATCTTCCTATCACTCCGCTCATGTTCTTGAGGGGAGTTGATTTATTTATATAATGGTCTTCTGATGGTAAGTGCAGACAGTACAGGCCTCTAAATGGAGGATGGAGAAGATTTCCATAACCCAAATGTTATTACACATCCTTGCATCTTTGTTATTATTTTGGAGCAGTGAAAGCTTGAGGCGCTTATATCGTCAGTGAGTGTTGTGTGTGTGATTTTATATGAGGACATAAAATTAACCGGAATCGCTTGGTCATAATGAAAATATAATGATGAAAGGTTATATGCGCCAAATTCTGGTAGGAGTGGATGGATTGACAGACAGTAAACAGACGAAAGAGGTTGATTTTGCAAGCACATAGTTGCCGGAGAAAGTAGATAGAGAGGAGAGGGGGTACCTAAGTGGTTCGAGTTTTTGTGCTGAGCCACAGGAGACCAGAGAGCACTTACTGTTATCACTGATGAGAGTAGTGTGGAATAGAAAGCAAGTTTCAGAAACTTTTGTCTCTCTTACCTTTAACTTTATGTACATGAACGAGTTGGGAATGAACTTTAGCTATTCCAGAATGTTACTATGTTGTTTTTGTTCATGTGTTATATACAATATCTCGCCACATTGGACATTCCCTTGCTAAAATCTTTGCTACTGCTCTTAACTGTTCTGTCCCATGCATGCAAATCTGAAATCTAGCAAAAACGTCGCTTTGTACACTCATCTCATTCCGCTTGATGTGAATAGCTCTGGCCATTCCTTAGGGGACTGATTTGACACTTCAATGAAGTCCCTGTGTTTTTGTAACTAACTACCTTTTGCTGTCAACACGCCGCATCGAATCTTTTTTGTTGCTATATTGAGGTTAGTGTTGTGCCGAGTGTTGGCGAACATGCAATAGCAACTTCCCGCACCGCATCCTTCCCTCGAGATTTCCGTCTGTTCGGCTGAGCCTAGTAATACCTAAACAAAAATTGATTAGTTTATCGCGGCTGTATTAGCAAGAGGGTTATATGGAAGCTAAATTATATGTATAAAACGCACTATCTATCTGACTCGATTCTGGGATTGCATATGTGGAGTTCCACTCGGCACATCTTTAGGGAAATAGTTTCCTCTTGGAACTAAACATAAAATGATGCACAATTTACTTAGCCGTATTTGTAACAATGTCCCTTGGTATCTTCTTCTCCTGTTTCAGTGGAAATAAGCTAGGTTTACTTAAAGTGTGGGATTTAGTTGATCTTGTGCTTAAACTTATTTCCTGACATTGTGTGAATGCACTACGTGTCGCCCAAGTTCCTTCCGTTGAGAAAATGTATCATTGATCCTGTGCGATGCACCGTTGGGATATAAAATTGATGTCATAAATAGAATTAAAAGATACCGACAAATAAATCCGCAACTAATTTGGTCTAACAGTGTGGTTTAGTTTGGATGTTATTGCTTTCTTTTCCGCTGATCAGAATTTATGTTGACTTTCTGAGAAGAGTGCGCGCGTATCAATTATCGAGGACATAAAGCTTCATACTGATATATTTCTGCAATTAGATTACTCCTTGTGTGATATGAGCTGTGTTGATTGTTTAGAGGGTTTTCTATTGCCCAGAGATCGATAAGAGAAAGTAAACTTTCCCCAAGTATCGAAGAGCCAGGTTTTGTTAGTGGTGAGGTAGTATTTATTGTGCCCGCGTCCCCGTCTCGTATCGTATTTCGAGACAACCGCTGCTCTGGAATATTTTGATTACACAAGCCACTCTACTTATTGCCAAGAGACTTGCATATTTGATTCCGACAATCGCAAGACTTCTTCGAAGCTTTATATATTTGATTGATTTGAGTACAAAGAACTTACACTTGCTTCTCATTTGATCTTTCTTATTCAAACGCTAGATTTACATTATAAATAGGATGGGAGTTTAATTTGTAGTACTTTTACTCAAGATAGTAGCAAATGTTCCTCCTGTTTGCATTTAACGTGGGGAAATGGGGGATTTTCGCAGAAGATCTATAGTGATCCTATTGTTCTATACAAGCTCTTACTGTACCAAAGGATATGTGGAGAACCCCAGATTCGGGAATCATGGATTCTCCGAGCAAAAGGCAAACCCAGGAATCGCATAAGGAGACTGGAGTGATGCATGAGGGAGATGGCAGGAAGAAAGTTCAGGCACCTAACCTCCTTTTCAAAAGTCTCTGAATCTCCTCCCTTCCTAGACCATACTTTTATCCCATAGTCCCATCTTTTCACAGCTATACTGAGATAGCATAGATCTAAAAAAAAGTCGATGCTTGTGGCAATATAGAGTTCTTGTAATAAACTTTTATAGATATAGGGATAGGTTACAGCAGCCTCAAGTCAGCTACTGCAATAAATTCATAGTCTGGCGATGCATTAAATTTTTTTTAAAGCGATTCTCAAGGTATCGTACAAAATCTTTCCCTTTGTCCATGTTGTGAGGTTAAATGTCGAAGCTATAATAATCTCAGGTCATATACTTGTTACTCGCTTTGTATGCTTGGAACATGAGAGATTTAGGCCATACATATGTGAAGTGGCTTTATAGGATATTTCAGATTTCCATATTATGTTCCATTAAATCAACTCATGCGTTTTATCAAATGGGATTTAATTCAAAATTAAAGGTCGGGATCAAATAAGGGTTTACTCTTTCCATCAAGGAAAATATAAGATATTTACTCTTCTTGGACATCAAAGTCAGTCGTATTAAGGTCAAAGATAAGCCAAGGATAAGACTTTGCCCCTATTCTGTCTGGAACAGTTGCAGTACTATAGAACCAGATGCAGCTGAGTGCATATTCTATCCTTAAATAAAACAGAAGAAGGTCTTTGAAAAACTGTAAATGGGAGTAACTTTGTATAGAAACAAAAATGGTTTCAACTATTTATGAAAATATCAAGATTCGGATCAAATATGGAGTAAGCTTAGCCTTCGGGATGTGAGCAAATGGTATGAGGGAATTCTTACATGTGAATGCGGCATAGAAGAATATTTCCCCTATAATTTGCGTAAGTTCGCATAATAGGAAAGTAGACAACAGGCAGCTATTTGGCCTGGGCATAGTACATATTGTAGAAGGAGAAATTGAAAGAGAAAGTTTCGGAAAGAATTCGTGACTGAATTGCGACATTTTTTAAAAATTATTTCTAGATAAAGAAGCAGCTTATTAATGTCTATTGCATGAATTGTTCAAATTAAAACCGTTTTAACGTAGCAACGATAAAGGGGAGATGTTATTTACACTTGCTTCTCAAAATCACTAGCATAGACTGCAGAGACGACCCTGACGTGAAGTGAAAGTATGTTGAATAATATTCATTCGATCAAATACTTAAGTAGCCAAGTACCTTGTTGAGTTTAAATACAATTCTTTAGTCTTCAAAAGTATCAAAGTCTTAAGAGGATTATGTTTGCTGAAGATAATTCAAAGTAAATGAGAGGATCAATTGGAACATGACGGGCTTACAACAGTGCGTCAAAGATATCAGAGACATGCTCAATATATTCTTATGAGTCATTTCGAAATTATGGAATCGTAACTGTTAGCTGAATTTAATTCACATTATGAAAGTTGATAGTATTAAAAAAGGATTTAACTTCATAGAGGCCGAATTATCATAAAAGTTTATTCAAATATTATATTCCCTTCTAAAATCAACATAAAATTTTTCCCTACATAAATCAACATATTAAGGACCCTAGTGGGTAATACTTTCCAACTTTCAAATCTTGAACCCCCCTTGGTCCAATTATGTCCATCTTTGAACTCTTTCGTTATATCAATACACACTCATGTGCAAATTTATTTCAGTCAATCGGGATGGTTTGAACTAGTTTAAAGTACTTTGGAGAGAGCTATCGTCATCGTGATGGCAGACGAACTGATGATCATAATAGCCCTGAGTCCTGACTCGTGCTAAAAAGTTATGTTTAATGAACCATAGATTCTTAAAATTCTCCAATCTCTTAAATCCTAGAAGTTACTTCTTTCAATTGGCTGGCAATAAATTGTGGCAAATCAGATATTAATTCGATCGTGAAATGCCGTTTACTTTCTCATGAACGCATGAGCAAATTTAGTTTAAATATTAGGATGATATGTAGCCTGTCGCTGAGGAAAAAAGAAGTTTGCCAAAAATGTCAAAACATCTATAAAATTTTTTTTAGAACTAGCATGTGAGTTTTTAAAGGATTAGACAATATGCGAACTGTAAAAATACCAAATACTTTGGCGACTCAAACTTTATTGAATTAGAAATATCGTCCAGTATAAATTTTCATGGCAAGAAGTTCATTTAGGATTTCTCAATACTCAATATTATGTTCCAGTTGTACATGCAAGAAAAAGAATGTTCACATGGTTGGCCGTTTTTAGTAGATTATTGAAACTTGCTCTTCCAACCCCTCTTCAAAATTATAAGTTCTAAGTATGTCAATGTTTATCGTAGATATCAATTTTTTGCCAAATATAGGTTCCAAAGCAACCGTATTGGCTATTAAGAATTTAACCAATGGTTTCAAATCGCTGGGCATGGACATGTTTCTCCCAACAAACCATGCTTTAACAAATTTTCCTAACAAGTCTTTACTATTTTTTATTTATCTACCAGACATTTGGTCTGGAAACAATTTGGCCGACAGACATTTTGCTTTGGAAACAACTAGTGCTGTTGTTGAAAGATTAAAAAATTAAAGCTCTAGAGAGAGAGAAGAGAGAAAGAGAGAGTTATTGTACATTCGTCTCTGGCAATTATTACTAGCAATGCCATGCAACGTGAGAATAATTTAGTTTAGAATTTAATAGATAGAATAAGAAGCTTAGTTGTATAGCATATGGCATATACCTTCAATGCATGTAGTATAAGGAATTTTTGAGTAGTAAAAGAAAGGGTGTGGGTGGTAATGGTGGTGTTGGTTAGTCGAAAACTATATTGGGCAATTGTATATGGTTATGCTTGGTTTTCCGGGGAGGAGGGCGGTAGTAGAGAATCTGCTGACGAAGAGTATATATCTTGTCCGAAAGCTCAAAGCTGGGCTGATTGCTGGAAAGTCGGTCGGGAGTACTGCAAGCTTTCTTCGTCTCAGCTTAGAGAAAGCTGTCTTTGTGGAAGTAGGCTAGGAGGGAGCATGGATAACATTTGAGCATATAGACTGGCATAAGGAGTAGTGAGATTTGGCTTTATCGAAAATACTTACTACTAGAGGAGTGAAATTGGATGAAGCTGGTCAACATGCCAAGTGCAATGTTTTCATGTTGGATCGATTTAACTTCCCTTTCCCTGTTTGTGTGACGTCCTCTCTGCCAACATCCGAACATGAACCCCCCTACATACTCTCAGCCAGACGGCTTTCTTCCTCTTTCTTCTTAAACCTCATTCCACCACTCATCTTTTCATAGAAAATAATCAGCTTTGTAATTACTACTTGTCTCAGCTCACCGAGCTTCTTCTCACAGTACAGGCGTACAGCCCACCTCACATAAATTCTTTAGATAATTTTAATCACCCCATGGGATTTTAGAACACGAATTAGTAGATAGTGTATCTCCCGGCAGTCCCGGCTATTCTGTTTACATTCCCTCAAGAACCAATAGACCTTTTCTCTTTGTGCCTTTTTGTAGGCGTCGTATTGTCACATTCCCTATGATCGGTAAATTGTATCTCTTGTAGTTGAGGTTATCGAGGACTTGGTGTTCTTTCCCAACATACCAATGAAAGTAAATTATCGAATCATCCGGTGTTTACTTTTTACTCTTTCACCGACGACCTATTCACCACCTCGGATCCACACCCTAGCTCCATGCAAAAGAGATCTTTGAGTGCTTTCAAACTTTAGATTCTTACAGGTAAAAGGCGCATTAGAGATAACATGGTGTAGATGGTGGTGGGATTGTGTCTACTTTCACTAGAAACTGTGGGGATAAAGAGGTTATAGTGTATAGATGTGTGTGTTTATGGGATCACCGTAGAATGTTTACACAGGCCAGATTTTTAATGGAAAGGATGTTTATCGTTTACTGAATCTTTCTCTTTTCAGTCCTCCTTCGTCTTTGATCATAAAGAATGTATGGAGAATCACAAAATCATTCAACTCATGTTTTCCTTGCATCAATAAAAATTTGTATCTTTCTTCCACGGTTAAAAAGCCAAACGACTAGGATAGGATAAAGTGAAAAGCAGGAGACCACCTTCCTTTGCTTGCTTAGGCTTGACGCCACGGCGTTTATGTCGAAGACATTTATCACTGGACGGGGAGGTCTGACGGTCTTTATGTCTCGTAACCTTTATTAATGGCGTCAAGAATGTTTTCTAACATACGTCTCATGAAATTTTTCAAGCTTTATTTCAAAACAAGTTGGAAAAAGGGTCTATCCATCCCTCCGTCATATCTTCTTCAACTTAACCATTGGGAAAACGGAAATTTCCGGTTTCGTAGTCTCAAAATTTCCCATAAGTTTACTGAAACAGGGATTTGCTTGTAGGGATTTAAAAATATTTAAACAAATCAGAGTTTCGAAAATTACAGAAGTCGTTATTGTAATTGCATCTGTATAACCCGAGGTGGCCAAGATTCACGAAACGTAAAATATTTTTCATAGCAAACTGCAATATACTTTTCTTATAAATAGCAAAATTCAAATGCATAATTAGTGTTTTTTTAACAAATGGTCAATGCAAATTCAAAATACTATGCTAGAAAAATTCCAAAATACTTTGGAGTGGAAGACGTGACGAAAAATGCAAAATATGTATTTTTAATACTTCAACAAAATACAAATCAGGCCTAAATCAGCTTCTGAGCCTATAAATTTCAAACATTTTCTCTGAAGATGGAATGATGTTGGAAATTGTAAAGAAAATTAAATTGCTACTCTGAAAATGTAGAATTTGGAGCTTGCTTGTCATGTGTTCATCATTATATTCCACAAATATGGAAGTCTAGTCAAAATGAAAATACGAAACAGAATTATATTTATTATTTTTAGTACCTACGGTTTAAATCAAGACTCAAAATATAAATAATGCAATCCCTTGTGTGGTAAGTGTGGTTTTGTTATAGTATTTGGTAAAAAAAAAATTAGCAGCACGCAATTTTGTTTTTCATACGCGTTAAATATTGTTATTCAAAAGCATACAACATAAAAGATTTGCATATACCTTCCATGGCAAGACATTTTTGGAATTTTCAACCGCTCAAGCATAAGTTGTTCTGTTCTAGAATTATTCCCAAGTCAAGTCTTAGCTTGACAACAGAAATCCGCCGTGACAATGCAGTATTTTTGATCTCCTATATGAACGGGATTGAGTTGACTTAACGTTACCAAATTGGGATCCCAGCAACACAATAGCTAACGGGATGATTAGTGGGGGCATGTGTTGAATATGTTGAAAGTGTATTTTAGTTAAACTGTGAGTTGAATTTGAATTGTGACTTGATCGGAGCAAGACATTGGCTATGCATATTGGTATAAAGCAGAGACATGAAAACAATAAATTCTTCACTAGTCCCTGTGGAATATGCGAATTTCATTCGTAGGACAAGTTTTCTTATGATGTGGAAATAGGTCAAATTCACACTAGTGTTTTTCCTTAAATGTATACTCTTGAAGAATGCAATTGGAAACTGAATGCTTACAAATTTTGACGGTCTGTAACTTATAAAAATTCAGCATTCGTTTCAGATCGATGCTGAAGACGTATTTTTTAGAGTTGGATCATTATTTGTAGAGGAATCTTTGTTACAAATGGTGTTGAGTATTTGGAATTGAAAGCATAACTCTTATATTTGAGAGTGTATTCAAATGGATATTTTATCCGGGACCTACTTTGTGGATTTGCAGTAATGTCACTGTAGAACTACTTGAGGACCCCATTGTTATGCCCCATACTATAATATGCCGGTTCTAAGCGGCTTGCGTTCTTGAAACTCTAGCTTGACTAAATGCTGAATTTAGTAGTATTGCAACCTATCCACCTACTTATTTTTGTTTGTAAGCAGTTTTTGTGAAAATTTGATGCAATATAAGTACACAAGAAGTATCTGACCATATATAGGGTGGGAAGTTATTTAAGTATGTAATAAAAGGAAACTAATAAAGCAGAATAAGAAAGGAAATTGTGCTTCATAGATATTGAGTAGTATGGGATTAGAATGATCCACTCCATCAGTAAGAGCTTTGAAAGTCTGTAAACGAAAATATCATGTATCGTATCGTATCATCCTTGTGTCATGACTAACTTATCTTCAGAAATGGAAAAGCCCTAAACGATCCTCTTTTACAGATATAGCCTTTAGTTGAAGCGTAGGCATTATCCAGGGCCAGGCTACAGGATCTGATTACCCAGATACATGTTGTCTCCGTTGGCAGCTTCCTTTTCTAAAATTCCATCAGCAGTACTTTGGTGTCAGTGTCCACCTTCGGAATTACATTAGATGCGTTCAAAATAATAGCCTTTGCCTTCATCCTAAACTCTAATAGCTTCTTGTATTAAAACATACCAACAATATGTCTTTCTTTGGCTTCACTTGCTAGTCATCCTGTTGGTCTTTTCCCCATTCTTTAGCCCTAATCAATACCGGGAAATAGAACCACTCTTTATAATTGAAAAAAAATAAGGCATTGAGCTTGCTTTATAAGCAGTATATATTCTTTAGTAATAATATTTGTGCTACATCATTTTGTAGGACAAATATTTGTAGCTTTTGTAGACCTTTTTGTTGAATATCTACTCTTTTTACGACGTTGTGTCCAACGCCAAACGCACCTGAGACTCATGTCCAATCCAATTGAAAAATTAATGATGGCTCTGACTTCCAAATTCCAATGATATTGTTTCTTAACAAATTGTAATTAATCAACCCGGAAACAATTAGTTTTTGATTAATCCATTTTCTATTATAATTGAATTTGTTGGACAGTTTCATTCAATTTAAAGAAACCTACAAAAAGGTAAAGATCAGTCAAACTGAAGTACTAGCAAAAGTGAAAGCGTAGTACGTGGTCGCTTTTTTGCCCATAAAAAGGATAAGTTAAGATCCTAAAATCTCTCAATTTAATGGAAGAGTAGAGTGAGATGAATAAGGAATAAGGAAAGTTTCAAGGATCGAATTTGGCATGAGAATTTCTGGCTCCAGCCCATCTTGTTGCGGGGTGACAGATGGAAATAAATTCTTGTTAAAATTTAGGTGATTGGTTGAATTGTAAATTTACTGTAGCAAGGCTAATGAAGTATATTACTGTAAGTACGGCATTCACAGTTGAGAAAATTTGTCTCCAGTCGTTATTGGAAAAATTTAGTTCTCAATACCAGAGAATTTTGGAACGATTATGAAATGTCACTATTCTGGATGACGGGAGGCTTATTATATCGCAAGGTAACGGGAACCTCAGCCAAGCCATGACCAAAATTATATTCTATGATTGCAAAAAAATGATCTAAAAAGGTTTAGTATCTTCGTAGTAATATTTCCAAAGATTTTTACTCAACCAGCCCTCTAGGCTCTAATCATATCTTTTCATCAAATCGTACGGAGGGAATCTTTTTTCTTGCTCCACATAATTTAAAAACAAGAGTTGAGATGTCATGAAGTTGTCTAAATAAGCCTTGAGCATGATTTTCAAGATTGTATACAAAAACTATATTTAATTATAAGACCGCTATGATATCCTGTTGTTATCTACCATTTCCCCTCGACGTAACTCATATGATCTGGTCTTTGAATACCTTATTGTTGGAACATATATTATTATCGTCAGAGTAAACAATTTTTACATTATGTTACACAATGGCTTGTTATTGATGTAAGTAAGTACAACAAGTGTATTTAGCCTATTGTTTGCGGGCTAGATGAGATTTCTTATTGCAGGTACGTTATTGAAAATTTTGATTTTGTTTTTAAAGATTGAATTGTTTACTTTGATATATGCAATTTTGGGATTTTTACATTCCATAACTCCTTGAAAGTTTCATATTTCCTACCCTTAAAAGTAAATATGTGTATGGATATTCTGTTCATTGTGAGTATCCTGAGAAAAGAATTTGTACAGCACTTGTAAATTTTATGATTGAACGCTCATCCAATTAACTTATCCCATCTCAATCTTTGCTGTATGTTATGATATGAGCACGTTTTTCTCGATGAATTTTTTCATGAACGATTTCTGTCGCCAAGAATAAACTTTGCGACGGATTTAATGATTTAAATTATGCTATGGCCGTTGTCACGTCGCGATAATTGGTTGCAGTCGCTTCGCGACCGTTTTGATATCGATACAGTCACAGGCACACATTGAAGCTATGGTAGTAGCTGGTGATAACTGACAAAATAGAGCGAAAGCATCAGAATTTAGTTACCAAATTCAGCCATGGCTTTCTGATCAATCTCAATAAATTTTATTCAAAAGGTAAAAGAGGTAAATCGTGTACAAATACTGAGATCTTCGTGAAGTAAAACGGGTGGACAAAATGTAAATATCCTTTTCTCATTTGAAATTTATTATTCATTTCAGATTAAAGCATCCAAATATTGTCCAGCTCTTGGAAACCTATGAAGATAAAACCAGAGTCTACCTCGTGATGGAACTGTAAGTAAGCATTTTTTTATACTTTTGATGTGAATCGTATTTTTGCCAGGGGTCCTAACTCTCTGTCAGTAATATTATTATGGTTATTATCATGGGAGGTCTGTTTACACAGTCAGTAATTCAGAATTCAGATCCCGCTTGTAATAGATATCTATAGTAAGCTAGATCATCTAACTTGAGGTCGACGCCTAATGTCGAGAATATCTTGAGCATTAACGTGGATCCCAGCAGGCTAGACTGTTCTATTCCTCGTAAAAATATTTCAAACCATTTACTCTTGACAATTATCGTTTACGAGCTAGCATGAGAAACGAGATGGATTGTGTGAGGGAGAAAATGGGGTTTAGAATGTGTTTATCTAGCATAATATGGTGTCTGAATACCACATGAATATAAAGAATCTATCAGCAGAAGTGTTTTGATCCATGTTTCAAAAACAATTTTCCCTGTAGGGTCACGGGGGGTGAATTGTTTGACCGAATCGTGGAGAAGGGATCGTACACCGAGAAAGACGCTGCGGACTTGATAAGGCAAGTACTAGAGGCAGTGGAGTATATGCATGACCAAGGCGTCGTTCATCGAGATCTAAAGGTGAGCTCCTCGTATTATGGAAACCTTGATAAAATTAATATACAAAGTCCAACCAAAGTTTATTTTCTTTCACTTCTGAACATTGTTTTTTCTTTCATATGATTTGTTATCATTATGTGACTTTTTATGAGTGAAAATTATGATTAAGTCTCAACTTTTTAAGTTTTAAAGTTAAATATAATAAATGTAATAAGATACACTTTAAAGATGTCTCTTATTTTATAAAAACAAAAGTTTGTAGGTGAAATAGTTGTAATGAAATACTAGTCTTAATTTACGGAGAAGTCAATCTGAGTCTTTCATTTCTATCCAAGATATATTTTCTTCCTGAAACTTAGATTCGGAACTAAGTTAAAGGTAGCTGTTTTTCTAGATACTGAGTATTATTTTTGAAATTTTGTTTCCAGCCTGAAAATTTGCTGTACTACTGTACGGATGAAGAAAGCAAAATCATGATAAGTGACTTTGGTTTGTCAAAGATGGAAGATTCTGGGATTATGGCTACTGCCTGCGGAACTCCTGGCTACGTTGGTATGCCCAGCCTTTTTACTTACATTTATATCTAGAAAGTCCATTTTCCAGCCTTGTTATCTGCGAAAAACACTGCATGTTCCCAATTATGTTGGAAAACAAACTTTCTGGAGCAAAAACACAATGAAATTTTGGTCGCGTATGAAGAAAGACGTTTTTTTAATCTTTATATTCTGTCGCTATTCCTCAACTTATGTCGTTCTCTTTAATAAACACGCAAGTTTATTTCATCATAGTTTTCAAATAGCAAAGCTCTACCGTGATTTAAGTTTTGTAGTTCAAGAACAGCAACAATTTAACAACACAAGTAGAGTCTGGTTTCATTCGAAGAAGAAAAAGTAAGTTGTTCTGTATCTATGGTTTTTAGCCCCAGAAGTGCTGGCACAGAAACCCTATGGGAAAGCTGTGGATGTTTGGAGCATAGGAGTCATCTCATACATTCTCCTGTGTGGATACCCCCCTTTTTATGATGAAAATGATGCAAATCTTTTTGCTCAGATTTTGAAAGGTTGGAATTAAAGAATCATAATGAAATCTGTGGAGAAAATTTACGGATTAAATTAATATCTTTTGATGAAATTAGGCGAGTTTGAATTCGATTCTCCGTACTGGGATGACATAAGCGACTCTGCAAAAGACTTTATTCGTATGCTAATGTGTGTCGATACAGAAAAAAGATACACCTGCAACCAATCTCTTCAGCACCCTTGGTAAGAAAATTCAACATTTATGCAACAAAATCCATTCATTTTCCTAGTCATGGTCGTTTGTTTGTTTAATAAGCTAAGATATACTGAATAAACAGGTTATTACATTAAATTAGTTAATTCACAGATTACAATTTGATTACAGGTTATTAGAGTCGAATTAGGTTTAAAATAAAATAGCAATTTATAATTACAATATGCAACAATGCATTTCAAAGTAGAAATGAAAACCACATGCAGTGAGAGGCTTCAATCTCGTAAAGATTTAAATCACATTTTGAAAAAAAAAATTCCTCATAAGTCTCTCAAAGGTTACATCAAGTTCAATTGTTTCAATGGTCTTAATTTTAAATTGGTTTCTACTACTCCAGGATATGTGGAAATGCCTCGAACAAGAACATTCATGGAACTGTGTCTGAGCAACTGAAAAAGAATTTTGCAAAATCACGTTGGAGGGTATGTAATTAAGAATATCTTGGCAATATTTCATTCATCTTGTATAACAACTAAATTAATGTTTTCTAAGGATATAAATATATATTTTCGAGATGATGGGTTATAATATTATTGACCGCCACAATTTGTTTGGCATGGCTCAAACAGTCGAAGAAGCAGTTAACTTTGACTTGGATTAGCTCCGAAAATTATATAATTTTTTTTACTGTCGTTCAGACTTAAAAATGCAAATTTTCAAGGATTTCTTGGCATTATATTTTCTACTAAAATGATTCATCATTTTCTTTTCAGTCCAATGATATCTTTGTATGAAAAGGTGTCCTATTTTTATTTCCATTGCAGCAACTAATGCATGCAATCGCAATGGTTCACAAGATGCAAAGGTTAGCACTAAGTAGCTCAAACAGCATGGACATTGACGACAAGAAATGTTCTACTATCCAGGAAGAAGATGCAGACGAAGGTTTGAAGTTTGGAGTGGATTAGCTTCGATAGCCTATTTGATGTGCTATGACGTTCCCAGTTTTAGTTTATGTTTTAATGTATCAAAATCATTCCATCCAATGCATTTTCAGTATTCTTTGAAACTCCTTGGTTAAGTTTCTATAGATCAAAAGATCCAATTTCTTTTCCTTACTGGTTACCAATACAAGGAAATTATTTAGTATGAAGCCTGTATGTTGTATTGTCTTAAGCTAGGTAGTCGTATAAAGCACTTGCTTAACTTCAAACGTCTTGCAATTTGTGATCAAATAAGTAACTCTCTCTTTAATATGAGGGAATACTACGTAGAAACTCAATAAGTTGTGAATTAAGTATAGACTTTGTATAAATCAGTGTAAGTCGTTGATACCTTTGAAATTCCTTCTAATTCAGGCTTATTTGGAATGTTACTTACTATTTTACTTTTTATTCATTTTTACTTTTCTTCATAACTCATTTAAAATCTTTTTTGCCCCAATAAATCTACTAGTATACGGTTGAGCTTAAGTTAAATTTGAAAACATGTCTCTCTAATTCAAATTTTTCGAAAAAGTTGATTGATATTTATAGCAAATGGTTGTCCCAATTATTTTTAAACGATTTATTATCGAAATACCTGAGCATCAGTTAGTTGGTAAACTTAGACCCGGCTATAGCATGAGTGTTGAGAATAATCGTGTTACATCAGTTTGATTTGAGCATGTACAGATAGTTGATCATCTTTGATGGCATTGCTCTTCAATCGATGAAATGATTATAATAAAGGTAGATGTGTATGATCGCACGTCGTAGGTCTGTGCTAATGCATTAGGTAACCAAAGTAAGTGCTAGCAAAACAATCTTGTCAAGCTTCTGAAATGTTATTTATTACTCGGTGTAAAACCTTGAGAGAAATAACAATTTTCTAGTTGATACCCGATTCACTATTGATAAGGCCTGGGAAAATTTCTATGGGTTTTCCTAGCACTTTACTTGGGAATATTCTTATGTGTAATGGAATGCGATTGTCGCCGGTAAAAGTGGCTTCGTCAGTGTGGCAGTAAAGGTGTTAGCTGGAGTGAGATATGAAATCACATAAGATGTGTTCTAATTTTATGTTATTGTTATCTTTCAGAATGCGTACCATGCGACGGCAGCAATAAGGCAGATGAAACGGCTGGCCTTAAGTAGTGGTTCCACCCCGGCCCCAACTTCAGAAACTTGCGTGACTCGTTGTTAAAATCTTCTGATCTAAAAAGAAGTACTGTGTACTATTTTTAGCTCATTCATTATACTATTTGAATAGCCAAACAACTCTTTTTTAACAATCGTCTGCTGTAATATTCACCCGTTGTCTGAAGTATAAAGTT
The DNA here is from genome assembly GCA_034694785.1 of Agrenia bidenticulata. NCBI lineage: Eukaryota > Metazoa > Arthropoda > Collembola > Entomobryomorpha > Isotomidae > Agrenia > Agrenia bidenticulata. Next base: position 182,927 of record JAQFYM010000010.1, on the reverse strand, counting down.
TCTTAAGTTTACTTATTTAGTCTTAGATTAAAATGGTAGTATAGTTATAATTCGATTAGCTTCTAACTTGTCAACTCAAAGCGAAAAAATGTATCTATAGTTGAAAACTTAATTGCAAATGCAGTCCAATCCATTCGAGATTTTTTATTTGAGTTGGGTGCATCTGGTGCTCTCAAATGTTTTAGAATGAACAAGAGGAAAGAAAACTTTTAGGAATAATTATACAATTGGAGTAGTTGTAACAGCAATTTTTTGCAGATTTCAGATATAAATTATGGAAATTAATTTCTGGAATTCCCATGTCGTTTTGTAACTGTCACAACATTAACTCATGTATGGCAGAATGTGATATTGCTTAGGGAGCATCCCAAGGAAGAATGATATTATTTATGTTTCATGACATCCCTTAGTTAAAACAATAATTGTTCTGTGCTTTTTACGACAGAGGTGTAATTGAGTTCGAAAATTCCACTAAGTCTTAAGGTCTCAAGTCTGAGATACAAATTTTTATATGTAAGTCGGTGCTCTTGTCACCATGAGTCAGGTCAACATATATTTAGCTTTAAAATTAATTTATCGGTGCAAAATCTTTGATTCATTTTATACTTATTTATCTGTGATGTTAGTCTAAAAAGCAGAAAAGTTCATTTTTACGAATTAAGCAGCAAACAATTATTTGTAATGGGTAATCTCGCAGCTAACAAACTAAACAATGTAAATAATCAAGCTTTATCACCATCGCATATTTTATCAATAACACTTTCATCACTCATTAGTAACATAGGTGCCCAGTTATCATTCTCGTTAGCTGCAATCGAAGAATAGGAATCGTGTATTATTATTAAAACACAACACCTCTTATTGCTATAGTTTGGAGTAGTAAGGAGCAGTAGTATACTGCGGTGAAACCTTAATCCAGGATGAGAAATACAAGCGCTGACATTTATTAAGAGACGGAAATACGTAATTAAATGTATCAAGCGTTGCACCGAAGAGTGAACTGATATTTCCTATCCTGTTGCCTAATTTATATTTCAATTCAATAGAATATTCTGAATTTACTCTTAAACGTTCAGACCGCCTCCTACTTCAAATAGAGTCCCAAGTATAGAACTTAGAAAGTTGTTCTCTGTAGTATATCAAACAAATATCGGTAGATTTTCCCTCGATATTGGTACTCTTGGATTATTAGAAATCCTAGTTAAAATTATAACTAAGGTATGCTGAGTAAGGGAAGCCAGGTAACTATGTTGCAGTTGAAGGGCAGGGTCCTAAAATAGTGAAATGTTGCGGAGCTTTAACATAAAATCCAAGGTTGGGTATCACAAACTTGATTATTGTACTGAACTCTAATTGGTTAAATGCTATCAATTATTAATTTACAACTTTAAAAGTTTCCCATCTTACCTTTAAATTAGTGATTAAAAGTCGTTGTCCGTTGTATCTTCTATAGTATTATATTTGTAATCATTAGAATGAAAAATAACTGATGCACCAAAAAAATAAGGAAACTTTTCTCAGTTCCTGCTCGACTTGTATTGTTCTATAAATACATAATATGCCATTCCTTCAATATTTGTATTTCTGAGCTTTAATAATAGTTGCTGTTGCTGGAACTGATTGAACAGTTAATTTCTCAATCGTTACAAGAACATGAGGTAACACTGTCTAAAAATTCTAGACATTTTTAGTTAGATTTTTGGCCATAAACAATACACAAGTCTCTACTGAAAGCTACTAAATATCCATCAACTTTGCTTGGGAAGAAACTGATAAACAATGTGTCAGCCATTTACTTTGTCATAAGAATATAAAAATATCAAATAAGCATTAATAATTGTAACACAAGAAATTCTCTCTGGTGTGGTTCAAATCTCTAATTATTCTTTCTGTTTGTTCACACTTGTGGTGCTGATAAACGGTTGAGTTAATTATAAATGAATCAAAAATATTGCTGCGCTGTCTTGGCGCTGTCACAATAAAAATCATTAATTTATGTCTGTTGTTGACGTTTTTCATTTGATTTCAAAAACCTCCTCTTCTTCCAGACGTGTCATACACTTTGTTTGATGATGTCATTCATGTTTGTTTTAAGCAGATGCAGAATGATTTCACAAGCCTCATATTTAAAAATCATCCTATAAGTCTTCATCGATGAAATTCTTTCAACTGTTCCTTGACATGCTTGGTTTGGGCTCCATGCGTTTGATCGATGATTTTTATCGATCAAACAACGCACATTCGCTACTGCATGCATTGTAAACTCTGACTGCGGCAACAAACTACACTAATCAAATGTCTGTCAAAGAAGCTGTTCAGTTCATCGTTAAGGGTCCCATACCTGTTCAAAGGTACCTTCAAGACCATGGAGACGATCGAAAGAAAACTGGATGTTCCATTATCGATCTGCATTTCCAACACCCATACCAGTTAGGAGAGCTGGTATTTACTAATTACTATACGGCATTCTTGTCAATTTACATTAAAAGGCTGGGCGGGAGTAAGGGACACTCCCACGCTAAGGAAATCAATCCAAAGCCTATCAGTAACAAGGGTCGTCTTGAACGTTCGGTTACAACGGAAGGTAATTTAATAGTTGCATTAATAACAACAAAGCTGGTTTCAGTTTTTGGTGTCTATTCTTATAAATTCGTTTGAATATAGACGTTGGAAAGATACATTATAACAGTAGAAGTTCTCAGGAAGAAGAAGATAAATGTAGCGTAAGAGGAACTTCTCCCCAAAAAGCATTGTCCAGTGGATTCAAGAGACAAGCTACCGCAGGAGCGGGACAAGTGGCATCCGGTTCTGAAGTCAGCGACCGACCATGGGAATGCAGTATCCACATGAAAACTTTAATGCCTTGGCCCCACTTTGAACTAGGTTCACAGAATTCTTTTTCCATTCAAGTTACTGAGGTAACAATGATACAGTCATACAATATTCCATACCTAGATAGTAAGAATAATAAAATCATTTCATCAAACCTGAATTAACGATCGCCAATTTAACTCTCGGCAGAGCCTTGTAGAGTGGCGGGATGTAGTTTTAATGAGACTTGTTATTCATCAACCATCAACGGTGTGGAAGCGGTTTTGCGTTGAGGACATAAATGTTTTCCGCAATTTGCCTAAACGAGGCTTTTCCCAATCTGATGAAATTTCAAGACAAGTGAGTATCGCTGGATTTGAAAACTAATTTGAATACAGATAACTCTTATGAATGATATACAAATAATACTTTTTAGAAGGACGGATGGTTTGCCATGCTAAAAGCAAATACGAAAAAAATGCTCAGTGGTCAACTGGTTGAACCAGAGATTGAGAAATCGGACGAATGGGAATAACGAGATTAAATAGAATTATGTAGCATACGTGCGTATCAAAAACTCTAGTTGATTAAAAATTGAATGCCATTCAGTATTTTTTATGCTTACGATTGAAGCCTAGGATCCATGTTCCAAAATTTCGTAATCTACCTTGAGAATAAAAAAATCGATGGATCTGATTGTGAGATCAACTCAATTTAGTAGTAGTCAGTAACTCAAAAACCATTTTTGGGCAATTAACTTATTTCTTCAAGTTGCTTCCAACTTATTTTTCTGGAACCATAGAATAAAGAAACCCTTTACGAAATGCTCTTCTTGTTTGCAAAGTTGAACTAGTGATCGATTCTCAGGACATTGGATTCATAATAATGATGCACTCGTTTCATTTAAAGTCGTAATTACGAGTATACTGCTAGTAGGAAAGGAATATCCATAAATGTCTTGAATGATAAGTAAGTCTCTTTCGTAGACAGAAATTAAGCTTAATAAGTACTGAGAATCTGAGAGAAGATCGAGTTCTTAGTATTCTCAAATACTTAAGACCGGAAGTAGTGTTTCACTATGATGCGTAAAGTTATTGCCAAGAACAAAACTATTTTCAATGACATTTTCATTAACTTGATTAAATTACGTTTCAAATAAATACAAAACAAATGCAAAAATTTGGTTATTCTGAAGGAGCAGATATCAGTGTTAGTAATAAATTTGATCGTTTATAAATTTTGATCCTTGAATACTCCAACATTTTGGAGCTGGAATAATTTGTTCTGTTGTTATTTTGGATTTTAAAACCATAGTTCATCTGGATTCTTTCCATTTGTGTTTTTTTGTCATGCATTTTTAGTTATTTATGAGACAATCAAAACCATCGACCAATTTTGTGTCCTTCTAGTTCTAAAAACACGTTTAATACTCCAATTCTACAATACAAGATCCCTTCTATCAAATTAATAATTGAAACTTGTTTTGCTCCCGACCAAAAGAATTAGCAATTAGTTATATAGCATGACTGACAAAATGTCACTGACCTGCAACATATCACAGCTTTGCTTCATAAATGCCAACGAGACTTAAAATTGGGAGCACTACCCATAAAAACCAATAACAAAAATTACAGTCCAGAAACATACATGAGCATCATAATGATTACATATGAAGATCTTTCTTAAGGAGTGTCCACCATCCCCCAAAAGGCTGTAAAATGTCATCTGAACTACAATTACGTATTAAAAATATACAAGACAAAGTATACACTATTAAAAAACAATGTAATCTTTGTTCATTTTTTCTGAAATTCCGAATCCCTTTGGCTGTAACGGATGTCTCAAAAATAAGATAAATCAGAGCTAAGCAGCTCAAAGATGCGATATTGTAATTATGTCTCTAAAAGAGAACCGTTGACAAAAAATTGAGAAGAAGTCAGGATTAGCAAATTTATTTGTGTGGCCATAATATTTTTTTATCGCTGACAATTGTAGACTACGAAATGTGTGATAAAATGCTACGGCAGAAACTTTCCAGGGGGATGTACATTTTGACAGAGACAGATTAGCACAGTCGAATACCGCTAACATTTTATTACCATCACAATTTGTCTTGTATTTTACGACGCTTTTATTTCATCCCCTGTAGTTGTGGATCTCTTTTGACATTGTTACGATAAAGTAACTCTACTTATTACTCAAGTTATAGTAAAAACTCTCTCTACTGGCTCCAACCTCCAAAACCAGCATTTCCATCCCTATTATTAATTTAGCACAGATTAAATTCAAAAATGGCCAGTATCACATATGCTCGATTCTAAATAAGTAATTGTAATCAAATTTTGAGAATCCTTCAAATCCTGCACTTGTTTGATGCGTAGAGCTCCGATAGCAAGTACTAAATTCTTATAATATACGCCTATCAAAGTATTGACTTTATAATTGGCTGATCAACTTGAAATAGTTAGGAAATATAATTATAACCTTTATTCGCTTTAATTGATTCATATTTTGTAGTTAATGTCCTCTGCAGCTCTCCTTTAGTCCCTATCCCTGCTTTAGTAGTGAAAAATATTAGGATTTTTTTCCTACTCAACGAGTTATCTCCTCATTGGAGATTTCATAAGTCTTATTGAAAATTTTGAAAACAAATGTAGGCAAAATCTTAATTAGTTAAGTCAATCACTGCTAACTATTTTTATATATTTCAACTATTATTTAAAATAATGAAAATAAACCCTTGCGTATACTTTTGGCTATAATATCATAATTAAATTTAAATGTTTAAACTGCAGAAAAGTGCCATGAGAACTTATAATTATGTTGCAGATTAAAAAATTTCGGTGTACATTTTGGGATGAAGGATATTTAAACGATATTTAGGCACATGAAAATTTGCCGAGGGGAAAGTCCTACCGGCCATGTTGGCAAATCCACAACAGACGTCATTTATCAATGCTTAAGACTTGCTAGAGTTGCTAGCAAATAACTTCCTAACATCTCGAATCATATTATGAGAATCAAGTTTAAGATGACGACGGAAGCAATTGATTCGAGTAATTAGAATTTTTGAATTTCAATTTTGCTGGACAAGGAAAAAAATCGTGTCTCTAATTTTATTCCGTAGGTTTATTTCAAAGAATTATGAATACATCTGACAAAAAATATTTTCTGTTTTTACAAATTATAAGCAACGTACTGACTACTGCTTGCCGAGTTCTAGATTTATTTGTAACAAAATCCCCATCACACGTTTCCCCATTTTGCTGGGCATCTGTGTGCCATTCTGTACAAAGCAACATTGAATGATATCAAGACAAAATAATATTTGTATTTTGTGATCAAGTAGTAGTTAGATTATTTGAAGATTTAAAAAGCTAGCAAATTCCTTCCATGCTGAATGGGGAATTTTTTGGATAAACAACTAAACAAATGTCGCCATTTAAATTCACACTAGTACGCAGTTTTAGTTTATTACTATGTAAAATTATAGGTTTTTTATTATTTATATTTTTTGTAAAAAACATCGCAAAAATCGGAGCCAGACACAATAAAAAAAATGCTGTCACTATTATATTCTAACATTGTCTACAATCTAAATCATACATAAAGTATCATATTTATTGATTCATGAGAGCTGACACATTTAATAAATAAATAAAATAACAATAATTTGTGTTTATTTATGTTTATGTATATTTAATCATTTGCACTAGTTTCAGATGAATACATGTACATTCCATGCAAAGTGTGAAGTCATAACATCAAAAAACCTAAAGAGTTTTTAGTGCAAACTTTTAGTACACTATTTTTTATTCGAATCTGATGCAACAAGTCATAGCTAATAAACACATTACAATTATTGAGGAAGATTAAAATATTATGTACCATACGGATAAGTAGGGAAGTGAGTGTGTGGCAATAACAGATTAATAATATTTATAATTCAATTCATAATTGCTCTCTGAGATTAGTCTACAGAAGGGCAAAAAAGTTTGAGGAAATTTGAGCAAACTGTGATGAAATTGCAATTAGTACTCATTTACGTATAAAATACTTCTATGAAGTACACAAAAAGGGCTACATACAGCAGTTATCCATTCCTCATTTATTAAAAAAACGAGACTATTTTAATTGACAGCTTCTTTAGTGAGCGTGTGGTTCGCCTACTTACTATTATCACATAATTTTTTAATTGAATGCATATAAACGTCACATTGCTTTGTAATTGTAGCTTCTTGTGTACTCATGGCACATTGTTTGGGTACGATGGGACTTGGTCCCTATGCTATACTCGCCTCGTAAGTTTCACTTGCAATACCTTAAAGTATGCATATCTTCTTTAATCAAATACCTATAAACTCCAAGTCGTGAACTTGTTCATTTCTAGTAATCGGATAAACCAAGTTAACTAAGAAACATGTAATAATTACAGAGTGTAAGACTAAACTTCCCAATCGGTGTGGGGCATTGAGGTATGTAGAAGAGCATTCTTCAGATACGGCTATGGTTGTAAAAATCTTAAAGTCAGATAACTAGTCTACACGTTCATTTCCAATCATCTAAATAACGTTTTCTAACAAATTTTGCAAAAAATCTTATTGCAAAAACGTATGTTATTAATAAAATTGATAATGAATACAGAGAGAATACTAAACGATCCTAAGGGTTTTAAAAGGTCTAAATTCGAATCTCACGGATGACGGAGTTGATGTTTCCAGTTTTATGCATACTTATATTGTACCACAAACAATGACTATTTCACAATCCTTCTGCTGTGCTCGTGTATAGTTAATACTTCTCCAAGAAATTGAGAGTAGTTTCACAGGTAAGCATGGATGTAGGATTCTTCAAGCACAACAAGATAATATTATCTTGGCTTTTCCATTATGTTTTTAGTGGCGGACAAGTTTTTTGTCCAGTCTCACTTGAAATGGGCTTACTACGAGGTGGTTATAAATATTTTCTCGTTCTGGCTTAAAAGGTATTTGCGCTGGACACAGAAAAGCCCAAATCTTGAGAAAAAACTAGCAGAGGAAAGGGAAAGTACATTTTAGAGTGAAGCAACCGAATGCATAACATATATATAATAAACATATATTACTATACGTACACACAAAATGTTACTAGTGCTACAGATATTACAGATTGCATGTTGGGGTATATTAAGGGGCTCCTAGAAAAAATGTATTTAAAGATTTTTTTTGTCGCAGAAAAATTGTTTGCTATGCTATAGAAAAGTTGTTTTATAAGTTGGTGGTTGGTATATTCTCTTGGAGAGATTATGAAACGCTATGGCTTTTTAGAAGCTTAAAATATATATGCATATGTATATTAAGTTCATTTTTGTAGGGATTTTAGGCTTTGGAGGCAGAGAGGACTCGAACTCGTGTGAGCTGGAATGAGGAGATTCTCATAATATATTGGAAATGGATGTGCGTGGATTAAACAGAACAGGGTTGATTGTATGATTCTATTCTGTTCGTCCGAGTGGATTTCTTTTTATGCTTAGGCAGAATTTATAGTCAAGGTAAACAAGTTTTCGTAAGATGTATTTTACAGTTTGTGAAGAGGAGTTTGGTGATGGTGGTTGGCTCATGATAATAACAATACGTACATGTATAATGAGGGATGTGTGTAGCACCGAAGGCTTTAAAAATTCCTGGTTCTATTATTAACATTTGCACGAATTTACGTACATCACAGGGCTTTCCGCTCCACCCTGACCCTTTGGACTTTTTCTTGGAACTTGCTTGTTGTTCAAAAGTGTTTCCCCCCAACAAGGATTTCTTGGTAAAATTGCCAATTAACTTGATCATCTCAGCTCTTATTTCTCTCACTACTGGGTTCTGAGCTTGAGCTAAGAGTGGTAAGACTGTATAACTCACTTTCAAATGATGATACACAAAGTTGTTTGATTTCAATTTGAAAACTGAAACGCTTGTTATGAAGCTAATTCTGTGAGAGATCCTGGAGAGTAGTTTCATGGTCTCGTTTATCATTTCGAGTTATTCGTTCCTGTTTCGACATACCACGTTTAATTTTACTTTTCTAAACGCTTTGATGTACCTCTTGAGCAGAGGTAGTCATTCATGATTCCGACTGATAATATTTTGTATATTTATATAAGTCATCGGAAATGAAAACCAGTTTTTTCTGACCTTGTTTCCTGAAATCTTTGTCTTTATCGTCTATCTACTGATCTACTGGGAAAGCATGAAATGCATGAGTATATGGCTGGTTAATCTGGAACTAAAATAATGATGTGGACGTGTGAATTATTAAAATGATAATGAATAATTAGTTGTAAGAGCATAAATCTCCTGTCTCGAAGTCCAGACTGCAGGACTGCAGACTAACAGAATTTATGAGCCCATTTTTCTAAATAAAAAAAATCGAAATCCATACCTCGGAGTCAAGATTTGATTGCCCGTGATCCTTCTTAATGAAAATGGCTATAAAAGTGTACAAGTTGAAGTAAATAATATTTCGATGGGCTTGGGCTGCATAGTCAAGTAGTATAAGAGCCCTTCCCTGTTCTTCCGTGATAATTTTCTGTAATAGGAATCAAGTTCGGTCAATAGCATTATAGCCGACTGTTCAAAATGCTGTAGGTGGGTTTTTGAATGAAATCAGTGAAGTAAGGAAGGAACCAAGACATAATATGCAAATAATCCTTATACGAGCTTTATAACTCAGCTAATAATAAGGTGTAGTTCTTCTATTGTATTCTATACTTTGTGCTCATCAAGTGATGATACGTACGTACTATCAGAAATGTAACTGAGGCAAGGGAGAGGGACAAATCCACAGCTTAAAATCATTAGTCAATATAAGGTTGTAGGTGCTATGTCGTTGGTGGTGGGTTTATAGTTCATACCTATGACCTCTATATTATGTTTGTAGGATGATGATAACATTGGGTTAAGGAAATAAATAAGGAAGGTGGATTATAGAGTATGGAATCGGGCATCTTCACAAGAATGACTAATCTTCAGCAGATCAGGTTGAGAGGAGGTTGAATAATAATTTAGGAAGGAAGGCGAGTTTAAAAAATAAAAAATAGCATTGGTCAGAGTATACTAAGAAATAAGAGGTGGCCAGGCAGGGCTTTGCACTTTTGCCTATAGGCCTACTTATGATACAACGTGATGATCAGAAACCAAATACCACAAAACTAGTTCTCAGATTTTACTCAAGTTATTTTTCGATTCGCATTCTGTGGAATGCTCTTTCCTGTTTTCCTCCTAAACAACTTCTCGTGATTTTGTATACTCGGACGAAGATGATCTTGGGTCGGGTTGCTGTTTCCTTAAGTTATATGATACAACTATTGTAGGATTGGGTGATGTCTTATGTTTGGATTGCTTGGCAAGATCTTCTGGAACCTGACTTCTTTTAGTTTAGCTGGTCGATGGCCCCCTTCATCTTGCCCTTTTATTCCTGCAATCTAACTCTACACATTATTCTGCATTCCTGCATGTAGCTGTTTTTCTGGGGTAGTTCTGCCACATTTTTATATCGCTTACATCGTATATACGAACTTACATACATATATATACGAGTATACATACAAACACATGTGCGTAAAATTTTAGACCCACATAGAAAATATCCACATGGAAATGATCTCAGGAAGATTCTCTAACCTCTGGGACGAGAGGAGATTACAATATCAATGAGAGTTTTTACATAAAATCAAAACTGGCCTTCTTCGTACGATGCCCATTTCAAGTTGTTTGAAAAATAAACTTTATTATTTTCTTCCCTGCTATATTCGAATGCAACGTCGTTTAATATGCTTCTATATGACAATGGACTTAGGTGGATCCAAGTGGAGTTGGTATGTGACTGTTTTTCATGACGAGTTTAATAAATTCAACACAACAACTTCTCGAACGTGTAGTTTTAATTGCATTGACATCGCATTTATTCTCGATGTTCTTTGCAAATGAGTTCATTTGGTTTGGTATATAATGATAATCGTTGAATAATATTGTGGGTAGTAGAATGAATTCGTTGAAACAATGATAGTTTGATTACATACGAACAAAACGTACACATAAAAAAATTGAGAATACATGAACAGAGATATGGCCATTCACGACAGGGTGACACTGGGTACTGTACCGTACTTATTATCTGTAACTTACATTATTTTTATAATTATTTTCGAAAACTGCATTCCTACTATGAAGTAGAAAATTGTTGGATAAGTACATACGCATAGTGCATGTAAAATATGTTACCGTAACTATACTATTAAATTGTAGGAGTAGTATAGGAATGAAACAACGTAGGAGAATCTGTTGCGTTTTAGGTATACTTATAAATGCTTCAATACTGACTTGTTTAACAATCTGTTAAGCGTGTTGAACTGACACATGGGAATGATATGTCAACAGCCACACACAGGATTCATTGTCATATAACAAATTCTGCATAAATATCATCAGGGTATCAAAATCTCATTCCAGAGTATCTCGACATTAAGAGGAAGAACTTGTAGGAAATCTGAACATTTAATTTCACATCAAGATAAATCAAAACAAATTTAATCGTAATTTTTCTTTTATAAATCCATCAACTCTAGTACTATTTTAGTTTTCCGAATTCATCAAGGGTTTGCCTGATTTTAAAATAAGTCATCCATGCAACGGACTCAATTCTTAAATAAATTACTCACACTCCAAATTAACGACTCGGCATCATTCATACGTTTTAAAAAAATCCTAAAATTCATTTAGACGTGAGTTTGAGTTTGGTATAAAAAATTTAATTTGCAAATTGCAACTCTATAAAATCTCAAACTCCTTGGAGTTTTTCATATCAATTCTATGTACTTAGCTGTCAATCAGATAGAAATGCCACAAATATTTCCCAAGTTACAAAATAAGTCAACATGAACCTAATACCCGAATTGAACTCATATTTTTCTTTTAATCTGCTCCCTAGCCTTTTCTAAATAAATGGACACCACCCACCTCATGATTGTAACTATATTACTCTACATTTCTCCATAAGTTACAGGAAGATTTCATTTTTATCGTACATGGCGGAGGACCTGCAGAACGACTGTCATGTCATGAGACGGAGGAATGTGTGCAGCACACCTTAAGTAATAAAAGTAAACAAAGCATCATCATCTGTATTTCGTATCCGTACTAATGGAATGGAATAAGGAACCCTTAGCGCCGTCCGTTTCGTTGCAGACTATAAATTACACACCCTTGTAACTCTACTTAAATAAAATACTACTTAATAATAATAATAATGCTTACGACATGAACAAGAATCGTATTAACTGGCATCGGTTATGAAGTTGCGTTGCTTACTTCTTGCTAATAGGCTTTTTTAAATACTTGTTGCTTTTGATTTTTAAATTTGGCTGATGTAGCAGGTCATTGCGAGCCTGTTGAGCTTTTATTCGTTGGCGTTCTTCTATCTTCTGCCGGAGAGTCTGAAGAGTTGCAGGAGAGGCTCCAGTCCCAGTCCGCACGTGTCTTCCAGTCATTGCTCTTGGGGCCCGTTTTCCATTATTGGCATTTCCTGGTGTACTCTGGCCCACAACTGAACTGTCCGAATCAACTCCAGCCGGACCTTCACTCAAAGACGCGGGTGACAATGGGGACTGGCAATTATATCCAGAAGACCCCAAAGTTCTAGGCACACTCGGACTCTATGAATATGAAAAAGGAAAATCATCACAAATCGTTCTACCGGACTCACGGAATGCTCAAACAATAAAACAGAACCATTGCCAATAAAATAAACTTATGGTTCCTAGTTTAAAAACTACTCGTTTTGAAATGGGATCGAAAGGAATGGATTTTTACTTTTCATGAAATATAGCATCTTCTAATATATTTTCAAAAGGACAAGAAAATTGGGTTTTACTGAACTGAATTTGAATATGTGTGACTTTAAGGAGAGTTAAAAATGGTCAACTTACCTTGTCTCCTTGACTAACGTTGGGCGTCAGAGGATTTGACTGCATGGCGTATTGTCGAAGAATTTCTTGAGCTTGAAAACTATGTAGAAGCTGTGAATAGTAACCAAGATATGCCAATGGAGGGTATGGTCCCATAGCTTTTAAAATACCGCCAGGGTCTCCCAACATTGCCGCGGACTGTAGCTGAAATTGCATCATTTGTTGCTGGTAAGCGTCAATGTCAACTCCGAACATTTTGGCCGCTTCGGTTGGTGAAAAACTGCTGTTGGGTTTAGGAGATGCCTTATTGTTACTTTTCCAAGCATCAAACTGTAAATCTTCTGTCCGACTTCTTGAGCGATTTTTAGGACATACTAAGTTACACGGCTCATCCTCCATGTCCTCTTCATTCAAATCATCCGTTTTCAAATTTAAACAAGTTCCATTCCCTTTCGTAAGACATTGTCGAAATGAGGAATTTCTCAAATCCGTAGGCCCATCCTCCGCAATCTCATCACTAGATGTTACATGTCCACCCGAAGACGTATCATCATCCCCCGAATTTCTCCTCGATCTATCTTTGGAGGATTTGATGTTAGTAACCATTTCTTCAAGGCGAGCTCTTTTTGTAAGCACTTGATCTGGAGGCCTTCCAGACTTTGATGGACTTGAAGAATCATCATCATTGAGAAGCTGTTCTTCCACTCGAGAGTTGTGATTATAACGGGCCCTTATTGTTGAGAGTGGGATGAGCGTTTGAGGTTGCTTCCGGATGGCAGCCAGTTCCAAAGGAGGAGTGGTTGGCTTGCTACTGGTCACATCCTCATCCTCTCCCGGGGAGTCTCGGTGAAGACCCGAATCCGGGGACGAATGAGAGTTGATGTCATCCTCATTTCTAGACTGAACTATATTAACATCCCTCCACCTCACTTCACCAAGATCACTCTTACGTAGTCTCCTACTTTCTCCTCTGGGAGGGCTGTCCTCAGAATTCGAGGAATGAGGGGAATTGCATTTTCTGCTAATATTATTATTGTTGTAGTTGATGTGATTGGGAGGAGTCCTCGGAGAAGACAGAGGTCTAGTTGTTGACGGAATTATTGAGAGAAAAGGACTCCTTCGGGCCAAGTGCCGAGGGATTTCAGGGGACGTTGAGTGCACGTGCTTATTGCTAAGGTCTATTGGAATCGGAGGCCTATTGTCGTCTTGAGAAATGTCTTCATGACTCACAATCGTGGCTGACGGAGGTCCCACATGTCGTAAAACCATCATGGCATCACAGGATCACAATCACCGTGTCAATTTGTAAAAAAAAATAATAATCAACTGTAGAAACTACACCTGCAAGTGTAGATTTATGAAATATTGGGATTCTATTTCGATGAGATTTCTTGTACGTCTTCGTCTTGTTTGTTTAGTATGTACTGGAACTCCTAAGACGGCTGCTTCAGAATTTGTGAACCCCTCCTCGGAAAGTATTCTCGGTCCCGCACACACTTTTGACACGCCGAATAATCGCTGACTAATTTTATGAGACTAAGAAGACTTTTCATATTGGACCACGGGTATTGTTGAACGAATGTTGTATTCTGCTCGCACTGGGTCGGGTGATATCTGAGTTTCTCAACTGATGGCTCAGAGGATGGAGTATCTGGAAGGAAGAACAAGAATTTAACATGGCTCGTAGGAATGGATTGCGGTTAGGTAATACACGGAAATGAAGAGAAAGGATTAAAAGTTTAGCCAGGGGATCTTCTCTGTCGTTTGTTGCAGAGGCGATCTCCTCATGAGTTCTGGTCCGTGAGAAGGCAAATTGCCCTTTTAGGTGAATTCATTATTCTACCATGATAGAAATACATACGTAGGACTTACACGTGGTGGTGGTACCTCATACCTATTGTAACATGACGCAAAGTCCAAAAAAAGTAGCACAGACAAGTTTTTTCGCTTCCATTAGATTATCGCCACTGTCAAATTTCTCCACAAATGGCAGGGATTTTCTCATAGGAGAAGGAGCAGATGCGATATAAATACCAGCCACGAGTGTTGTTCAACCCTTTCCAGCCCTTCTTTCCAGCTAAGGTCAAACTTATATCTAAACATGTCTGTATCCTTGATCACCTAACTCACGCAGGTTTCCGGGCTCTAATTTGAGCAATTTCAATTGTGAATTCCATCCAACCCAGACGACTGGCAAACCTGTTCCTCTGTCACCGCAGTTATGCATCTTAGTGGGATGTAAAACCCCTTATTGCTCTTTTTACCAGAAACTCATAAACTCTGTTTCAATTCTCTATAATTCATTCTCGGACACCAACAACAACAAAAAAACCGAGCAAGATTAACTATTCAGTCTATATCAAAGAGATTTCTTCCTCTCATAATCTATTCCGTAAACTTATTGTGCTGATTGAATACCTAGTCTCACTTGGGAACTTGGATATAAACATTTCTCATTCAACCCCATCCAAGATCCGACCCCGCTTCCATCCATCCTTGTACTATAACAAGACTAATAGTGTTCTATCTACACCCTCTCACTCTGACTACATGTTATTAAATAATATATCGAAGAATAGAGAGCATCATAACATCTTTTGATTACCAAGAGAGATTCCACACTATGGCAAACAAAGAGACTTTTTGGCCAAGTCTGTCTCCTGTATTATTATTAGTCACTGAATAGACTCAAGAGTGGACGTGGGAGGCTAAATGGATGGATACAATAGTAAGAATTTGTTGCATGTGGAGTATCGACGAAAGACTTGAGGCAGAAACCTGTTTCTAGAAATGACCGCATCTGGCCTGCACACCACAAGTGCATGACCTCTAAGATTTGGAAGACACAGGCTTTTGCCCAAAAAAACCCACACATTCTCTTGTATTTATATCGCCGTTTTGCAACGCATTTTACTAAACCTCCGTCTATCAATGTTTTATACGAATAAATCCTATCCAGCAGTTCAACCCCTTCTTCCTTCTCCCTATTTTAATAATAAAACCAACTGTCAATCACTCCCTATTTGAGTCCACCACCTAGGTTTTGTAGAATTTTCAAGATCAACTCTCGACATTCAATATCCCTTTATTTTAAATCCCGAACTTCCCATCTTCTCCCACTGCCCACTTACCTCATCGTTTCTATTATGAATAGAGAGTAAAAATAAGTCAAGAAATTATTCCATTTACTACATGTACCAAGGTACAAGAACCAAGGTTTTGTTTTTACATCACACATTCAACATGGACTGGTCTGTCTAGTTAGGCCCGCTCCTCTTTTAGATCCAAAGCCTCTGAGTTGTAGTTGTCTATTCTCGGAAAGTTATAAAACAGGAATGGGAAGAGTTATTGCTAACCTACAAGGTGTTATCATTCCCACAAAGTTCCCATCATTTCTTTTGCACATCCTACAACAAATGATTCATCTACCTTGGACGGATTTCGTTCAATGTTTTACTTAACAGAATAATAAGCTCCTCACATATTATAGTCATTATAAAAATCTGGTTACTTCAGCAAATACATGTATCCTTAAAAACATCTTTTATTGTCAATTAGTCATAGAAATACCTAGAACCTAGAGTAGATGCGATTGTCGTACCACAGCACCTGTGTAGTAAGCCGACCTCTTCATCAACCTATTCAACAGTCGAACAGACATGCAAGACTTTCTCCTAGAGACGTGTGCCTATGAGGGTGACTATGAGAGCCTTTATTTACGATTTAAAAGTAGGTAGGTGGTTGTTAAGGCTTAAAATGTGTTCTGATTTGAAGGTTTCAAAGGACACAGTTCACTCGCACTCGATTGATGGGAACCTGTTATTATATCGGTGTGAGTGCAAAAAATAAAACAACCCCAAAAACTTCATATTCTCTCACCTACTAGAAGAGCCGAGACTGAAAATTACAGACAATAGATAGGTATGCATGCAGAGAATAACATCAAGGTCTTGTTTTAAAACATTAGAATCTTTGTATTTTATACTCCCTGTTATGATACTTATGTAGGTTCTAAAGTCTGTCCTGCTACTCAGGTTTAGTGCACACACATGCACACATCACAGAACAACAGAAGAGAAATATTTTAGATTGAATAGTCCGTATAATATGTAGGAGTTGGCTCTTACGGTATTTGGGAAATGCTTTATGAATTGCCTAGTCAGCAACAGGTTACTCCAGAGTCATTTGCAAATTACTCAGCGTCTCAGCTTCATTTTCTTATAACGCAGACACAGGAAGGACTGAGTCAAGTCGAGATGATATTTATACTAGATCCTCACTTGTACGTGCATTGGCTAATGTCGACTCATAATCAATCTCATCAACAAACCACACACTATTGACTTCGATAGACTGCAATAGAATGCCCCTGTGGAGCCGCACAGCGCTATCGTACTACATTCATTTCTATAGAAATCACTCTCGGGAGGTGAATCCGTGAACGAGTCTAGGCTACACGTGATACATTTTCTTAGACACACTATTATCGAATCTGGAGGGTCACTTTTAAGTTATCAACTGCTTAGAGGCGGATATCCCCTTATAACATTTTAACTACCTCTCACTGGCTCTTACTACTTGTTGAAGCTGTTAACTCAAAAGAGTCAATGAAACTGATAGTCGTCGATAATGGATAGGCACGTGAACTTCACTTTCTCGATCACCTTTCACCATCCTCTTATGTACTCAAACATGCATAGGTAACTAATGACATTGCGAGGATTAAAATGTGTCTACAGGCAAGTATCTTGGATATTTTTTGTCTATTAATTTGTACTGATTTTGAGGAGATCTAGATGTAATCAGAGCTAAAATAACATGTAGAGTACAAAAGTAGAAACTAGAAGCTGAAAGTGATGAACTTAGAGAGGGTTCCGGTGTCCAAGGAATATTCAAGTAGACTACTAGCAACTACCAAGTTCCAGTGGCCTAAACTTGTGTTTGAAAAGGCTAGAAAAATGACAAGCCAAGTAAAGGGGTGAGGTGAGGAATGAAGTAAAAGACGTGCAGAATTAGACGTGTAGGATTGGGCACTCACCGCTGAGAAATAACAAATTCATCTTTGAGTAGAACAAGAAGTATTGTCTCACGCAAACAGAATTTAATCTAACTTCCACTCTTATAAAATACAAAGATGCTTAAACTATTATTGCCACAATGCATGAGGCAGAAATGAAGCAGAAGAAGATATGAAACCAGGAGTTTTCCGCCGTGGTTCCTTGGCTGAATATTAGTGGGTCTTCTAACTTGATATATTAGTAAAGTAAGTGGAAGATTTTATAAGATAAAAGAGAGACGACGGAATGTATACAATGATGATGATAAGACGAGCAAAACGGAGTATGTAATAAAATAAAGAGTACGGAGATGGAGGTACCTTTATAGGAGGTGTGCAAGCAAGTAAACCTAGTTCTTAGTACCACATGCAAAGAACATACATGTATGAGATTCGGTACAGGTAAGTTTACACTATCAGTGATGATCAACTTCTATATTCTATCATCTTCTATATGAGAGAGAGAGAGAGAGAGAGAGAGATAATAAATGGAAACAAAATAGGATCAAGAATACGAGGAATAGAGCTACGTCGGACGAGACTCGTTTTGGTATTTTGCTTGGATGGTAAGATGTTAAATAAAATCTTGAAACTAGTAGGCAGCAATAGCAGCTCCTCACTCCACTGGCTTGGCCAGGGAGTAATATCAAAAAAGTGAGATAAACATGATATCTACTGAGTTACATATGCCAAATACCATTTTAGGATGATAATCTTCTCGTCCAAGCCAGTAGAAGTAAAAAGGCTTGAAGACTTTGAGATGATTTTGGCTACCTCGAACCACCACCATCAGACAACATTTTGTATGGACAGGGGGTATAGATTTATATAAAACTAGTAGTTTCTATGAATCCCTATGCCTTGTTGATTAAGTTGATACTCGGAGCTGAAGAGAGACGAGCATTGTTTCAGTCTAAAAATCCAATCCATGTACAATGTATACATATGTATATACATGTATAAATATATACGTCTGCCAAGTATAGTACAGAGAGTACTAATGGATTCAGGATTTATTTTATTGAGAGCAAAAAACACTCACGTCACTCAATTTCTTGTTTTGTACTTACTTATTTGGCAAATCCAATTTTTCCTTTCCCCTTTACCATCTTTCCACCTGGGTCACTAAAATTATAAACTTCTTGCGAAATGCTCAAATTATCAAAACATCCTGCCTCCTTTGGAGTAGTATTCACCCTTACTCTTGTCATATACGAGTACCTACCTTGAGTCAGACTCCTCACTGCTTAACCAACTAAGAAACGATTAATGGGGCTTCTTTATTTCTTACAATCAACCTCTCTCACACTCTCAATGAGTAGTGGAGAAACTATTAATATATTAGTCCCACCTTATGCTCACTCACCTATGGGTAAGCAGTTTTTTCCTTTAAAAATTAAAAAACGTAATATAGAGGAGTGTTATTTCGCACGGATGGTATCTTGATTTATTTACCACCACTTATATTCACCTCTTTTAGTTCCTATTTTTGCTCCAATTGAACACACAGAGTGTACTTGCAACTCATACCAAATTATGAACTTCAAACTATCAACTATGGTAGAACAATCTCGGTTGGCAGCTTGAGTTTATAATAAAATACGAGTAAATAATTGACTAACTGGCTGAGTAGTTCTATAGCCATATAGCGAGTGGTGACTAGTAGTAATCAAAATCAAAACAATTCACTAATAACAGAATACGGATTCTTTATTACTTTTCAATTGTTTCTTTAGAGGTTATTGTGGCTAGGGGGAATCGACAATCGAATGATATCCAACTATCGACGACTGGTAATTTAGATTTTATGCTAGATGCCCTGCATTTCTTATCCTATTATTCCTTGTGTATCATTATGAGAACCACACCACCTAGCAAACAAAAACATCTTGGATCCTTCTTCCGTGGCAATATAAAATAATTCGTATCAATCTCGTCAAAATGAGATTCTTTTGATCTAGCCACTAAGAGTCTGAATCAAAACAGGTACATGTAAATACTATGTGGAAGTAGCAAGCATCTACTTACATCCTAATCTGTGCTCTTCTACCTCATTTCATACTTTTCAGTGTGGAATTTTAAATCCTGATACTTTTGACTTTCCATATTAACCTTTAGATTCACTACAGCTTTTGCAGGATTTAAAACTTTATATCTTCTTGCCTATGGAGGATTTTTTCTAGCCAACCTACCACTGTAATATACGGTGGATTGTACGTGTAGGTATTCAAATTACTCTCAACTTAAAATAATTGTAATAACAAGGATTAGAAAACTGTCTGAAGGTTGAAATTGTCCTTCCCCTCTCTCATCTCATATTCGAAGGAAACCGGAAATTCTTGAGATGGGATTATTTGCTCTTAGACTTAAAAATCAAGATTACTATTTGCTTATCCTTTGGGGATTTTAGGATAATCTCGTCAACTCAATTCAATTCAACAATGAAGAGGGACTCTATTTTAAGCTTAACATTTCTTCCCAATCCAAGCCACAAACAACCACGGATCTCATTTTAATCTCTATGTGCCAAATACCACCAAGACTAAACTATGAAATTCAGCAGCCGTTAATATGCATGTCTGGCCACAGGCCAGATTAATCTGTATGGGAGAGTAGGTAGCTGATCTACGGTTGCTCAAAAGTCGCATATAAAATGAAATTTGACTCGCGTGGTAACTGATTAGATGTAATGAGATCAGTCACTTCAGGATTGGAATTCAGGATATATACGACTATACACACCCCTTACATTTTATTTACAGAACCGTGGAATGTCATTCATACGCCAGGTATTTGCATAAAGCCATCCTAACACATCCTATTAGACGGAGGGGCCGCATTGATTAACATTTTGAGAGACAAAAATAAAACTAATAATCACTAACTTTTGAATGTCGGCTTATCAGGAAAGATTCGAATTTTTTTGATCGAGTACATTATATTGTAGCAAGAGCTGAGAGGGAAATTCTTTTACAACCAAGAACTAATATGTAAACCCCTAAAGCGGAATCATTTATTATCAAGGAGAGTGTAATATTGTATTAGTGAGCTTAAGAATAATTTTTTCTCATACTCCTGGCCTGGCCTCCTTATAAAAATGTGATATTCTGATGAGATGGGAAATATGAAATCGTTGAGGAGAGGAACATTATTCTGGTCAGAATGAAGAATTCATACACGAAATAGTGTAAGAAGAGGACGAGTTTTAAAAGTATAAAAAAATTAGAACTTTGTCTCTGACAAGATGTGAGTTTGACTCATCGGAGCGAGATATTTGTTGTTAAATGGATGAAGACGAAGAAGAGAGAGACCATCATCCTTTTTTGAATTTTTTGAAGTACGTATCATCAGATGATGAGGAAAGTAACCAGGTTTTATTATTACCTGAGACTTTGTTCAAACTCTGACTGAACAAGAGGACTGTAAAAAAAGATGGATGGGCCTGATATGCTCATGTTCATCATCATATACATAAATATATATGTAATGCAAGCATAGTTCCTTATTCTTCACTAATCCAAGCTTTTTTTGTATTAATAATAATAATATTCCGGTCTCTAATTCTATTCCTACACTCATCTTCATAGGGAAAAAATCACCTACACATTCATAATCGGGCGAGTGATCATAACTCTCATTTTATGACAGCCTCTTTTTTATTCCCTTCATCCATCCCATTCTAATAGCCCCTCAACACTGAAATATTTGCTCATGCCAATCATCCATCCTTTACAACGGATTGTTTCTTGAACTCTTCAACAAGAATTTTAAATATCTCTAATCTTAAGATCCCAATAGGAAGGTATAAAAGGAGGCCGAATTAGCATGTGTCCTTTGTAATCGAAAAACATACAAGAGTATTCATACACTCAGAGATAACAATGCCGCACTCTACGTCCTCGTAATCATAAATAGATTGATCCATCGTTTATCCCGCAGTTTAAAAAAGAAAGAAAAGACCTTTCTTCAGCTAATTTACAAACTAAACACATGGAAGAAGAAACGAAGGGATCTCTCTCCGGCTTGAAATGGGAGAGGAGAGAACCTCCTAAATTCCCAGTCATTTGGCTTTAATGGAATAATGGACTTTTTCAAACTATTCTCCGCAGCCCCTTTTATATTTAATGCTCGTGCATAAGCAAAGGGTCGGGATGCATGGTAATGATATAGATTAAACTATCCTGGAGTCTATGCTCTCAAATTCTCCTCTTGGCTTTCCCTTTTTTATCTTTATGGAAACTAGAGAAAATATTCTACGTGATTATGTTCGATTTGCCCTGAAGAGGAAAGTCGTCTTGTAAAACTATATTTATTTCAACATGGAAATGTCGAGAAAATAAATAGTTCAATGGGTAGAGTGAATAATTAAAAAGTACTTACAATTGTCATTTCTCAAAATCCAATTAAAGCACAAATCTCAGATTTAAATCTTTTCCAGTCCAATCCTCCAAGTGTGACCAACAACGTTCCGTTCACTACAATTGTGAACAATGGGGCGGAGTTGATGGCTTTTCACTTTGCACTATTCGTTTGAAATGGAACAACTTTGAAAATATAAACCGACTTAAAATCCAAGTGTTTATATAATTTGTCCACAATGAGAACTAGTTACTTATAGTTTGGAAAAAAAATCGCTGACACAAGAGTTCACAAATTAGAGTGAAATAATATAATAGACTGGAGTCTCTTGTTTATGGTCCGGACGATGTGCGGAGATCTTGGCTGGAGAAGGGAAGAAGGGTAAATGCTTTGCAACTCGTCTCCTCGATCTGAGTTAATAAGTTGGTCTTAGTTAGTCCTGACCAAGAATGAAGAGACTGTATAGTGTGTAGTGTAAACTGGCCATGGGAGTGAAGGTGAGGATTCCCAAACTGGGATAACAATAATACGAGACTAGCAACTCTACACGAGAGTAGCAAAATACCCAACACGATCGGGTGAAAAGTATCAAGTACTCCAAGTCTTAACTGCTCCTATCATTGGCTTCCAAGCTAGTAGTCGGAAGGAAAGGTATTGTAAACTGTTGCATTGCACACTCATCTCCAGCTTGTGTGTACATACGGCGATGTGGGAAATAATATGTCTCTATATGCAATGCAACTACTATATCGAAATGTGCTAAAAACCCAACTCGTCCTCATACGGATGGCGTTATTTTTGTGGAAACTATTATTCAATTTGGGGAGAGGAATTACAGAGAAAAATACTCGAACCCGTTCCTTGCCCTGACAGTCATAAAAATAACAATGAGAAATCTATGTAGAATAGGATTGAATAATACAAGGGTGTCCTGGACTACTGGATGTACAGTCTGGAGACAGCAGGGCAGAGATTACTTATTATTATGAGGAGGAGGTAAAATATTGTTATGTATATTGGCTATTTGCTATTGCTACTCTCGTAAATTATTAAATGTACGGAGAACGGGAACTATTGGTTTTGAGCCAAAAGGGTTTTTTCCAGTCCCGAGAGGGTTAACTCTTTTGTCATTCATGTAGATTTTTGTGACCAGTTGCCCGAGTGTTACGTACGATTATCACTGCATAGAATGCGTCAGGGAGGTCACCAGAGGGTTACGGTCTTGTGCATAACATTTCTGACCCTTTTCCTTATAGTAAATAATGTGCAGCCTTCGTTCTTTACATTGTAGAGAAGCAGATTTTAGTATCTTTATCAGCCCAACTGCTTGAAAACACCGTGTAAGCCTTTGCATATTATTAAGGGCTGTTTGTCTACTTATTTGCTTTGGATTAGCTGTCAATTGGTCCTGTAACCAGAAGTGTAAAAATGAGGATGATTTTTCACGGGATGGAATTGTTGAATCTGGGAAATTTTCAACATTCCTGACTAACCAGGAGTGAGTCAATTTGGAGGCATTCATAGGATCACTAAAATATTGAATCTTATAGGCTCTTTTAATGCTCAGCTTATTGGTTTGAGATAAGGGTTGTAATGTTGAGATGCCTCATGGGCTCATCTCATCCACATTCGCAAAGGCAAGCCCATCCATCAGAAGACAGAAACCCCATTGACTAAAAAGTTATACAATGTGTCTATCATCATCCCAATCAACTTCAAGCTTCCTGAATCACTTCTCATCTCATTCAAGAGCTCCTTACAATAATCTCCTATCTGTTTTTCACTCAGTCTTTTATGCCACACAAAGGCCCTAGCAGCATTTGATTGGCTAAGAAACAATTCAGTTATAATTCTTTGTATCTCAAACTGCCTGGTTCATTTTTTATCCTGTTGTTATAAAAATATATAAATTATTCAATTAGCAATGAATCTAACCTAGCCCAACTAAATTGTGAACTAGCCTATTTTAAAACCTGTCTGCATATTTGAGGAAAATGATCTTCAGCTTGGTCAACCTGTCTATTAGTCACCTGACGAACTCTTGCATTAGTTCCAAACTGTCCTTCTAAAAATAGCATATAATACCCCAGGAAAGATCTTGTTATTGAGTAGTTCTCAAGGGTACAAAATTACTCTGGGAAATAAACCTACTCAATCCTTTTTCATCTTGAGCCAGTCAGTCTTTTGAGTTGAGTAAGGGTCTACTATCAATAACGGTTCTGAAGGTCTCATCAGATCAATGCAAAGAAAGAACTACGAAGATTGTCCAATCCTGTTTTGTATGAACAAGCTATTTTGTGAAATGGTGAAAAAGGATTGTTCATTGCTGCCAGACCTTGGACTTGAACGTCACAAACAACCCCAAAAAAGATGACCTAACAACATACCTTCTGAGTTATAGCCAGGAATAATAAAATTGTAAAAGAGCTCGGCGACTAATCTACTTTAGTATGCTGTGCATGTGCCAATACGAATAAAATGTTGAAAATTCAATGAAATTCTAAATATGAAGTTTGATTGCCCCACTAAAAAAGATAATATAAAAACTGAAAATACCACAAAGTCCTATGAATTCCACTAAATCAAATACTAATTTTAAACTACTGTTTTGCTTATACTCGTCTAAACTACGCAAGATTTTGAGATCCATGCAAAGAAAATATTTGAAGCCTTGAACCACGAATACGAGTAATTTGATTCTCAATAGACGTTTGCGATTTTTTATACAAAAGCTACAAGTGACATTAAATAGAATCCCTTGGACCACAATCATGGAAGTTCTGATCATTTCTTCATTTACAGTCTTGGGTGGCACCGATCAGACAGTTAGACCAGCAAACGGCCAGGCTCACATCATTAGCTCAATAGAACTTTTTCGATTAGGCGAGCTAATAAAGCTACTACAAGTACACAGATCATCATCATCATCATTGGGGAACTCCAAGCTGAGAGCATAGTAGAGAATTATGGTTGCAAGCTTACAATTAGACATTACCCCATTACATTTCCCAATTCTTGTTTCGCTTCTTATTCGTCTGTTTCTCATTTTTCTCATCAGCATGGGGATCATGTTGTCGGTACATGAGTGAAACAGCTACTCTTATATCGACCACTATAAACTAAGCAATGTCGCCTTTTTCTAATCCCTCCACTCAGAACCTGAATACATGCGTTTTTATATGGGAAGATTAAATCTCAGCAGATCGACATACGACTAATAATATATATCTCGGAGGAGTATACCTACGTACCTCTGCTCTGACATGATAAAAGACACATCTTCTTACATATGATATTCAAATGAGAAGACAGTCTGGATTTCAATTGTTCATAAATCTACTGGCTCACCTTTCATAGAAAATTTTATTACAGTTATTGAACCTGGAGCTAGCTGATTGCAGGATACTTTTTAGCTCTATATTATCTGAAATTCTCGAATTTAGTCCAACCACAACAGAGGGGTTGTTAATTTCAATTAGCTTTGAGCTAGATTATCAAAATTAAGATATTGGTCCGCAGTCTTGAAAGAAATCTAAAATGATCCTATTT
The DNA here is from genome assembly GCA_034694785.1 of Agrenia bidenticulata. Classification (NCBI taxonomy): domain Eukaryota; kingdom Metazoa; phylum Arthropoda; class Collembola; order Entomobryomorpha; family Isotomidae; genus Agrenia; species Agrenia bidenticulata. The sequence continues at coordinate 157,221 of JAQFYM010000010.1, read as the reverse complement.
CTCGTAGTTGTAATGTCGAACCAAGTCAACTAATTAGTTAAATGCTTTAAATGTTCCCAATATAGAATTTAATAGTGTGATCCAAGGACACTTGCTTCTGTGTGATTTGGGATTGAGGGGTGTCATTGATCTCAAATCTTTGGGGGATTCCAAGACACAAAGGGACTTATGGTTAAGAGTGCAAGTGCTATAGAGAGGATTGAAATAATTACGAGAGCAAGCAACAGATGAGAAGGTCAAGCCTAATAATACGAAAGGGTCAGATTAACTAGAAGAATGGTACGAGGAACGGTCCTTCTATTGTGTACAGTAGTGAGGATGAAGATTCTGAAAACAGTTTTAGAAAAACTCAAGGATAGGGTAATGGCACTTTCAAGGCTTCTGCCAATACAACTCTCTCGTCGTTAAGTTTGGGTGGCGATAATGATTCTTAAAAACATCTAACCCTTGCCATTGGATACAAAAAGAACATTTTTATAGAGAAAACATAGAGGTTTTTTTGAGAATATATGAGGATTGTTCTGTCAGTGACCTTTTCAGGGGTTTCCTTTCCCATTTTCCATGAAGATCATCTTCGAGCAGATCTATTGTGATTGTGATGCCATGTCATGCAACGACCAGAGGCCGGTGTGTAGTTGGTTTTCTTGAACCTTTATTCGTCTTCGTGAAGGGTTGCTTTTCTATTCAAGTGTCACTTTTCAGCCTTAATTTACCGTAAGCCAAGTTGATGTATAACCAACTAGCGTTATTGTTTATTTTGCACGGTAATTCTAATACTGACCTTCAAAAAACGTATTCTATTATTAAATTATGAATATTGAATGTATCCAAAAATATAGTCAATTTCAATCATATGATTCATCCCTTTAATCGCCTTTTTGCAAATATAATTCAAAAAGTTTGTATCAACTTCGAAATTTATTGCAATGGTATTCCTGATGAAAGTGTCTGATTTGGCTACATCTTGAATTTGGTCCCCAAAAAAACATTCCAAAGTCAGCTTAATCTTATGCTGTCTTCCATTTGAAATAAATTTCAGGAGTTCTCACAGCCTTATCAATTTAATTTAATCGGATATAGTGAATTTTAGCATCAATTTTTCTCCTAGAGTTTAATCTGAAATGGTTTAAATTTACAGGCTAGCTGAAAATGGATTTTTGCATTCAACTCTTACTAGTATTTTATTCTGTCTTGCTTCCGCACTGGTGCTTAAGAAGATTAAAATAATTGTTACTAATATGGTCTCTCAAAATTTCAGTAGTGCTAACGAAAGTCCTGAACAAATTCTAAATGTTAAAAGTGACGCTTTTAAGAATAATATTTTGGGCAAAATATCCTAGGAGAAGGATGAGGTTTTAAAAAAACGGCCTGTACACTAATGTTAGTAAAAGATAAGATTCTTGCTTGAGTCTGAAGACTTTCATGTTAGAGACTGAGAATAGCTTGAGGGGCTTGAGATGTTGGTTGGATTAAATAGTCGAGAAAACACTCTATTCTGAGGGCGCAAATCTCACAAAGATTTTAATTACCCCGTGTGTCAGAACTCAAGTTCCCATATGCAGAAAACCCATAATTTATTGTTACTTCTAGTTGCCACTCAAGCAGCAGGACATTACTGCTGAAGTAAATGACATGAGAGCTCCAGAATCGCCAGCTTCGAATTTTGATTAGAGCTCATCTTATTAACCATCTTGGTGTAATTACCAAAACGGCTACATATCTCTCTCATGTCTAAATACTCATCTCGGAGTAACTGTCCCCTCGCTCTCTTCGGCTTCTTCTGCTATTTTTTTTATCCCCCTTGACCAGTTTACGCCTTTTAGATGTCCACTAATTTGTCAGTGAGTAGCCCTCTAGGCGAATTCGTACTTGCCGGAATCGCATCTAAAAAAATCTTGGTCAATTCCTTCGAAAATTCGATTGTTATGAAGGTGAGTAACCATCAGGCGAAGTGAGTAAATTATTGCCCTCATTATTTAGCAAGATGGATCGTATGGATCGGCGGAAGCCTTTGTCCTTCCTTATCGGTCTTTAATAGAGCGTTCGTCTATGCGGTTTATATGGCTGAAGCACAGTGCTATTTTTTTAATGGATTCCAAGTTATTTCAGTAAATTTTTAAGCAGCTTCTGTCAAGTTCAGAATTGATCCAGTTTTATGTTCATATTCCTATATGTACTCGTATAATAAATGTGTAGTACAGTGAACCAGCCAAAAAGTTAAGCACACAGAAGGAGCGAGTGGAAGTCAAATTCCAAAAATAAGATGTTGAAAGCGTCTCAACTTTTATTACTATCCAAAGGTACTAATTAAAGTCGTCTAGGAAGAGTGCAAGGCTTTCAAAAGCGTGAACTTCATCTCACACAGTTAGAATGGTGAAAAAATAAATTTTTCTTATTACAAGTTTTATGGAAGAATAGTGGCATCAGGTTTTCTTTTACGTGCACCGAGGAGTAATGACGACTCACAAGTTTAAGGTAAACTCAGTCGGTGCGAATGCAATCGTGTTTATTAGGTGCGATGGAATGATACTATTATACCAGGGTGAATGGCAAAATATCACGTTGCATACATAAGTAAGTTTCCTTGATCTAAGTTTAGCTTTGGCTTGAGCAATTCAGGCCCCGAACATGATGGGAACACTGAAATCTGGTAAAGTTAGATATAAAGGCAAGCAGGTGGAACTAACAATCTCACGTTCTTTGGGAGATGCAAATATGGGCCAGAGACAACATGGACTGGTGGTGTTAGATTTTGGGTGTCGGTGCTCATTAAGTGCATTTGAAAAGATTTCTTATTTCTCATGTGCATAATCTCAATTATTTTTCGATGACGGACGGATAGGTAATTTGTAGCTGCTGGGAAACAAGGCGACCAAAGATGAGTTCATGGTGTAAAATTAAAACAAAAAAGCTAATTGTTTCTCATTCTATGTGGCATGTATTCTAATAATTGTTATCCATTGGACATGGTTCCCTGTTCTGCGTGATACTTTGAAACTACGACCCGAAGCTCTGTATAACGGGCCACTACTTTCTGCTCAGACAAGTTCATTTTTAATCTGATCCTTCAATCTATCATTGTTCCTCATTATTATTACAATTATGTGAATAAAATCTGAGACAAATATTAATGTCTTGCACACTAGTGTTAGTGTGACTTACGAGGCGTCTCAAGGCTAATATTCTTTAAGGATATAGCGTAGGTGGTCAACAACATTACAATGCAAGGAGACTAAGCAATGTTCTCTTTACCATCGTATTCTGCACTTCATAGTAATTTTCACAAATAGCTTCATACTTTTTTTTTAAGAAGATGGAGATTAAGCCGGCCTTTAATCCTCATCATTATTCTTTTCCTTTTGTACGGCTCTTCCTCAAATTAGCCAACGACACTTCCCGACTGATTATTCTTGATAGTTAGGCTCCACGGGTGACTTGGAGTGTTTAAAAAGTTAATTCGATTTGGAAGTCTAAAATTTCATGTAAATATATCAAGGCCGAGTTGATGGTTTAACTGTCAATTAAAAATCTTGATTATATCGAATCAAAAGAGGGTAAGCCTGTTATTTTTTTCTTTGTCTCTTTCAATAAACATTGGGCTGAATTCAGGAGTTCGGGCATTGGAATTTGAATCCATTAACTCCTCTTAAATTGGTGTAATCTTAAAATTATATGCGCAAATACAAACATGCATAATATTTTTATTATAAAAAGGAACTAAGTTGATAACTGCACTGTTACAATTCAAGCTTCCGTGAGACCATTTTCGGGTTGGTTGAAGTAAAAAAAAAAATATCGAAAAGTAGAGTTATTGACCACAGGCCGACAATCTAACTGAGATTTTTCACTAGAGCTGGGACCCTTGTGGAATTTCTCTCATAGATTGTTAGAGAAGTTTGCATTAGGGACGCCGGACAGGAGGAAAATTGAAGGAAAAGGGTTGATAGGTCTTTTCTCAGACTAATTATCATCATTACCATTACAATGGATGGATTTTGAATTTCACATGACAAAAAGCAGATCAAGCACTAATCTGAGCTCAGGTTGTGTATTTACTGCATTGTATGCTGACCAGTTCCTCTCCTCCGGACTTCTGGCATAAAATTTACACATCTAAAAACACAAATATTGTTATTATTTTAATTTTGACGTGTAGAATTTTAGAAAAGAATAGGCTTAGCATGCAATGCATGTATGGACTGTTAAATTAATTGCGTTTCTTTCCTTGGCCATCCTTTCCTTCCATTTTACTGATAATTCCACCACGTAGATGTTAAAGGAGGAGACCATCCAAACTCTGAAGAGTGGACGGTGTTTAAGAAAAAACTAACAAAAAGTTGCTGTTGTTCAATCCTTGATGCTCCTATATTAAAAAGTATTTGTGCTCGTTGTGTTGCTGATGCTGACGTTGTTGTATCATAAAGGCTGGTTAATTGAACCCAGTCTGTAAAATGTGAATTCTAAACTGAGTGAGTGAGTAATCGTTGACTGTTATGAGTAAAGAGAAGACCCTCATTTATAAGCATGTGAGCGAAGGTCAATGGCCGTCAAGAGATTTCTTCTCAGCTCTCAGAATAAGTTATGAGATAATATTGTTAATAATATTGTTACTATGGTCAAGCCAAGAAACAATCCACCAATTCCTCTCCGATTCTCCCACAATCACAACCTCAACACCCAATCACACTTTTCATCCTAACTCATCATTCACAAAACCAAAAAAATTTAAAAAACATTCCTCATACACCACCTCACAGAAGAAGGTATTTGTCAAAAACATTCACCCTCTCAAATCTCAATTGTTCCAAATCCATCCGCTCCCTCAAAAACACAACAATTTTAAGCATGCAAAGAAACTCATAAAAATCAACATTCAGTTTCCAACAAAATCAGTCCAATCAAATATCTCAAACTAGCAATCAAATGAAAATTCCTCAACTGGGTACTTTCTTTTAGGAAAAGTCATCTCATCTTGACAGGAGAAAGCAAGAAAAATAAATTTTGATGCAAATTAAGGATAACAAAAGAAAGGAAAGAAGACAAGTGACAACTTCACTAGTGTCGTGGGCTCTCAATAAAAATCAAGTGGCTGGGAGTGTGAGATTCTATTGTTGAGCTTAAAGAGGGACTTTACGCCTATTATCCCGTCTATCAAAATCCCAAGCATGTTGGACATGGTTAATAATAGAGGCATTTTCTTTCATGGCACCATTTTTCAACTGCTTCTCCAACTTTTACCTACAGATTTAAATTGATATTTAGTATCAATTATTGAACAAGTGATGAACTTTCAAAAACTAATCAGCATTCAGAAGTCAGCTTAAATACGATCATTTGGAGAATATTTTCAACGATTTTAAAGGCAATTTTTCCACTTCTGTAGATAAAAATATTTCTTAACAAGAATACCTGAGGGACAGGACACTATATCTAGCCCGTGGCAGTCCATGGAAGTTTATCAAACTGATAATTTATTAACTAACACTCCTTCATACATATGAAATGAAATGACAGTGTAAAGTTATTGTTTACTGAAGAATTGAAGATCTCGCTTGTCTTGAAACTGAGCTTTGGATAATTATCCTTTTAGGGATTAGGTATTGAGCCTCCTGGTTCCCTGTGGATGCTCTCATCAACTCAGTAAAAAATACATCAATCATATACTTCTGTTTTTTTTATCAGCTTGTAAACTCAAAGTCTTTGTCCTCTTCGTACGGTTCTACATATCTGTAGGATTGAATAGATCTAATGTCTAATATAATGTTCTCTAATTGTCCGCTTTCGCAGTTGGAAACAGTACTTTGAGTACTTCATAAATTCTATATTCCATCCGTGTGCTCTAAATTCTTTGCTTTACAACTAATAAATGCTGCTGACAATGTTTTCCTTTGGTATGCTATTAAGTTTGGTAGTAGTGACAGGAAAAATACATATGGCTAGGTGAAACTCATCAGTCCTCTGGCATATCAGATCAGATCATCAAAAGGTAGATATTTCTTAAGAAGTTCAATTAAGCTTTAGTATTTTTCAATTAATTGCATTATTGAAAGCAGGTTATTCAAGTGGTCATATTTTATTCCTTTCGACAGAAGAAAGTTCAAAGCAGAAAAATTGATAAACACAAAAATTCTACCGTTTCCAATTGCTACCATAAACAGACATTTGAAAATTGCATAGTAAAAGCTCTATCTATTTATTAAAGAAATATAAATTCAATTATTTGTTTTCTTAAAAAATGTACTAACATCTGAAATCGGTTAAAATAAGGCCTAATTATATTTATCGCTTATACTAATAAAATTGTAGAACCAATATTTGGTCAAAACAAAGTCATGAGTTAAAAAAACACACAATTATAAACAAAGAAAAGAATTTCTACAGGGTTCACAGTAGATCTAAAAAGACGCTATGCATAATAATTATGGGCATAAGTGTTTGATGAATTCATACAATTTCTAGAGTATCATCGTGGTCATAATTTGCTGTGAGTAGCACAACAGGTAGGTGATTTGATTTTGTTTTCGCGATAATCATTGTCATGCGATGAATTTCTTTAAAAAAATGTTTTTAGTTCAGGAATAACAAGAAATGGCCTTCTCCGGGGATAACTTATCATTATATCCAACTTACAGAGCATAGTACGAGTACATAGTTTGCATGACATACCAAAGCTAGTTGGTTCAGATCAGAGGCAAAATAAATTCTCGGAATGTGAGATGATGAATCTATAATTCTTCCCTTGCATATCTATATTTTTTAAACTAGTTGTTTGTGATGGCATGTGATGGTGCATGTGTTGTAGAATGAGAAAGAAGAGATTCTTTCGTGGGAGTGTCAGATATTTTTTATCTAAAAAAACTGTCATATATGAACTATTTAGAATAAACATAAAGGTAATGCATATGCATATTTTAGTTCACTTGACAAAAATTTGACCGATTCTCTACGGTCTCTCACAGTCACAGTTCCATAATCTTAAGACATGAGCACAAACCATGCTGACAATGTATACCAGTTTTCCCTAAAAAAATATTTCTCATATCCTCAGACACTTATTTAAAATCTCTGTCTAACATTCAGCATTTGACCATTTCAAAAATATTTCTGTCATTTTAATTACTGTCATTCCGCAATATTAGTATCAACTGAAATCCGTCTTAGCAATTACGCTAATCCGTGGTCTCACAGAATTAAAATACATAATTATCACATGCCGGGGCCATGTCATTCATTGGATTTCCTGTTTCCCCGAGGAAATATTTTGTGTCATTTACCCCCGATAAACTACGACGACCTAAATACAAATGCTCGGAACTAGGACAGTGCTAAATTACTTGTATCTGGATCGGACTTCACATGTCTCCAATTACAATTTAGTATAACCTCCCATGAGATCATTACTACTCCCACTCCCAAGCACATCATCATCACTCATCCATGCCATTAGGCGATTGATCTTTAATTCTGTAATGCTCCAAACGCAAATAAAAAACCACGCTGGTTTGTTAGTTACTAGGACAGACCTGATTGATAAATTGTTATAAGTCGGCCTATTAATCCTTATTAAAGTTGCGGGATTTAATTGATGATATGTGTACACTTGATCTTAGCATGCCAAACACCCTGAACCTGTCAGTTGCTCCAATCCAAGCCCTAAAGAAACTCGTATCCAAGCCTTTCCCATGAACTTGATTTCTACCCAGGAGCAATTACGACTTACGATCAACAAGTAAGCAGTTAGCTGGTAGTATGAACTAGACAGTTGTAGTAACCTTTAGGTATATAATGTTATGCAAAACAGAGCTCCCAGCTCTTTCTCATATTTTACAAATTTACGCACATAACAGATCTAAAGGAAAATAGGGTGGGAAGTGTTTGAGAGAGGACTGGTCAGGTTATAAAACAAAGAATAAAATCTCTTATTATGGGACAAGAAATGCTACACAAGGAGTTTTGGATCAAGTTGATGAACTGAAGATTTAGTAAACCCTGTTTACCATGCATAGGCATTTACTTCCATATTATGAGAGACGGAGTGATCATTTCCTCATCCCTTTTGTTGTCACTTCTTAGCTCACTACACGTCTTTCATATAACTGACCAGGAAGTCAAAAGTTCAGGCAGGAACCAGGAGGTATAAAAGCATTTATTTGTCTTAACGCTCACCCAATAATTAGACCACATTAGTCATGGTCTCTGAGTTAGTATTTACTTTATTCTTTAAAATGTTGCAGGGGGATTTTCCCCAAAAATTCAAAGATTGCAGAGGATCTAAGTAATTATTCATGTAATTAACTCCTTCGGATTCTTGTTGATGAAACTAGGATCTTAAGTTACACTTAATAGCTAATTCTTTGCAGTATCTTCATATTCTTATTTTCGATGGTATGAACTTGAAATACAATACAATATGCTTTTCCTAGATCAAAAGGGCCCAAAAAAATCATATGGTTGACCTCAAACTCTCAAAGTTCTCAGTAGATTAAAAAAAAAACTGCGATAGTCAGATTCAAAGTGAACGTGAAGTTCGAATTTGGTAAAATAATTATTTTTATGTTTTGCCTGTTTCAAGGATGTTTCAAAGTATGCACTTTCGGCCTAAGAAAGAAGACTCTAAATTGGTTACTGAAATGGAAACACGTTGGTGCTTTGGTTTATCAGCCATATTCATCTCCTTATTTAAGAAAATTGCTTTCATCATTTAGTTTTTTCGTTAGAGAGGTTCAGATGAAAAACTGGTAACATTAGCAGCAGTGTTGCTTACTTAACTTCTTTACGTGCTGGATTTCGTAAGTCCACTACATTTTCTTTTATTCATTTCACACTGTAATTTTTTGGGGGTTATGAGACGTAGAATAAAAGTAATTATTAGCTCGTCTATATAAACTTATGGTTTGGTTCTCTCTGCTTGTCTGTCTATCCAGGATTTCGGCTGTTTTAAATAAAATAAGCAACAATTTTTATTTTAAGTTTTCCTTTCCCAATTTATTTATTCAATATTTATCATATAAGGTACTAATTTAATGAGAGAACCGATTCTCGAAGGTCAGATAAAATTAAAGGCTCTTGATTAAAATTTTCTTAAGTGATGCAAAGATACATTGCTTATTCTATAAAGGACTTATATAGTTGAAGGGGATGTAGAATAGTTCACATGAGAAATTCTGACTTCAGTACTGGCATTGTTTATCAACGACGAGCTCTTGTCAACATTTGTATCGATTTATTTTCTGGTAACCTCTGATTGTAGGGATTGGGAATTTGGGAAGAAAACAAGGGGATATTTGTTATTGTCTACGGTAAATTTAGCCCCGCATGCTATTATTGCATTAATATTTATTGGAATTGCCAATGTTAGTCAAAAAAGCTTACAAATTTCAGTTGTTCAAAGACTCTGTCATTCAAGTATTCTCATGTATTGGTATGAGCTAAATCGTGGTCATTGGTGTAAGGATTCGTAGTTCATCTCAGGAGATGGAAACGCATATGCCGTTGTTCTTGCAATTTGTTGTCGGTCAGACATCGTCATCTTGAGTGCAAGAAAATTTAGCTCAAGAGGATGAGAGAGAAACACAAGCTATTAACTTTCCGGAAAGGGTATCCATCATCATCTTCTTTCAAATGGCATCTTCATGAATTCTTTCTCAATCTCCTGTCCATTGCACCCTTCCCTCCGATGTTCAAAAGCCAAGCTACTAACGACTATACAACTTGGGACTACCAAAACAGGCTATTGAAGATGTAAAATAAGCAGGGGAATAAATCATACACCAGCCTATCAAACTCACATTAGTCTGATGAACAAGTATTATCTACTGTAGTTGTAAACTTGTAATATGCAATGGGACGACGGAATAAGTCATATTGGCACAGACGAACTCCATGTGTCTGCATACAAATGATATTTCAGCAGAACGGAGCGCCTCTTAAATAAGAAACATCCCACAAGCTCCTAATCTGGTCCTCCCCCTCAGCCCATTACGAAATTCAATTGGGTGTTGAATCCGGATTTGCATGTCCAAATATAACACATCCTAACCGTCTATAGAACATCAGTAAACTGGCTTTGGGATTTGTCAGCCAATTATTCTCTGAGAGATCAGAAGCATTTTGCTTTTTTTAGACCCCACTGCAAATAACACGATAAGGTAGATGGACGAGTAGAGATGAGTTGGCCTATTGTGTACTATAGTCATTTAACGTTTTAGTATAAGAAATTACCTTGGTAGTGGATTGTTGATATGTTGAGGGTCTCTATTCATCTCTATGAAGAAGATTGCCTAGTCATCTTCCATTCGAACGCCTACTATTTTAGATTAGTCACACTATAGGCATAATAAATAAACTCTCCGACTCCTAATCTTACTATTAATCTTCAGTTTCAGACTCGCCACACGAATCTGATTCTGAGTCACACGTAAATATCCTCCTTGCTTGTAGTAAACCAACATTTCTGAGATGAAATCCATAAACATTGATTACGAATCGTAGCGTCACGGCATAAGCACGAGCATTTAAAATAATAGAGTATAAACTCCAGAAAAAATAAGAGCTACTAAATGAGTGGCCATCAAACGTTAGCTTAATTACTAGTATTAAGGATGAATATTGGAAAAATAAAAACCCTGTGCATAAATGTCGAAGGTGAAGAACAAAAATCCTAGACAAAACTAAACTAGTTTCACATGATACTGACTTTAATACCCATTCAGCAAATGTGAAATTACTGAGTCAGAATAGCTATTAATTGTCAAGATACTCCTTCAGAAAAACCTCAAATGGAAACACAATATTTTAACCCTCATCGTGGCTACTATTATCGTAATGAAAAATTATTAAAATGGTATTTTTACCACTATCATTCACTTTAATGTGGGAAAAGTTTGCACGGCCCTGATTATAATAATAACATAATGAAACTGTCCAATCAGTGGGAAATCCTCCTGACGATACTATCGCCCAACCCTTGACATCTAATCTAATATAGAAATAGGAAGTTCATGAGTAGCAGGGCTATAAATAGCCGATGACTTCAGATTTAAAAGTTTGAATTCATTAAACCACTTCTAACCGTATAGCCACGCAGTTCTAGGATATAGCAATGCAGATGAGCAGTCTCAATTTGATCGTGGAATTAATCGAAGAAACCATAGTCCGACCACTACTACTTCCTAATCCTCCTAAACCTTTGTCCCATGTTCAATTTGTGATCGAGAAGGGTTTTAGTTTCTAAAGAATCCAATTTGGATATCATACCCAAGAGGCATCTACCTGGACAACCCTTTCTTAACCCTTTTATATTTACTCCATATTGCCGTTAGATTAATCCAACCTCGCAAGGTTTGTGCTTCTACGAGAAGAGAGCATAGATACTTGAATTTAATGAAGTTGCTGATATGAGAGTTACGAAAACTTTGTCTGCACAGCCAACTAGCAACACCTGCCTTTACTTAATTGTATTTATGAGCCCATTTAATAATGTTATGAACTATTTGGATGTTCCTCCGGATGGCCCTCTTGTCTCCCTCTGTAACAATTGGGCAGTAACTTTTGATAACCCCTTAGGGGATGGTTACCTATTCTCATCCCTTTTACACACTATCTTCCAATGTCCTGTCTTTCTCATTTATTTTGTTAGATGTAGCTCGACGGCTTATTTGAATTCCAAGTGAGTCTTTGTGCCCGAGTTTGCGAGTGTAATATTTCGTTTGAAGACTATCGATTGTAGTTTGATCAACGCCGTGGAAATTTGTAGGCACTTTACAAGACAGATGGTCTAGACTATTTTTTATTGTGTAAAATATTTTTGTACATTTAAAATCAACGGTATTAGCGATATTAAAGTCTGATATAATAAAATGCATGATGATTTAAAGTGGGAAAATAAAAAGTATTCAAGATGTATTTGGAAATTCCCATTAAAATAATGTGTTAAAAGTAACATCTTGAAAATAATATTCTTTGGTTGTTCTCCTCTAATCTCAACTTGAAAAATAATTAGACACTAAAATTACATTTCCGAAATAGATGCTATATACGACAGAAAAGTAAAAATCTAGCCCTTACACCCGTGCCAACGACCTGTAACCAATTGCAAAATGCCCCTTATTTAGTCTAAATATTTTTACCGTAAAAAAGTGAAAACTACCCCTTGAATAAAAAGTTTTCTCTCAAACATTTCCATCATACAATTGTAGTTGTTGAAAATTATCATTTTAAATAAATATGTAAGCATAAGACTGCTGAGAGTGGAAACCGAACCAAATATTCCAGAATCCTTAATTTTATGTGCATTTGGAAAATAATCGTTTAAAAAAAACAGTCGAACCCCGAGTATTTTCCTTGGCAGACTTTACTAGCAACTTCCTACTTTTCTGTTCGACACTCTAACAATCCCAAAAAAGTATCAGTTTGATTAGATGATTAATAACAAAAAATATCTATAAAACTATGATGTTTTTAACTTTATGGTCAAAACATTCTACTTATACGCAATAAGGGACTTTAAAAAATAAAGACAATTGAAAATGGAATTGTTTCATTTTTTTCTTCTTGAACTGTTCTATCGATTTTATAACCCCCTGCCTGTTAGCTGTCTATCAGTGCTTTTCATCTGTACAAGATTCAACATTGTATTTATTTTCTAACTTGATCAGCTAAAAACATAACATGCATCCTCATCTAAATTTATTAGCTGGAAACTTGTATGATTTATTTTACTGATAGGTTAAGAAAGAGAGAAAAATTGTACGTTGATCTAAATTTATTAGCTGGAAACTTGTATGATTTATTTTACCGATAGGTTAAGAAAGAAAGAAAAATTGTACGTTGCACAGTGCCTAGGTTCGAAACGCAAGTGACAGGAGACAGAAGTTCTGTTAGCCAGTTTTCCATCATTCTGAACTGTAATTCCTGAGCTTTAGGTCTAAATCCCTTGGTGATTTCATACCTTTCCTGGCATTAATGAGGTAATAAGAAATGCAAATGAGTTCATCAATCACCAATAGTCCAGCCCTGACTTCTTGTCCATTGCTAAATCCCACAGCCCTCTCTACCTCCTTTTATAGTAAATGATTCATGTGCGGTATTTACAGTCCCTATACTGTCAATCCATATTGCACTCAGAACGCTTAAGTTGACTAGTTAAGCATTTTATTTATGTCAGATTGAGTCAGCCAACTATGCTCCTTCTTTTCCCAAGGACAACTATGCTGATTGAACCATCTCTTTAATTTATCTCATTAAAGTTTTGCAACTGTAGCTGTGTGGTACAAATGGAATTAGAATTTCAAAAGTATCCTTCATGAAAAAAAGCATCTTGATATAATAGATGGGTCAATAAAAACACTGAGGGAAATTGATAAACAAGGGTAATTTATTTATACACAGGAAAGCCAGATTTATAGACATTCACATTATCTATATGTATACTATTGTTTTAATACAAAAAAACCTACTCCAGCTGCGCTTTTGGCTGAATTAAAGGCGTCTAAAACATCAAGGCTTTTGCTTTGTATGTATTAGTAAATTATTGGCTTCGTACATTTGTTACTACCCACAGGGAACAATTAGGTAAATTAAATACCGGATGGACATGGCCCAGAAGGATGTTATGCTTTCTGTTATCTTCTTGTGGAAACCGAGGGGAGAAATTTTATTTCCCTTCATGCTTCATTTCACTCTTGTTTTTATTGAATGAAAGGCAAGGCAAAGGGCTCAAAGAATGACTTTCACACTACCTCCATGTTATCATTTATAACAAATTTACACAATTTCCTGAAAGTCAAAAAGTCCCTACATGTTTCTGAATCATGCTTAAAATACGTGTGTGTTCCCCGTGGAGGCGTCTCTTTCTTGCTGCAGCTTGCCTTTCCACGAAAACATCATTTCTTGTCCAAAATTTTGGTATCGACTTGTTTTTGTTTGTTCGATAATTCATTTTAAAGGATGGCTGCTGGAAGAGTAAAAAGAGGGCAGATCAGTTCATTCGATCCAGAAATTAAGACATGCAATCAAACGTATATACAGAGGTTTTAATTGTTCTGATGCTAAATTTGTTCGTAGAACGTGTTGTAGGATGATTATTCTCACCTTCTATTGTCCATGATGAGTTCCTTAGGATCACGGAATGAAATGAAGAGCTGATGATGTGCTATAGAATGAAAAGAGACTAATTGGTGTAAAATGTAATTCGTAGATAATTGGATGAATCCCCCATAAAAAAAAGGAATGGGCTCATTTGTCATCATCCATATCCCTTGTTTTCCAACTGATTAGAAACATAAGGTGAAGGAATAAGATAAAGAAAGCATAGAAGGTCCATTATGATTTCTGCAGACCTTGTGTAAGGCAAAGGAGGTGATGCTAAAGGTGGCATGAAGCTAGTTCATTAAAAGTCACGACAAAGACTTAGGACATGGAAGATGGATTGGATTGTTAGTCCAAGTTCGTTCTAGAAAGGTAGTCAAGAATGGAATGAAGATGAATTAAGAAAAGGAGAAATTCGGAATAGCGAAGCGAATTTTGGTTAGCTTGGCTGATTTCAATGCACATTCAGTGAGCTCAAGTCAGTCTGTTCTTAAAAGGCTGGAAAGGCTTGTATGATCTACCAAGTCTATAAAGAGAGCCAACTCACCATCACCATCGACAATTACCCACATCCTTCACGTTGTTCAAAGGAAGTCTCATTTATCCGAGCTCTCATCTTCAACATGATTTTACTTCACTTTACCTCTGTAATCCTCCCATAATCATCATAATACATAGTACTTACGAGCATAATATAATATTTCTCCAACCACCTTTGCTTTTTAAAAGCTAGTGCTGATTCAAATCCTCTCCAAGCTCTAGATATTACGTGTATGTAGACTGCAGCAGAACACAGTAGAACACATCCAAGTATTCTATGCCCAGGTCTCGTAAACCTCCCTGTGTTCTTGTACAATAAAATCATAACCGCTCCTCCGTGCAGTTAAATGCACGCGATACGACGACGACGACCAGAGATATTGAAAGAGCACATGAACAATTTACCCTTTCTTCACTTAAGTCTAAAAATAATTTTTTGCACTCTAGAGCATCATTAACGCACTGGACCAGAGGATTTGCACTGTCTCACTTTTATTCATCCATCAAAAAATAACGTCACATCCCCCCAACAACGATCATTTAAAAAGGTGCTGCATACCAAATGGACCAACTCATAGTTTTGTGGTCAAGGGGAGAAATGTCTTCAAGGATCTAAGATCTTATTTAGTTTCAGTTATTTTTATTAAAACGATCAAGTATGTACTTTGACAAGAATAATGGGCTGCTACTGCTTCTTCAGTCTGGCACTTTTAATTTGCGCGGAATAGTGCTAGAAAATAAATTCGTCGAGGCAGTCAGGGTTAAAAAGGAAGCAACCATTAAAGTCTCAATTTTTTTACAAAGAAAGGTTTAAAAGCCAAGACTGGAGCCGTGGTGTTCTGCAAAGGTAAACTTTGGATGGATGGGAAGGGCAGGAATCATGGATTCTGATCTTCATGGGTCTTAGTATCTTTTTTTTTTTAAACTTAGTTTGGCCTTTTTTTAAACCTAGGCATTCAAGTAGATCCATTTGCCATCAAAAGTAATAGTTGCCTCCAAAATCCACATTTTTCATTGACACTTTTATTATTAGACTTGTATTACATAGGCAACGGATTTTTTACCTTGGATCAGTTAGCAGACATAGGTATAGGATAAATAGTTCATAATTTGTAATCTACTAGTTACGTCTAATTTCCAATGAGAATAACCAAGCGGGTTAAGTTTAACGTTAAGCTTATAAGCTTAATTGATAATAATACACAAGAAAAGCCTTTGTTGACCAACCCTTTTGGAAAGATCTGCAAGCAGAACAAAGGACTCTCTCAAGAGTCGAATAAGATAGGATTATGGCCAAGTTAAATTTTCTTCCTTCAAAATATGAAGGGAAGGTTAAGGTCAAGTTAAGATTGTTGATCCGCCACTGGAAACCCTTAAATGCTTTGAGCATTCATTCTCTCTAAGTATCCCAAGAATCCTGAAATTGCTTTGGTAGTCGATTATGATTCGGAATATTGTAATTTCTGAGTACTATAGACAGAGTGGCAGAGGATGGAGGAAACTTCTTGGTTGGTTTCATGTGGTGTCAAGTGGATCTTATTTGTGGTGAAGCCATTTTCTCGAATAATAATAAAAGGAGTTTCCATCTCGTCCACCAAGTTCAATCTTTGAAAGAAAGAATAAAGTTTGAAAATATTTGGCTTTCATACTAATATCAATGTTAGATACATAAATCCAGATAGAAGAGTCAGGCGTTGTTGAACCGCAGCAAAGGCCTTTGATGCTCTGCCTTGACTTGCAACATCGGAGATCATGAAGGAGACAAGGGAATCTGCTTTACTGATAAAATTTCATTTCCCATGATTGCTGGGCGTTTCATTTTCATGACGATGATGAGGATGTTGTTCAGACTAGACTCATGTCATGGAACCAATATCTTTAGCTACGGCCTTTTTGTATCCACTCCACATGGAATTTGCTCACTCGGATGACACTAAATTTGGCTTCGTGTGATTCTTTCTCATGCTCATACGCACCTTTAAATAATCCAAAAGCAATTCCTGAACTTTGGAATACCGTCGGTAACAATGATTTGCATGCGGTTTTTACACCCATTTATTCCATGCTGAAAAATTTCCATCGATAAAGTTTAAATTATCAAATAACCAAACCAAAGTAAACTCTTAACTAATTTCTCATAATCTCAGTTACGAGTTATAGAGAGAACCCAAAGTTCCTATAGGGTTCGGTTCCTGTTAATAGGTCCAAGCGGGTAACTTCGGGTTTAAAGTATTAAAATCCTTCTATAGTAGGACATGAAAAATTGTACCATTAAATTAATTTATGGAACCATATTTAAAACAAAATAAAAACCCATTAAAACGATTTCGGACTAAGTGCAGACTGCACGTGACTATGGAATAGAATGACTGGATCTGCATGATATAGTAGGCGCGTTTGTTTTCACAAGTCACTGCGCTTCGGGTTGATGTTCTCTAAAGAAAAACTGGGATGGCACAGTCTAGTGCCTTTGTACAAACCCTGATTAGATATACTTGTGCAGAAAATGGATTCTTAATTTTGTATCTTTACAGAAAATTTCAAAGTTACTTGTACTTTCTGGTCTACTGATCCCTTTCCTTCCACCTCTAAACTTTTTGCCCTTCCTCTCAAAGCTCTCTTATCAATCTCGCATCTACAGCACTTGTTCAAATATATTCCTCTCAACCAATGAATTCCTCTCGCTTCTCGAACCAAAATCAACTATATCACCAGGAAATGGGCTGTAGTTCCCTTTATCCTTACTCTATTTAGTTCTACTGTTTTTGATGACCACAATTCTTTTAGAAATATAAAATTGGTCATGAGAAGACTAGAGAAGTGAAGAATGTCAGCACATTCTTCAGTCATTTTCACACTAATTCTCAAAGATGTGCGTGAATTTTCAGAATTAAACAGATTAATCTTGTGACAAACAGAAGAAGCTGATGAATCTGCTGCCGTACAGTGAAAAATATACCTTCAGACAGCGGCGACAAGAATAAGTGGATAGACTTTTTTGCAAGTGGAAAAAAGTAAGTGGTCATGCCGCTAGTAGACGGCGAAGTAAGCAATAAAGTACCTACCTTAGTATGGGTATTGAAATACTGAATACGGGCTTATTAATAATGGGAGGCAGAGGAAAATGTTCACGGAAGTCAAAAATTAAGTAAATTAATCTTAGAAACATGAAAATAATTGGCCAGGGATAATAATACTGGAGAGAGCCGAACTTTTCAGTTTATTTACCTCAAAAGACTCAATCGAATGTTTCCATCGTTGTCAATAAAGTTTTATTATGCTTAATTTACAAGGGCGGATTTTGGGAATTAGGAATCCCTGGAATTGCATTTATGGACAGAAAATTACAAATATTATACCAAAGTCTGTTCCCTATTACATACATATCAAAGACTACCTTAACCTGTTTCCACAACCCACTAACAGCTATCAACTATACTATAGGTAAAACCGTACGTTTCCCTGCTTTGTATTCGAGTATTACAGCCGTTACAATCGACAAATAAAGTATAAACATTTGTGTACCTATGTTGAGCCAATATTGATGTAACAATCACAATTCTAGACGACCTGAGCCAGTTACTACTTCTGCATTTACAAAAGTGTTTCTCAATGAGGGGAAAAGGATAAACGACGTACATTTTTACCATTTCTAATCGTCTATTACGATTCCACTTTTTATAAATCAAAAGTAGCATTCATACACTTGGTGCAAGTTCTAAGATACGTATAATCTTCCACAAAGATTTTTTTTAAACTTTTAATCTTAACGCGAAGTTATTTTAAACTTTTAATCTTAACTGGAATAAGAACTAAATACAACGTTCTCTTTGATATGAAGAATACTGTGAATTCGGAATATTAGGTAGAATAGGCTGATAAGCAGTTAGTTCGAGCTAAGAGAACATTAAAAAAATATTCAAATCTAATTGTAAGCAATTTCTTCTGGGAAAAGAACACAACCCGTTAAAAAAAATACTCGTCCATTGAATAAAAGAAGGGAAATGTATGCTGGATTAAATTAATTCCTGTTTTTAAAGATCAATTCAGTATGCATAAAAAAATAAAAATTGCTGACAAATGTACTAGAGGGTTAGGGTACAGATTCAAGAGTATCTTGTAACCTTTAAACCTTTGACATGTATCCACCCTTGTACATAAAGCCATTTCCGTTGACATTTCGCTTCCACAAGGGAAAAGAGTCAACTCACCCCCCTAGAAACTATAAATAGAACATAGAGATGTGATATAAAGGACTGGCTATAGAAAAGCTTTTATCATTTTGCCCAATTTACCTTAAGATACATTATATCCCGAAATGAATGATGAGAGCCGGAGCCTTATTATTACTGAGTATAATATCATAAAATAACTTTCATGGGATTTAACCAATTCACCCTCGTCGACTCAAAACTTTTACTTGGTGTCCCCCACTGAGTTCCATGTCCAAATAGGACGATTTTTCTCCCGCATCTTATTTCTATTATATTCATCCTACGGCAGAGGCTCCGGCTCAAACATGGCCAGAGCTAACTACCACCACCAATAATGCTAGCCTAACAAAACTACTTGGTAAGAGCAAAGTTACTCTCCTATGTCAATCCTTTTCTATATGGAAAGTTCACTAATAAATTTTCTCTCATTTTACTCGACCTTCTACGGACAGGCTACCAAAAACACACAAGGCCATTGGGAAAGCTGTGAATTGCGCTTTTCTCTTGTAATTTTTCATTTTGCGTGCTCAAAGTTATTTAACTCTGATAAAAGTTATACTGGGACTTAGGTTGACTACATTTACGGATTGTGACTATGCTGGAAATAATTTCTCCTACTGCTAGTAGTACGAGTTAGCTAAGCATATATTTTTTGTCACAAAAAACGTCATGACTCTTTAAAATTGGGTTGTGTCAAGTGGGATCACCGTTTTAAATCCACTGACTAAAAAATCTCAACAAATCTGAGGATTCTTCGTAGCATAGTATTTAGCTGAAATGTGTTCTGAGTATTAAAACTTTAGTTAGAAACTACACAGGGTCATATTTTCCCGATATAATCATACAATTTTTCCTACTCGAATGATTTGCTAAGGTTATTTAGTACAAAGATGAAATATCCGGAATTTCTGGTATTTTTAGAATGGCCTCTGGAGATAAATAACAGAAATGTTACACGTTACACCCAGTTTCTCATTAGTTCTCCAGAACTTATTTATGACTCTCGGTGGATACAGGCATGCAATTGTGCTACGAATCTACTCTAAATAAATTTCAGAATTTTATAAAAGAAAGCTCCCATGTTTAAAATTGTTTTACAATTGCAAGAGTATGAAAATGTCCCGCTTTGAATTTTACCCAGCCTTTGGAATGTAGTAAGAATAACTGGAAACGGGGAATTTAATGTTTCCATGTTACCTAGTGATTACAAAAGCCGGAGTATAGAAATACTGAAATAATACTCAGCTAACCCACCTTCATAATTAAGGTATAATCAACCAAGTTTGAAGATAGATGCATGTAATTTGATGTTATACTGGGAAACTAAATGACCTGGTCCTGTAGTATTTCTTTGTACGATCGACAATAGTTGACTGTAGATTGTGAGTCCTTACGCGGGTGAAGAATATTTGGATACTAAAATGTAAAATGTATGGTAGAAAATGGCCTACTCTATCATGCGATATCGTCATTAATATTAGAGCTTTTACTTTCTTGCCAATGAAATATTATGTTATTTGACAATAGCTCACCATTAAAATCCCCACTTTTTATTTGTAAGGCCCAAACCAAAACGCAGACTTGGGTTTTAAATGCTTGTAAATATGGACTATAGGATTCTAAGCATAAAATTCAGTAACAAAACCTTTTACAGCTCACGTCTTCAATCGATTACTGAGCCTTTCACACAATGAAATTTTATTCAGCAATAACACTCATAATTCACAATCCTTGCAGAGCTAATTTTTCCTGTCGTAAGAAATACGGAACTTTATTTACCCCTTTCTATTCTCCTGGTCAAATTTCAATATTGGAAACTCCGTTAAACTTTATGAAGCACTCATGCCACACCCAAAGGCTAATAAATTCTTGATTGTTTCCAACAATGAAATACATTGTAGGACATTTTTGTTTTGTTTTAAAAGCCAACACCGGGAATTTTAATAGCTAGCGCATTGGTTTCCAAATTGCCCTCTTTAAATACCATTTAGGTTTCATAATCTAAATTAAAATGCATTTGAAATAGAAAAGTAGCAAGTAAAAAATACTGGCTTCAGTAGAAAGATAATCAAATGGGTGTGAAATGGAATGAAACTTTTGGAAAGAAACAAACGATATGTTATAATACCGATAATACGTACATAGTAACTCATGGGCATACATTTTATAGCAGTATTGACTTGAAGAATAAAAACTTCACAATGGTTCTAGCCAAGAGTGCATTAGCAGGAAAACATAAAATAAATGGTATATAAACATTTGAACAATGTACGCATTTATTTATTGGCAAGAGCCTTGTTGAAACTAAGAATATATTTAATGCCTTCAGTGCAGCTAAATTACTTCAAATTTAATAGAAGCGAGAAAAATCCCAATAAAACAAACACAATCAGTGCCAAGTGCCAACCATACAGTCCATTCCAAATACCGATTTCAATATAAACTAAACAATGAAACGAGTGTATTTCCCCCTCCGGTACCAATAATAGTTATACGATTCCAATATTACAGCACTAATAACACAAAATAGATAATAAATTTGAGTCCAGTCCGCTTAAAAATTACCCGTTCGTACAAACCAGTTCAACCTTGAGAGGTCTAATGTCATAGTCGTAATCATATAATATTCATAATGTGTGTAAAACGAGTCCATAAAATAGCAATAATGACGCCGACAATATCGCTTCTGCATTTCCATCCTTGTACATAAAACTCCAGACAAAACACACGATCCACGTCCATACAAATGTACTACCTACAAGTGACACATACGACGAGTCCCTTTTACTATTAAGAAGATGATGGAAAAGCGACATAATTTACCTAGACTACCCAAGTGAGATGACAGACAGAAATGGGATCGAAAAAGTGCAATGATAGTCGGCCTGGTGTTGTTAAATATTATTTGTTTGACTCGCTGCTACTGCCTCCTTCAAATATCCAGACATACGTACACCCAGGGAAACTGGATACATGCGTACTATAGTGGAGAGAGTTGTGGAACAGGGAATACGTATTATAATAAGACTCGTTGGTAGTGGTGGCCCATGAAAGTTACCTCTTGCTTCTCTACTACTACTACCACTACCACAACTTACCTGTACATATCTCAGGCTAATAAAAATATTATGAGAATGAAGACTAATTAGGGGATGAGGGGAGGTTTTAGGGCTGGGAACACGGGCCTGAGTCACTAACTTGGGTACCGTTCATGTCCATGGGATCCTCTGGCTGAGGAGTAGATACTCAAAGTACAGAGCCAGGCAGATGATGAGAAATGAAGGGACATTACACAGGTGCTTTTGACTTTGCTAGCTCACTAACTCGTCCTCGCTCCTTTTTACACCGTCAAATCTTCTTCCCGTTCAACTCAACTCTCAAGTCAGTCACAACCCTGTAGACTCACTGCAACTCATCAATACTTTTTCCTTGGGACAATTACCGTCAGAGTTGTTCAGTGTGCCTCTGGATTATTTAATATTTAGCAAGGCCAGTGTTCCAGTACCATTCCCCATATGGTAACACACAGACTCTTGCTCATTTCCACGAATAACACTCAATCCGTGGTTTATATATCTCCACTCCATGGAACCATCTCAAAGCAGATTATTCTATTTATGTGAAGTTCGAAAAAGATGCCGGTGACTCTCTGGGATCTGGTCTTCTGCATCCATTGTGACCGGTAAGCATGTTTCTTGAAATTATTATTCAACAGATTTGGAACTATGGATAGGGATTTGTGTGGGGATAATATTTTCAGTATGAAATTGAGTACTTGTCTACAAAGTTGTAGGTAGGCTGGGGGAAAGTATATAAAGTGATATCGTTGGAAGGTTTGATACAAGTTGACATTTCCCATATCGTCTCGAACGTCTGTGTATAAGTAGGAGATGGCATATATAGTTAATGTGTTAGAGCATCGTCAATGGAAAAGGTTGTGGACGGGAGATTATGCTTTCCAATTCGGGTTACCTAGAGCTTGATATGCTGATCGATGTGACAGGAATAATTGAAGGGTTTAATTCTTTCAACACTAGGACTGATAGGGTTTTCTTAACCAATTACTCCAGGTTAAGTGACAGGTAAATCGGCATCTTAATAATATATTGGATGGGTGAGTAGCCTACAGATGTATTTAGCATGAATAAATTAGCATAACAAAGTAGGGTCTTATAAATATTATGGAATATTAATGAGCCTTTCTTTTCACTAGAGCCAATTCATACCTGCAGACTGGGAGTCTTGTAACCATTTTTAAGGGTGATAAATCTTTAGCAATGTACAATTTTTATGGCCTGGTTTCATACAGCTGTATCTTAATCTTAGTATAAAAATCTCAACCAAGTGATTGGATCTAATTTACTGCAAATTCACGAAATCCTAGTAAGTTTGAGGGATAGAGAGAGAGGGGGGTATTTAATCAAGTTTAAAGTGGTGGATTTGAGGGAGAATATTGTTTTATCTGCTTTAGAGAATTGCAAACTGCTCTTTTCAAAGTTGCATGACTGCTGTCAAGATGTTATAATGAGGCGTTAGGGATCTCATATCGTCCTGTGTATTCTCAAGTAGCAGAGAGATAAGTGATAGTTGGCTTCTGTGTAAAAATTCATTAAGAAGCGATATCCGGGGGCTAGTTGTGGCAGCAGTGACCGTTGAAATCTCCTGCTGATTTCGATCTTACCGTACCTATTGTATTGTTGTATTCAACATTCACCTGCTTTCAGCTAATCTAGATTCTTTCTTATAAACGTAGATGTACATCATATTGTATGGAGAAGAGAGTGATATTGAAATAATAGTCGTGGGATTGAAAAAGGAGTTTATTTATCGGATCAACAATGGCATGTTTTTCCAGTTCTAGCTGAGTAACCTCGCTCATCTCTTCTCACATAAATAATTTCCTCGCTCTGAAGTTTTACTATCCACCATTTACCATACCAGTCGAGACGAAGAGACAGTACGAATTACGAAAGCACTCAAATGTTCCTCCATCCTTGTTTCCCAATCAAGTGGAGATTTGTAAAATCCACTCTGTCTGTCTGTCTGTCCGTCTGTCTGTGATGGCATAGCGAGTTAGGTTGTGAATGATCCCTTTCTCTCTTCTCACTTACCTCTTGATGATTTGCATCTGCTCTGGATGTTTGGAATGAACATAGCATTACAAGATTGAGTACAAGAAGCTAATTTTGTTAACGATCCTTTATAATTATTGTCTCATTTGGTTGAATTAATGCCCACGGTCAAGCTGGTGGAAAATCCTTTTCTAACTACTCGTATTTGTTTGCTCTTCCTCTGATTTATGACCACCACCAAAGGAGTCCACCCTGTAGTAATAGGTGTAATAAAGCTACTATGCTTACTGGTAGACGGGTAGATGTGTATAGGGAGGTCTATCGTGATAATCATCATCAGATCAGACGACTGTCAGTCAACTTGGGCAAATGCCAGTCATTTCGGTTGCATATTGGTCGCAAGCCAGCAGGCCATAATGTCCATCCATGGCTTAATTATATTGAAATGAAAATGAGAGAGCTGTAGTAATTATTTTTACTTATTAATGGCACTATACGAGTTCAACGAGGTTTATATTTAAGATTTAACATGCTTTCGTAATTCTTCCTCATTAACAAAACATTACAGACCTCCAAATAGTCAACTGGCACTCAAATGACTTTAGATGGTCTGGCATTTTATTTTACGCCTAAATGAAAGAATGCGTACAAGAAAAATCCGGAGGTACTTAGTCCATGGTAATTTCAGAAATAATTTCCCTTGTTTATGTTACAACTCATCGCAAATAATTTCAAGTCTCGTGTTTTTTCCTCTACCTTTTTATGAGAAAGCGAGGACAGGAGGATGGAAGGTTCTGCAAAAATGGCCGTGAATAAAAACATGAAATTGCCGTAGAGCTAAACGTGAAACCAAAGTTACGAGTCAAGTCAGGGCTCTTGTGCTTAGGAACTTTGTATTTCAATGGATGTAAAACTCTTACATTTCCAACATTCATAGAAATCCGTCAATAAATGAGCATCGGGAAATGTTAAAAATATTACAATCTGTAAGAAGCAAGGAGGATTTGAGAATAAAGATTCTTCCTGTACAAGGAGATTCGATGGACGGCTTAAATTGCGGAATCTTGTGTGCAAATGAACATCCCACATGCCAAGAGAACATGAGAGAGTAGTAGCAAAATAAAATAGCTCAGACAAATAAGAACAGAATGTAATAAGTTTCTAATGCACATCTATCTAGGGTATGTAAGCAAGTGGAGATAAAATAAAAGTATTCATGCAACAGCCAGGTTGTAGTGAAGTTCTTTACTCTCCAGTGTTTTTATATACTCCACGAGGATGACGGAAAGTAGTGACGATGATAATGGTGGAGAGGGCTGATGAAGGCTTTTTTTGTATCCTAATGCTGAAGGGCATCATGCACCTCGAAGGCTCATGAATTCTTCAGGTAATTCACTGCAAACTCGAATGAACGAAACATCCAAGAACGAAATGGATTAGGCAGGTGAGATAATATTCTTCGTGTATCTCCTCTCTGCAGTCTACAGCCGCAAGTACAGCTCCGAGACGATCATCATAATACCATCTCAGTCGTAGTTTTTGTTTATCAAACAACCCAGCATAATTTACTTCATACATATTTCTCACTGATCTCGGCATAAGAGATTTAGAGAAGCATGACATTCACCATTTGTTCAAATCTCTCTTTTAAAAAAATAGGGATTTGATGGCTATGGTCATTTGATTTTTTAGCCATCTACCATACAACCCATAGTTTGTTCAATATTACACCTTATCAACATTGTAATAGTTTTTATAGCCATTTCGAGCATCCGGTGGTGTGGTGCGGTAACATTTTAGCAATGAAAGACCTCATTGTCATACTCTTGTACATAAATGATGATAAATTCCTATCCGCTTTTATTCATTTCAAATACCCGGTGGTATCTT
This sequence comes from Agrenia bidenticulata, assembly GCA_034694785.1. NCBI lineage: Eukaryota > Metazoa > Arthropoda > Collembola > Entomobryomorpha > Isotomidae > Agrenia > Agrenia bidenticulata. The sequence goes on along the minus strand of JAQFYM010000010.1, from coordinate 131,417 downwards.
TTGTACTCGAGCCAAGTGTCTCTTGGCTAATTTCTTCTTTTCACAAGCCACGCTTTAAACAAATCACTTTGAACCTTTCTCCGGATGGAAGTTGGAGTAAAGGGGTTTCCGATAACTTAAAATATAGGTTTGATGGGTTTTCTACTACTATTCGAACATTTCCGAGCTCTTTTGTTGAGGTAATATTGAATAAAAACGATGCTAGGACAAACATTGCTAACTGATTGTTTCCTTTAGCTTTTGTACAACTTGTCATGCAATTGCCAAAAGTGGACTATTATAGCTTCTTGTTAGAATACAAAGTACAATGGGGGTGACAGCATTAGTCAAGATTGTATATTCTATCGAAAAAAATTAAAATCCCTAGCCCTCCATTGTCCCCATGCTCACTACTAGGCTTTTAATAACGTAGAGATTTCTCTCTGAAGATTTGATTAATTTTCTAGTTTCAAGTCATATCATAATAATAATAGGAAAACGCATTGGAACCCTCTGTTTACCCCTGACTCCCAGAGACTCGTTTTCCAGCCATATGGTCTTACGGTATATTGCGTCAGTATTATTACATGTACGGTTGATAACTGCACTAAAGTATGAAACGACGGCTAGCGTGAGGACCAAGCTCCCCTCAAAAATATTTGGTAAAGGTTATTCATAATTATGATATAGCACTACGAGGAGGACCAGGTAAAGAACTCCATGTCTATGGGCTGTACTCCTCCACAGACAGCTTTACTGTGGGGAAAAGGGTTTATAAAATCGAGTTGGCCTGACCAGACAAATGAACTAACGGAAGTCCCACCAATGACATTAATATGACGCAGATCCGTTTCTCAATTTTTGGGTGGAGTTGCTCATCATCATCAACGACATCAACAGAGTCGATGATGGTATTCTATGATATTCTTCTATCCCCTCATCTGTTATTAAAACTTTACTATCCCAAAAAGAGTTGATACTCGGACGTTGAAATATGGATACAATTTTTCCTACTTTCTGCGTCCCATGTCGTTTAAAGAGCCAAAGGTAGTGGACAAATTCTAATTGCCCTGTAATTCCCTCAAGGCAATTCCCAAATCCTTGTACTGTATTCTCTGTAGTTTGGGACCAGTAATACGTAAGCCATATGCAAATGGCCATAGACAATAATATTCATAGACATCAAATAGTAGTGCATGTGTACCTAATTCCTCCTGGGCTTTGCACTTTCCTCCTATTTCATTTGCAAATATAAAATGAAGGTGGAGAAGGGATAGACAGACTCGTAATAGTTATGATGATGGGTTTATCTCTGAAGAGTCAGCTCATTTTGCAATTTTTTTTATCAAGAGCAATTTCTACATGCGTTTTCGTTCTATGAATGAGTCATACGATCCACGATTCTACATTTGCTACAATCTTCTTGGCTCGTAGACCAAACTATAGTAGAATGAAAGGGTTTAAGCTTGATGAGGTGAGGATTATCCAAGGGATAAACTTTGTTTGATGAACCACTTCATAATATTATAAAGAAGGTGCAAAGATTTAAAGCAAATACAACTCCATCCTACTTTCGTAGTAGATGGGTTTATAGTAAGCCCGCCTATTTACTCTTGGTTAAGATATGTTTCATTTTTTCATTCAAGATCTGATCGTTTGCTTTCTTCGTGCTCGTAAAAGTGCCGAAAAACTACCCCAACAGGTTCTTGAAAGTGAGAGAGAGTGAGAGGATCACTCTCCAAGGAGTTGATCTGTTGTTAGTAGTGCCCTTGAGTTGGCACGGGACAACCTGACGGTACATAATATTATTACCAGAAGGAAACCGTTGTCCTGTCAAATTAATTTGTTCTTTTGTGTAATCTATACTGAAAAAAAGTATTGAGATGTTGATAAGAATAGGACTGGGTGAGTTTCTTCCGATTCTTTTTGAAAGATTCATTGAGGTTAAACCTCATTAGCGGATTCGTACGTGTTTAAAAAAATTATATTCAGGACATTAAATAAAGGACATAAAGGATAAACACAATGAAACCAATTTCATCGTTTCCGGTCAATGCTACACACAATGTGTACTTTGAGTAATGAACCAGCCAGGTAAATTTTCTGATTAGTATTCCAAATTCGTAAATCCCGTAATCAATCTGAAGATCTCTTTCATGCCTATGCTTAGTTACAGTTGAAAGATCGATTAATGTTTTTATTCATCAACTGCGTCGAGGAAAAAATAATTTCTCGTTCATTCTGTTAACTATCGTTGGTCTTTTGACCTTTGACACTTGGGCATGATCAGAGCGTTCTACTGGAATGTATTTCAAATATTGGGATTAAGAGTTTAACAAATAGCTCAAGAAATCAAATCTAGTGGTTCAATATTGTTGGTTATTTCACTCCAGCGGGTTAAATATCGGATGGAAGACATGGAAGGTTGAGTCAGTGGATAGAAATAGAGATGGAAATTTAGAAATGCCAGGTAGAGAGTAATTAGTCACGATAATCACGGCAAGAAGGTGGAGGAGTTGCATTACAAGGTGGACGACCAATACTTCCGCACCTCCAATCTAATTCATTGTAGTTCATTTAAGATTTGACAACCTTGCCAGTTTTGATCCTCTTTTTATAAACCCATCTTTCCCTTGAGAACAAAGGTTTACTATGTGGCATTTGCGGCGCCGAGGCGGTTAGACGTACCAATCCTCATAGTTAGTACGTCAGTATGCGTCCTTGTTCTTTTACCTCTTTCTTGCATATTCACTTCGTCTTCTGTAGCTGGGCTACGGCTTTTTACTACAAAAAACAACTTGAGTTTCAGATGAAGATAAGTCAATGTTGTAAGTGGTTCTTACTATCGATGACATTGTTATAGAATAGATATATTTCTCAATGCGTAAGGTCAGAACTCTTGAGCAAACATGTGGGACAAGACGTACCCTTCAAGTGTAACTTAACTCGATACCGATCGATAAAGAAGTTGTCAAGATGAATTAGTCTCATTAGGTGTTAGTTATAAGTGTTAGACTATATTGGCCTTTCTGTTAGCCACCCTTTAGTTCCCGTGATTCGAAATCGAGTGCACGAATTAAATTATAACTGTGGTGGACTGGAACTGTAGCAGATGGAGAGGCCCTTGACCCCAGAGGCTTGTCATGAGTCTTTGTTTCCTTAAAAAGTGAGGACGAGTCGAATGGGATAGTTGATGCAAGACGGTGCTTATCGCCTCGCTGGCACTCAGGAATCTTTAACAAGCCCAGTTCATCCATCTTTTCGTATTCTCGCATTATCATTACTATTTTATTATCCAACAGACGGAGGATGGGGGTATTGGGAGTTTAACACTTTAGTAAATTTCTTTGGATAACACGAAATAGAACTAAATAGCATGGCATAGAGTAGGTGTTTAAGTTTTTGCTGAAGTCATTCCATACATTTGATTCATTCATGCGTTGTTTTCATTGCGGTTTCCCACATTCATCAAGGAAATCCCACTGTTATTGTTGAGGCTTTTAAAACTTATGAAGCAGTAGCGAGAAATTCCATATCATCCAGCCATGCCACAAAATCCCCTTTAATAATTTTTAAAAGAAACCTAGTCCAACCTAGGGTTCTAACAAAATCATGCCCCATCCTTGTCTCTTCACAATCTACACTAGATCCATCCCCTGGGTGTCCTTATAAATAATTCCAATACGTGGCATACAATTTCTAGATTCCAGTTCCTATAGATGATATAGGAGGATTAAATGCATCCGGAAAGTCAATCCTTAATGCCCTTAATTTCTTGGATAAATTCATTCATACTGCATCAACCAATTTCTGTCATAATACTATGTTAGCTACCTGTCCCATTAGTCCTGTGCACCAATATCTCTCTTTGTGGACGGTATTATTTTTATTATTGTAATCATAACAAATGTTCAGGACGAGTACTTACGAGCCATGATGATATAGCATAAGTAATCGTAAAAGTCAGTATTTAGCTTCAACTGTCTGCAAACTGTGTAGCCTGGCTACCTGATGATCAGAGAGTGATTTTGTAAAGATTATGCTCATGTAATTTTGACCAACTCGTGAAGAACCCCTAGAGACAAGTCTCTTTTAGTGGGCTGTAAACCAGCTGCTGTTGTTACTCTTTTCGGGAATTCAAACCCAGCAGTCTAATCGTGTTTGCTCACTCTTTACGACACAGGCTTCCTAGGAACATTTGTGCCTCCGTTCAAATAAGAAAGGATGGATTCAAATTATAAAACCCCAAATTTTACCTCTAATAACAATGAGGACGATGACAATCGAGTTTTCAATCCAATCCAAGAACTCTCTTTAGTCTGCTCCAGCTTTTGTAACCCTCTTAGTAAAACTCTGGCGTAAAATAACCTTTCTTAAAGACTAATTGTTCATTGTCCGACAATTAAAAACAATCCCACCTTTAGCCATTTCTAGACAGTAGCTAGACCTAAAAGAAATTCTTCTTTTTATCTGAGCACCTGTCGTCAATTATAATATAATTTCCGTCCAGAACAATCCAAAAGTTTTAACATTAGTACGACGTTGGACAAAAGCATGCAGAATGTTGTGTTTCGAGTACACTGCCAAGATACGTAGGAATATATGCTCGTCTCCAACGATGAATCTAAAATCTTATTTTATTCCCCAGATTTCGGCCAACGACTCCATTTAAAGACTATTTGACTAGTGGGTAGTTCTCTCTGGTTCTTGGTATGCAATAACTATGAGGACTATTAATTTTTTTTACAGAGAAATCCTGAAAAAACAATGTCTCCTTCCTGTACGAGGAGATAGAACTTGGAGAGTTGCTCTCTTAGCTATTAAAGAGTATACACTATGTGCATCTGCGAATTGAAACACGATGGAACGTGGGGATAATCCAGAGATCTAGCTATACGATAGTCTCAGTAGTTAGATAAATGTATTAAGGATTTAAGATGAATAACAACAAAGGGAATAGGAAAGAGGTAATGAGGGTGAGGGAGAAGGTTTGAAACATTTGACGCAAGAGGAAAAGGGCATGTTCAAATCGGCATGACCATGAGGAGGATCATGACTTTTATACAAGATAATAAATATCACCTCCTCCGTCCATATACTTGATGAGAGCGTGTAATAAATATAGAGAAGTAACTGAGGGGGATCTCAAGACCTAAAGAAAGCCCAGAATATATAGACAAGAGAGTCGAGGCTCTAGCTCTCAAAGAAAGCAGCTCACCTTTTGGTCTGGCCGGCCGGAACTGAAGATGAGTTGGGTTGGCCATTATCATGTAGCCTGGCCACGCTTGGCGTATGTCTTTTTGGCAGAAATAATAACTTGTCAAGAGTTGGTTATAGTGGAAGGAAGACGGACGATTTGGTCGGGCGAGTTGGGGCAATAATGATGATATATAGAGTCATAATAAGTAGGCACTCTGAGGGTTGTTCATTTAGGATCATACATTCATAAACCTACCTCGCAAGTGTTTGTACGGATTTAATTGTTCTAAACACACGAGCCTCTTTCCTTTGAGTCCACTCTTCCGTGAATAATTGGACCAATCTTGTCCACCACTGCCACAACTGTAGTACTATCCATCCACTTGCTCCAACTCTCTTTTAGCCATCAACCTCTCATCCTCATTAAAAACTATGCGGAGAGAAATATTATGTGTAGGAGAGAAATATAGAGAGACCATGGGTACAGCACACTACGGCCTTTCCACCACTACTTTTACTTATTACCTGCGTCTTTCCCATTTGTTTCAGACTCTCAATTTTATTCGACATTCTTCCTAGCTCATGTATCAAATCAATCTAATGTACACGATCCAACCCTCCCTCCGTTCTGCTCCCTTGACTTTCTTCTCGTGATCATTCATGAATTTACAATTTACCTCAACCGCCCCCACGTATCTTTTATATGTGCATGCATATCCCAGTCCAGGTTATCCTAGATGTGCGGGTTTTCCGAGAAAAAAATCATCTCTGCCACCACACAGTTTTAGGATATCTCCAAACAGCTATCATTTCGGACTGTGAGGATGTCAATTAAATTTAAGAAGACCCAGACTAGTCTGTTGAGCTCAGAGTCCGGTGAACGCTTATGCTTTCGAAGCTCATGCCGGGCAGGGCTTGGTGGGAAGGACTTATCCAACGTTAAGGAATTCCACCTCTCAGGCACTCACTTAAATAATACAATATTAAGTCAATTTGCCTAGAATGAAAGGTGTTGGGAATATTGGAAGGAGAGAGGGACTGAGTGGTTGAACGGATGGAGTGGGAAAGGAATAAAAAAATGGAGGTAAAGGTTGAGTGGATATTGGAGAAAGGCCCGAGTAAAGAAGGTAGGGAAAGTTGATTGAGGGGAAATGCTTTGAAAACTGAAAATATTCTACGCCGAGCAAAGTGAAGGAATGAATTTTGGTTGGGAATACAATGGAGACGAGAGATAGAGAGAACCATGGGCTTGGAGACTAGAAACCTGTCGGCTGTCAGTAGACTTAATAAATTGAAAGGCAACCCACCGATGTTGAATCTAGGGTTGACTTCAATTCAGCCTCGAAGAAGTATTAAAGTCAGCTGGCACACCTTGTTCCATTATGTTCCCGTTTTTCTTGTTCCTCTCCTGTGATGTATTTTTTATACATTGAGTTTCCATTGGGTATCCAGTGGATCAATATTTCTCACATTGGAATAGGATACACATTGATCTATAAATGCAGGGGGAAATCCAGTTCTTCTCACCCTATTTGCTAAGGAAAAGGGAATGAACTTTTCAAAAAATCCAAATAATCTCAAAGGTGTGTCGGACATATTTAATGAGCTTATTGATGAGTTTTGTTGAGTTATTACCGTATATTTACTTAATGTGGCGATGAATGAGTGAAAGGGGTGTTGGATATTAAATGCAACAAACTCGTCGAGGGTAGAATTTTATACGAGCTTTTTTGAAGTAAGTTATGTAAATAGGCAGGTAGGTGGTAGATTGTGACAATGCTCATTTGGACTTGTAGACGTAATTACTTATTATAGATTTTGCAAATGCACGAGCTAGAGGGATGAGCTATTATTATTCTATATGATTTAGTTTTTAAGTCCCTTTGTGGGGCACTCTGGTTCTGTTTACCAGCTAGTAGTGATATGCATTGTCCAGATAAATTATTTACAGTACAGATGTTATGAAATTATTTTGTTTTATAGGAAGACATAGTGTGCATCCTATAATTCCGCGTTTCTTTATGTATGTTTAGAAGCTAGAGAAAATTGTAGCTTTGTCCGGAAATGTTTTGTGCGGGTAGACTTTTGTGCTGTAATAGAATTTTGTAAAATGGATGAGGGCTATATTGATTTAAGTTTTGAAAAAAAGTTCCCTTCTGGTGGGGGTGGTACATTATTGAGGAGTCTGCCAATTCATGGCAGTTGTCAATAACAGTTCGACGACAGTTAAAGATTTCCCTGCAGTAGAGAAAGTCTGCCCCTGTAGAAATTATACTGCACAAGTTTGAGTTTTTTTGGTATAAAAGTCTAGTCGACAGCCGACACTTTCTTCTCGTGTTCTCGTGTGTAGAGTTGGATTACATATTATGATATTATTTTGCACGAAACATGGAGAATAAAAACCGCGGAGAGAGGTTTAATCATAAAAGGATTTATTTTATTTTGGATCGAGATGAATCGTGTGAAAGCATATATGTGTAGATGTATGAGAAAGAAATGAATAAAAATAACCCGGACTGGGATTTTGTTACCCTTTTGGTTTACAAATTCACGTCCACGGAAAGGAGAGAGAGGACATGAAGGAGTAACAGCTTTTCTGGTACAAGCCCATAATAAAGCCCCGTTCATGTAAAAGGCACAATGTAAGGAGGGCTGGAAATATGTTTCCACAAATCTTCGATTGTAAGCTATTATTTGTTTAAGTACGTATTTGTCAAAAACCTTTGACTGCCCTGGCTCTGCAGTCCTAGTAGTCGTCCTGGCTGGTGGTGGTTGGTGGTAGTTAGTTAGTTTTACTTGAGTGAAGTTCCAAACAGTGTGCACGCGACAAAACCATTCGTCTCCATTTAACTGCCAAACTCTCGAACAATCTTGCCTGGAAATCTTCCATGGTAACACTCTTGCAAACATTCCATACCAGAGCTCCGTTTGGTCCCTCCACCTACCCGATTTTACCTTAAAAACCAACACCTCCATTTTTTATCAATACAAAAAGTCCGATTTCCGTTTAATAGAAACCTGAATATGTCCAACTATCAGCTCAGCATTAGTCCTAAGTACTCTTTCAATCCTAAAGAGCCTTTAGTCTGAAGGAATTCAACTGCTAAGTAAAGTTGATACTACAAACCCCCGATTTCAGCATCTACTCTGCATTCTCTTCTCTTAACGATAAGTTGACATTTCATGAGGGCAGAGTAACTACTTGACTACACTCTGTAGCATAATAGAGAATTTGTCGCATTAGTACAGAGGCTGCATCTCTAATCTAATCTCTAACCTCTCTGGTGCAACATTGGCTCTCCATAATGTACCAAGTCTACTTGCAGACCAATTGAGCTCTACTATCTGCATCTGCGCTCACCCGGACGATCTTTCGGTTAGATCCGAATTCTTCCTTGCCTAAGATTAGAGAAACCTCCATATAAAACTAACTTATACATTTTCGTGGGGATTTGGGGAGTGTGGAAACGGATTTGGCTCAGTTAAAGAACAAGTCGGATGCAGGAATTGAATACCTTGATGGACTCTGGTATAGGGCCATATTAGCCCCATTAAATCGAATGAATGGATGCATGAGGATTTACGTAAGGAAGGGAAGAGATATCTCCAACTCCACCACCACTGCATTGATCCAGGCTGGACTGGATTGTCCTCCTCAGTGCACCTATACCCAAATCTAGTAAAACAATTATGGCTTTTATCTTTTGGTAATCTTGAGTAATAAATGGCATCTTAGAGAGGTATCAGAGGTAGGGAATTCAGTTGTGCAAAATACGGCTTTCTCCTTATTCCTACTACTGCATGATAGTTTTCGTTTGAGAATTATGCTAATGAAATAAATCCCTGGTAAAGACCAAGACTGCAAGGGTCGGTCAACACATATACTTTGACATAAGATTATGGGCCAAATTCCGGGACATCGGAATGAACCGGTGACGGGTGCATGTCAAGTGATCGTAGATGGGAAATAGAATGTGAATCAACATTATTCGAAATCCCCTTAATAAGGGGACATGAGGAGTAGACATGGGACATTTCTCAGTTCATGTCGTTAAGCCAAAGTTGTATAGTTCTAATAAAAGGTGTTTGCGCACTTCCTTCCAGTTTTTCTAGAAATAAATCGAAAAGGGTTGGATTGGCTGGTCGATCTTGAATAAAGTCCCAACCTTTTCTCGGCTTTCCCATCCCGGTTCTCGCCTTTCCTTTACACTTGCTAATCCATACTTTAAAGGAAAACTAATACAACCACGCTTTTACCTAATTCAAACCCATAAAACTTACTGTGGAGCTCCAATCCTCTTCAACCAAAGTTTGGAATGAGGTAATGCAGCAACGTACGTATTAAATCTCCTCAGATTTTGTGCATCGTCAGATCTCATTTGAATGCATTTGATATTATTTTATGCACGCATAGCTGGAAGGGTTCTCCTGCTTTACCTGTGGCTAGGGGCTATATGGCATTATTCGGACTAGTGATGAGGGTCACTCACCTACAACAGAACCTGGCAGCTAAAAAATACATTCTTCATCGACTTCTGTTCTCAGTCGGGTCGGGACAAGTTCCACACTGCCACCAGTCTAGCTCAATTGTAAAGGAAGCAGGTGGGGTGGAGCAAACGCTCAGCCCTCAACATTTCCATTCCCGTCGGTACAGATCTGTCTCACATTTTACATTCAGACTTCGAACTCATTCCATCAAACTCTCCCAACCTCTCCTCAACTACCTTTTAATCCCCTTCAAAATATTGTTCAACACCTTTCACTACCACCAAGCTAATCCTCGCCTTAATCCTCAAATCCACTTTCATCCTATTAAGTCTTTCTTCTACAACTGAGCCGAATTCATGTCTCATGTCCGACTCAGGTACTGAAATTCGTTGCAATTCTGTTCAAGTTTTAGTAAAAATCTTCAAGCCTTTACAGTCTATAATCGAATTGGGATTTGTACTGAAAGCTGCAAAGCCGTACTATTTCCAGGAGACACAAGTTTCATAAATCTTCGTGCCAAGAGAGATTTATTTCAATTAAAACTTTTTCTACGCGGTGCGTCTTTTGTGTTTTTGGTGACAGTGAATGTGTGGAAGTGGTTTACGATTGAAATCTGTTAAGTTGTAATATTATTCGTATCTTCAGACGAAAACTTGGGTATAAGTTGGTCGACACATAAAAGTTGTGGCATTATGTAGATAATACAGACATTTCATTTCACATCATCTCATCATCCCCACCGAGGACAAGGGAGTAAATAATCAGTATTGTAAGGATTGGTTTATTTTTTAGAAGTAAAAGTAGGGATAATGAAGAAGGACAGGTTAAACATCTTGTTTGTGCATAGATGTATACTAAAATTATGATTCATATAAATGGTGAACTGTTTCTCGGTCTAGGTATGGTTTGGTGTCTGGCTGATGGCTTGGTCTCGTTTAATAGTTCGCCTGCTGAACTCATAATAACAATCCCTGGATATTTATTATTATTCTATTATCATCAAGTTAGTAGGAGCAGAAGCAGAGCAGAATTTCATGCATGAGGAGGAAAAGGGTTTACAAAATTATGATTATTCTGTTCAATATTCCTTTCCCGTTGGTAGTTGCTTGCTAAACTAACTACTACTGATGCTAGTAGTTGACTCAGGAATAATGTGATGCTATATGTGGATGCAGGTGGAGAGATATTCAATCCACAATCCAATCCTAAAACAACGATAATAGCTTTAGCTGAGGAGATGATGAGGTGAGAGAGAGAGATTTCCTTTTCCCTATCCTGTTAACCGTCTCTCTCTTATTTTCATTTCAATATTGTCTTGTTTTTGGCTGTAGCCCTTCATAACCCTTTTGGCACCACGATGTATTCATAATCTGTTTCATCCATCCCTTGCCTTTGGAGTTTATACAAAATTGGAAGCATTGTTTTTGAAGCCTGTAAGGAGAAGCATATAGTTAAATAATAATATTATTAGATACAGCTCTCAAGGAAGTTGGTTGTTGGCATTCGTTTTTATTGCCTGTTTAGGATTCCTCACCTACCGCTTGGTTATTTTGGCATTCAAGTCTCTAGTTTCAACTGTATGTAAGAAGGTGTCTAATTTGGTAAGCATGAGTTGCGGAAAGCCGAGGGGAATGGTTTTCGGTTCATAATCATATTTAATAGGAAAGCTCAGGAATTTATTTCAATCAAGGGTGTTAGGGCACAGGGTAAGAATTCACAATCAAGACATTTGGGATGTATAGAGTGTTGTTGCGTGGTAGTATTTGGTGATATTTATATGCATATGAAGCACAAGTAAGACTTTTTCCGTTATGGTATTTCTAAAAAATGTACGAAGGTGGGTAGGCCATTTTGTGTGACCCAGGAGGGTTTGGAAGTGACAGCAGTTAGGAAAATAGCAGCTGTAATATGCTACACTTCCGGAGTAGAACTGGATTGATGGTATAAAAAACTGACGGTACATCCTATTCCCCTGATCTAGTCTATCCCTTCGGCAAAAATGGATAAAAAATCTCATTGCCATGGGAAAATTTTAGATTACGTTGGGATACCTCTTTCACACTCTTATTTTAACATAAAACTGTGTTTTTACCATCCGTCAGTCGGAGGTCCAAGGATGACTTGTAATGGTTTTTATTTCTCAAGAGTTACTTAAGTCGTTGGATAATTTCTTACTCTCCATTCCTGAGCTGAATGAATGGACCTGTTTTGACGTAGGTATGGCCACTAGGTAAACTAGCAGTTTCATTCATCATCTTAGCATACATACAGTCTTACCTGAGTATTTCATTACATTATAATATGATTATGCCCGATTCTCCTCACAGGATGTCAACTGTTGGGGTTAAGAAAGTATCAAACGGAAACGAGAGTTGGTTGTTAAAATGAAACTTGGTCTGGTAATTTTTCTTGCAGAATATAATGAAAGGATAGAGGAGAGACTGAGGCAAACGAAATCCTCCTAGATGTGTATACCTCATGTCAAAAACCACGTCAGCGTGGTCTGACGAGAGGTATTATTATTGAAGTAGCAGTTATTACTACTCCAAGTAACCACAAAAGAGTTTTATTTGTTGGCCCACGTTTTATCCTTCTCATTTTATATTGATGACACTCGAATAATTTTATCACCTCCGGATGAATTGAAGCGTGAAATCAGAGATGCAATAAAATTCCTTTGGCCGTTAGGGCTTATTTACATTCGGTTTTGTGAGGAAGCTATTCGCAAATCTCAAATGTCCTACAAAATGAATGAGTCATGGCTCAACCCAATGCACAATGGTTTGAGATGATGAATCTATTCACTAACTGATTCCAAAGGAATCCAGGAATGAAATTCGTAATAAATTGCATTCCAACGTATTCAAATGCAATGTAGGGTATATGAATGTATATCTTAATCCCTATTTCAATTTTGGTCTTAATTTTCTAGAATCTTTTCGTGGTTGGAGTCTGAGGAGAGGATGCACGCTGGAGTTGATGGGAGTGAAGATTGGACTTGAAGATAAAGTAAATACTGCTGAGATGCTTAGCTCGATTCTGTATCTTGGATGGTGGGATGAAGACTATTTTGTATCTTACTGTCATTTTCTCCGAATGGCACTTGAAGAATTCACGGGTGAATATGTAATGGCCCGTGATTCTCACGTGCCGTACGAAGCGGATGACCCATCCTTCAATTCAAGCTGTATCTAACAATTGATGCTGGAACGAGCAATTTTGAAATGCTAAAGAAATACTAGTATGAATAGTGAGTGAAAAGACCTTGTCATCACGTCGTCTGGCCGGGACGTTGAGGGACATGATTGTAGACATGAAGAATGGAAGGGGATTGAGTGGATCTTGTGGTTCAGAAGTTCTCAGTCGATTTCGCTGATCTCCGAGCCCCTTCTTGTTCGTTATTTAAAAAATGTGTATTGGTATCAGAGGATTAAGAAAATTGAGAGGAAAGAGAGTACCTAAATACCAACCATTCAAGAACATCCAGGTACGCATCAAGGCTGAAAAGAAGTGACTTTATAGTTGATTATATCATGGATGGTGGTGGACAAAAAAATTTCATCTCCGTCACGCTGTCGTGATCAAGAGATGGGAACGAAAAAGGCATTAAAACAGTCACACTAACACAAAAGATTTTGGATTGAGATGATGAGGTGCATCACCACTTTGGTTACTGTTTCTCATGACGAAAGACACAGAGTTAGCGAGAGGGAGAGAGATGATAGAGGCTGAGAGAATTATTGTTAGAAAGACCGACGACGCACCTGTCACACAGGGAAAACTTATTATACTTCCAGTTTAAGTAGCATTATTGCTAGTTAGTACCAGCTCATCTCAACCCACCGCCTGTCTCAATGACCTTTCAGGCAACCAAGAATAATAGATTCTTTCCAAGTGTTCCATCCTCCTTAGATCATCTCACTAGAAACATAATGGCAGGTCTAATAGTTAGGAGGAAAGGGTTATTCCCTGGAAATTTTTGCTACAATGATGATGACACAACAGGAGCTACGCCTGTATTTGATTAAGGATGCATGAGGATGGTGAAACACCTTTTCAAAGAGTAAAGTGCAGAAGCCACTGTCTAGCAAATTATCGACAATAGTTCTCAGTCCTCCGAATGTGAGACGGAAAGCAGAAAAATGCCTATCCATCCATTCTACAAGCCTCGTTGCCCATGACGATTTCAATTCAGTCCCTACGGTGGTGGAATAGCTCAAATTTAAACTATGTTATTTTATTGTTAGTTAGACCCAGTCGTTTACATGCCTATCTAGCAGAGTTCTCTTGTACCAGTACAGTCTCTGCAGAAGAGTATGGCTTAAAACCACATGCCGACACGAAATTCCTCCACTCTCAGTCAATTTGTAGGTAGTCCAAAAAACGAGAGGACGCATGAAAAGAAATTTTGATGAGATGTTGCCGTGCAGGCCTTTCTGCCATACCTATTCTGTACTTCATTTTCGAATCTACTGAATGCTAAATCTGTCTCAATCATTCTCTTATGCATATGTCTCTATTGCATTGTTTTACCTCTCCTGCTGCACTGCAGTCCTCAAAAATTAATCGTGCAAAAAAAACATGATGTAGGTCCTTTTATTACTCACCAGACCCTCAACCTCAGCCCAGACAGGGCCTTTGCATACATAGAGAGCAGTATAAATTAGTCCAACAAACTAGCAGGTCTTCTACAAGACTTTTAGCAACTTTCTCTACATGAAAGGAAAGTAGGGGAATGTAATGTCAGATTGGAACAGTTTGAACGCAATAGTGCCCCTGGACATAACAAGGGCTTATAAATATGTGACTTCAACCCTCAACTGAAGCGTATATGTATTATTCATTTAAAAACAGTTTTTCCAGCAGCCATCCTCTTTGGAATTATAATTTATCGATGGTGGCTATCCGTTGCCGAAGCCCGCTTTTATTTTATGTACATAAGTGAGCATAAAAAGAGATAGTATCGTATGCATTGTAGTATGTGAAGTTCCTGTTTAGTTATTGATTTAATTTCTTCCTTCCTTTGAAAATCAATAGCACTTTCGTTCCACGGGGTATTATTTCAAGCCTAAATCTCAATTCCGTTGACGTCAGGGAGCCTTCCCGTTTCAGAACGCTTGATGGCTTTCTATGAACTCAAGAGGAGAGCCAATGGCTTTCACCGTCTAAGGAAATGAGTCTACATCGCCGCAGGATCAAACTCTTTCAGAAACTGTCAACACAAAAACCTGTACTTATCCTTGGCACTGGAAGAATTCACAGATAGTCTATTTAATCGTGGATTCCCTGGTGCCATAGATAAAAGGAACAGGAAATACGCCTTGTCTTCACTGAATCCTGGTCGTCGTCTTTTTATTCCGGTTGCTTCCAGGGCACTCTATTGGTCCAACTTAAAAAACATAATGCAACACTGTTTTAAATATATTGGAGAATGAATACAATTTATGACTTTAAATGTAAAGGTTGTTTTATTTTAAGAATATAAATGTCCGCATGCCTTGCAGTGTCCCTTGCGAGTTTGGAATTGTCTTAACATATTTACACTACATTGTATGTTGATTAAATTGTGAAATCCTCTCTAGAATGAATTTACTCTATCGGTTTACCGTTTTATTGGCCCCATGATACATTGCCTGGATTACTTATCGCCAGTTATTGTAGATTTCGAAAGATATACATTTATGGTAAATTATAGCATTTTCCTATTTCAGGTTGAAGCGACAATTGACCAGCGCGACGTTGTACCTACAAATAAATCATTATGCATCAATTATCAAGCAGAAATTTAAAAAGTATTTGATGTTATTCTTCTCGATTTTGAGAGAACCGAATTCTCGGAATAATTTACTTTCAGAAAACATCAAGTTTCATAATCATCAAGATAGATGATATCAAGATGATAAGTAAATAAAAATTAAATAAACTTCGTGGCATTGCTGTTGATTTAACAAACACATCTTATTTCATTGAATGTGCAAAAGTAAAAAACTAGATGTGGATATCACCAACATTAAGATTGGAAATAATATGCATTGCAACCGGAAACAGTTAGCATAATAGTTTTAAACTCAATTAATATTAAAAGAAGCAGATCGGATCTCTCAGTTTCCACAAATTGTTGAAGTGATGAGGAATCATTGATATACTGGAAAACGGCATTGGAAAGTTTAAAACAGCTTGAGTATATGAAAGTTTAAAAAATATATTATGAGATATTTTTTATACCTAAAAAGGCTGAACCGAATAAGGTTTCATAAGTTATTTTGGGCCTCAAAAAACCTTGTATGTGAGGCTTTGATGCTTAAACAGGAGTCTGTGTATTCAAATCTGGAGGGACGGTAGGCCCTTAGTTTGTGAACTTTAAGATTTTGAACCTGAAATATAACACTCACCTTGATCCTATGATGTCGCTGAAACTTGAAAACAAGTACTCTCTATTCTCTGAATAAAAGAAAATGTTTAGCTAATGTCTGAGGCTGTCCTGTCCGACGTCTAATTATTATGATGCTCAATAAATATAAAGCGCAGAGGAATATTAGAGTACTTAAAGTAGTTCTAAGGTCGTACTTGTAGATAATAATATTATGGACAGTATTCATACAATATTCGAGTCGTTTTACGGACGCATAAAATCAAGCTTTCTCAGAAACGCAGAGATTATTAGAAAACATTGCAATAAACTGTTTTTAGAAACGTTTGAGAGAACAAATGGATGATTAGGTAAGTTAAATACATAAGCGAGGTCTTTGATTCAGATAAGAACTACAAGTAAGAGACTTTCAGTGATGAATAACTCTTGATTTGCAGCTTTCAATTTTGTCGAAATCAATTATATCTCATTGTAATATAATACTGAGTTGCTCAGAACTAGATGTTTCATTCAGCTAGTTTAAATTCTAAATTAGATTTTATTTCATTTAGTCAAATTCAGAGACACATTTCGAAACAACATAAAATACCGAAAAAAGCTACTTTACAACACGCTAACAAAGATTAATGCGTAAAGTTAGTTTGGATATAATTACAATTACATTCTCGATATGAAAAATTACAAACAGGTATTTACAAAAGTATCAAAGTACACATATTTTGTAAATTTAAATCAGTCTTTTTGTAGCAACATTTTATGCAACTCGACTAGTTTCATTCTGCTCATAGAATTGCCAAATACTAATTACAAGATACGAGATCTACTATCTAAAAAGTTACCAATGGCATTTGATTCTAATCTAATCATTGAAAATTACAAACCTAACTACACTAACAAAAGTATCCGTATGAAAGTATAAAATATATATTAATACCCAACGAAGAATTTCCTGATTTGTTCTCCTTTGACAAATAGAGAGAATACTATCCAATCATTTATAGCCAGAGATCAGTTATTTGGCCATAATTGCTGGGATGAAGATTTACTTGAGATTGCTTGCAGTCGTTCCATGTCGCTTGAAATATCCTCCAGCACTTGTAAAGAAGTTCGGAACGATGGTCGGTTACTAGGTTGAGCGTTAAAACACATCTTCATCAATTCATAAATGCGTACAGGGCAATTTTCTGGAGGTTGGAGTACGTTTCCATCTTTTATGTATTTGACAACTTCTTCGTGCGTCATGCCGTAATACGGTTGAAGTGCCAAACTGTCAAAAAATATTATTATTTAAATATTGTCATACTTTTTTCAGAAAATATTTTTTGATAAATTTTTAGTATATTTTAAATTCATTACCTAAATATTTCCCAAAGGCAAATTCCATATGCCCAGACGTCAGACTCGATTGTATATTTGTTGTACAAAATGCTTTCCAAAGGCATCCAACGGATTGGAATAGCATCATCGTCTTGTCCCTTGTAATAATCCTGCATTCAAATTTAAAATTTGAACGTTACATAATGTTCCTCATGATAAATGTAACGGAACGAATTATTCTCATGGCTTTCACCTGGAGATATATTTTCTGTGATAGTCCAAAATCTGCAATTTTAACTGTCATGTTTTCGTCAATCAAGCAATTACGAGTGGCCAAGTCTCTGTAATAAGACAGAATTTAAGTTTAGAAAATTTAATTAATTGAATAAAGTCAAAACATAGAAATACTACATTACCTGTGCACAAATTTCCTATCGGACAGGTAGACCATTCCGGAACAAACTTGTCGCGCGATCCATAACATGTCCAAATGAGTTAATCTGACATCTCGCCAAACATCTCCATTTGATGAGAGAGTATTAATTGTCCTGTAGTTACTGGAAGTACATGAGCGCAGAAATTCATTCAAATCGCTCAGCCCCATGTACTCCAAGAGAAGACACATCGGCTTCCCAACCGCACAAACTCCAAGTAACTTGACTATGTTGGGATGATCAAATTCAGCCAAGAGACTTGCTTCTCGTTCGAAGTCTACTTGTAAATCTTCTGTTGCTTCTTCCTTCAACATCTTTACTGCAACCATTGTGAACTCTTCTCCTTTCATAAGACCTGGAGCTTTGGCCTGAAATATTTTGAATACAGTTTGTTTATCAATACTATCTACTAATAATAGTAATTATACATATAATCGTCTCCACTGTTTTAATAGTTTACCAAAAACACACGACCAAAAGCTCCTTGTCCTAAGTCACGAATGTAGATGATATTATTTCTTGGGAATTCTAGTTTCTCTAACTTTGGATTCAAACTTGCTCCATGTCTGTGATAGGATGAATTGCTTCCTAATTTATCCAAATCAATTTCGACATCCTAGAAAAAAAAAAAGGTAAATACACTTATGCCCAGCTCAAAATTCCATAAATAAAGCAATCGTTATTAAGGTTTACTACATAGATACGCGATTCATTTAAAACATTTCTCTTGTTACCTGCGTTGCAGCCCTGTCGTATCCTGGTGGTCGACGGGGCTTTTTCCTGGTCGAAGCAATGCAGGCCAAACACATAATGACGAGGGAAGCAAAAACAACAACAGCAATTGCCGCAAAGAAAATAAATTCTTGTGTATGAATAAACGCTTGCAAATCCCAGATATTAGTTTCAGTTGGTGTATGAACTACAGTAACCTCTTCATAGTCGTGCTCTGTAGTGTCATTTTCTGTAATATAAATAAAATAAAATAATTAAATTTTAACAGAGAAAAATTTTGAAAACACGAGTCCAAAATAAAGAATAATTTTTACCACATGATGGAATGTCACAATGTTGCCATCGAACATATGGATCTGTTGTGTAACACCAAGGTCTTGGCTCCTCTTCTCCCGCATTTCGGCAATAGTTTTCGGCGTTTTGAATTTCAGGAAAAACGGGAGGTGGCCGATTATGGTTGTGTGGTTCTTGACTATCCCATCGTTGACATGGAATCCCATTTTTAGTCATATTTACTATACCTTGATAAAATCTCCCTCTACCTTTGATGCATTCATCTGTTCAAAAATCAATTCAAGCTTCTACACTACCTCAATATTAAAGACTGAAACTTTTGTTGCCCAGAAATCTTACATGTAATGTCTTCTGGAGGCATCTCTACTAGCTTTGCAGTTGAACAAGGAGATGATGTAGCATTAATTCTTGGAAGTAAATCACAACTTGGAAGTCGAAAGTGGCCTCGAGCCTTAAGTGCAATTCCCCGTTGGTTGTTATCTTCAAGAAGAGCCCATTCTCGGTAGCAGAACGATAACTTAACTGCAATGCAATCTTCATAGCAAAGAGGAAGTCCAACTGGGTCCCATCCTCCTTTCAGCAAGCATTTTGGGAATGCATACGTGCATAACAATTTCTGCAGCAGAATTGTAAAAGTTTTGTACTTCTTTGCGTTAAAATCAAAACAAGTTTCCAAAAGAATAGAAAATACTAACCTCAGCAGCGGTTCGACAAGGTTCGTGAAGACCAACAATGATTTCGTTCCAAAGTCCGGAACTTATCTGTTCATTGATTTCTCCACCGGCATTACCGAGTGTATTGTTGATCCAAAATTGGCGATGAATGTGAGACTTGCAAGTCTTTCCATTATAATACGCACATTGACCAGTTGGAGGTTCTCTAAATTTTAGATCATCGTCTTGACCTGGTGAGGGAATATTTGTAACCTGTAGCTTAAATTCCTTCATAGTTTTCATAGTACCACCGACTACAGTGTTAGATGCTTCACAGGCGATTTTCGTTGAAGCTGTTGCATTTGTAATTCTTAATGAAGAGATGGCTTTAGGCACAAATGATTTGTTAGGCTCGTTTGGAGTCAACTAGATAAATACAATTTCAGTGTTACAAAAAGTTTCAATGATTATAAACTAGAGTGCTAAAATAAAAAATAAAAAATAGTTTTTACCTCAACCATAGTTTGAACGATTTCTTCTGCCTCATTTCCAACCTATGGAATTGTTAAATATTTAATGAGAAACTCAAAGTAATTAAAAAATTTCAGTCGCAGACCAAAATCAATTAAATAAATAAAATGGTTCATTATGTACCTCCTTTCCATCCAAAAGCCATCGAACTGAAGGGAGTGGATCTCCTTTTGCCAAACAGTCTGCATCAAATCTATTCCCCCATGGAACGGAACTATTAACGGTGTGCTTGTAAATGTCTACAGCGACTAAAATAATTACAAAAAATATGATAAATCAACAATTTCACATAAAACCCAGGTACAGCTTATAAAATTACCATGAACCCTCAAGTATGCCCAATGAGTGTTGGTAGTTTTCGAAACTTTTTCATCATCAACTATGACCGAGCATTGGTAGAATCCTTCATCTTCCTTTTTAACTGTATGAAATATTAAAGGACCACTTTTGAGAACTTCGATACGGTCCTCCTTTCCCTCGGGCACAACTTGGAGACTTGGCTTGGCATACCAAACAAATTTGACTTGATCTCCTTTAGCTGAGCAATTAAGTACTGCTTTCTCTCCTTGAAGTACCGTATAATTTGTAGGGACAGACGTAATTACGGATCCTGCGTAAAATACAGCATGCATCATATAAAACATACATACAAACCAGATAGCAAAATATCCCCTTTAGATTTTATCTCAACATTTAAAACATACCCAGTGTAATTTCATCTTCAATCTCAGCTTGGCATAACTTGACTAAACAGATCATTAGAAACACAATCCTGAGTCCTAGAGTGAGCCCCATTTTATGGACCATGAGTGACTTTATTATCTACTGCCTATTCTAATTTGTATTACTGTTAGCCCTGAAGTAGACTAACAATATCTGAGGACGAAAAACATCAGTCTTGAAGACGGAAGGTTTAAGACCAACCCAAAGAATGCATTGCAGTTGACAGTGTTTAAACACACCATTCTATGACTAATCCCTTCAATTACTTGTTCTGAATGATAAATCCTAACGCAGCAAGAGCAGTTACTAGGATTTCACGTAAATCCGGCATTACAAGTCACAAGTGTGGATTAGAAAAAAAATCCCTTAGATTAAAAGAACTTTTTAACACAATTTCTTATCATGGTCCGAAAGGCTTGACATAATTATTTCCTCTCACCGAAGTTAAAGGCCTCGTTCACAACAGATAAAGTAACTTGAAATTTTAATCTATGGAGATTCTAAGTTTACAAGTAAGAAAAGCTTTAATCTTTGAGCCTCAAAAGAACCCACAATATATTTATGATTTAATGCTTATCCCTTTCGGCCTTATCTGTTTTGAGAATTAAGTCGTTTCCTTACAATGCTGCATAGTTATGCACAAGCAGCACAACCTTTGAGCCCTCCTGTGTTTAGAGTTCCACAACATAAACTTAATTGTACATGTTTACTTTTTTGGATCCAATAGGAAAAGGGTTAAGCTGTTTGAAACTACCAGACACTACAGACTGCTATCGTCTCTTCTCTACACAATCTACCGAAGGTGTGAAGGGAAAACCTATCCTAACATACACTCCGCAACTATATGATTTTTGAGGTTTGTTAGCAAGGATTTTATTCAAATGATTTGTCAATTATGACTGTATCCCTTTAGTTAATATGACATTTCTTTGAATTCCTTCTATTTTTGATTAAATAATAAATCTTGGTTTCTACAACTAATACAGTAATACTATGTGATATGAGGTGAGAAGTGAATCCTCTAAGTTTGATCGCCCCCTATCGTAGCAAAACATTCATGTGGAGCTTATCACCTCATGTAGATAGATGAGTTTCCTCTCAATCTATTGATTTTAGCAAAAAATTTGCACAAAGATAGCTTTCAAATGACAGCTTAATTGGGGCCTTAAGGATTTGGTAATCTAACAAGGCCATCCTTATTATTATTATTATATTAAAATGACCCTCTATCTGAATCATCCTTGAGTTGCTAGTTGTGAATAAAGAATGTAATCTTAAGATTTAGTCAATTTCCATATTTAGTTTATTTATTATTCCACCACCCATGACTAAACAGTGTAAATGCACATCTGTACTGCGGGTGCTGGATAGTACTTTAGTAATCAATATAATTCATAACGCTGATGGGGGGGAGGATCCTCCTGAAAATTTGGCATTTAAAGAGTGTATGCATTAATAAGTGCAAATTCAAAATTGCTATTATAGTTAATAAGTTGAACAAATGAAATACGAATGAAAATAGCCTTGGCCCATCTTCAAACGTACAGTCTTTAAACCAAAATCAAAAAATAACTATTGGAGAGAAAATTTTTAAAATAAATGAAAAACTACAATATTCAAACGATTGCGAGGATGTATCGCAATATCATTAAATTGACAACTAGAAAAAAAAATATCCGTGCAAGAACACATATAACAAAATTCAAATCTCTATAATGCCACTGGTAACATACAATGCATACCAATGACAATAATAACAATAACAGTCTTAACTTTTTAAATCAAAAACTATATCAACTATATGAATCACAATTGGAAATCGAATGCCCTTTTATCTTCACTTTGAGCACGTTTCCAAAAACGTATATACCTGAATATGCACACTTAAGTAGATTTAAAAAAAAAAACTTTCGGAAAGATTCGATTCAAATTGAAATTACACTAGCACTATTCACATTATAATCAGATTAAAAAGCTAATTTTTCTTCTCACTGTTTCGTAGACGTATTGCTCCGTTTTGTATGTATGCAAAGTAGGATTAGAGGCTAACATCGCATATTGACTTATGTTAAAGAAATCAATTCAAACTTTGCGAGCGTGATGGAGACTAAAAGATATTGATAGCATAATATTAATATTTATACACGAACGATACAAAATACATGATTAGACTACGGTTCGCGTGCTAATATTTATTTATGGGACCTACTATGTATTGCCTTTTCGACTTCCTCACTACACCTTGCACAAATCAAGGTTAAAAGACTCCTAACCGTTTGGACAGATAAAGCGAATAACTGAATTTTTGTTACAATAAGCCATAAATTTCGGTACATAGATAGATTCTGACATGAGCAACATGTATGGGGAAATCTTGTGATAGAACAAAAACTATCCATTGTAATATTGTGAAATGATCAATGGTCTACTAAATAGGCTTTTATCGATTAAGGAGATTTCTTATTTGATTCTAATTTTGCAGATTTGGAGCCGAATAAACCTAAAGTTTTCTTCAGAGGTTGATCTTTCGTGGCTGCAGGTACGACGGCAGATGAGAGTTTCGAAGAACCAGCTTTTTGAGGATTGACAATATCTGCGCTGAGAATGGATGATTGTTTGCTTGTGACGGCTTTGGACTTGTCGTCGATTTTGCTTGAGGGCTGCGGGGAAATCTTCAACGGTTTGTCGCGACCTTTAATGACATTACTAGTAGCACCATTATCACCATAGGCAGTGACTTCATTTTTCCCTTGATTAGAATTTCCTGCAACTTCCTTCTTCTCAGAATCCAAACTGATTCGTACTGGAGGCCTTCCGATTATGTGCGCCGAACAGCTTTGATTTTCCAAAGATGTTGGCTGAGATTCTCCACTGTGGTCGTCTTTCGGAGAGTCCTTTTCTTCTGCTATTCTTGGTAACCCAATGCTCCCTGTTGAAAGATTACTTGAGATTGAGTGGGACGAGGAAGAATCCATAACACTACCGCTGACAGCTTTGATCGCTTCACTTTCTAACTCCATTCTACCATCCTTCCTACTTCGGCGAGCTATATCTATCGAGCTGCCGGATAACGAAGTGTTTGTACAAGGAGAGATTTTCGAAATAGTCGTGCAGTGGGGTTGTGATGTTATCGTTACTTTAGGCGGAGACGAAATGGTAACTTTGGGAGCAGGATTGCATAAAGGAGATATTGCTTTGGCTTCTGTTGTGCGTGGATGATGACGATCTGGTGAAAGAGCTCGTCTCAGTAGCGGAGATCCTGGTTCTGTATTCTTTGCTCTATTAAACGGTTTCTTTGCTGAGGCCAAAGCTGGAGAGAGAGACGATGAATTAGAAAACGTTATTCCCTGCGAAGAAAGCGAATTCGATGTAATAGCCAATGGGCTTGGAGATCGAGTGGGAGATGAGGATATCGGAGATGGAGAAGGTGTCCTCGCTAATGGACTTAGTGGAATGTGGCCCACTGACTTGCGACGGTTTGGTGAATGAATGTTTTTACTTGATGCATGATGATGGTGAAGTTTATGCTTAAGCCCATGAAGGCTGGACGGACGTTGGAAATGAGGACCGAGGAGACCAGAAGGCCCAAGTGTCGCTGGACTATCCGGAAGAGATGATCCCGGTGAGCTTGATGGAGATGAATTGGCAGTGGAATTTGGTGAATCGGACAGAGAAAAAATCCTTTGCAATGGCGGTGATTGTGAGGAACGATTTGTAGTTGGAGATCCGGGTAGACTGGGTTGCTGAACATTCTCGACAGAACGGGCTAATGACTGAAAACTACGACTAGATGCCATGGATGAGCTTCCTAATGAAAGCCGTAAGTTTTGAATTTCGGCTGGAGTTCTTTTTCCGGCCAGGGTTTTGAGAAATAGAGACTTTCTTCGTTTTTCATTTGTATCCTTTTTACCTTTTCTGCATTTAAGTAATGGAGACCGGGCCATTTTTGATTGCCCTGGCTCTCTCCTTCTACCACCAGATCGTATTGAAGTATTCTCAAGAGGTGTTGCCCTTAGAACTAATTGATCACCTCCAGCCATCAGCAAATGAAGTACTTGGGTATGTAAAAGTCCTTGGGTTGGTTCGCCATTAACCTGAATGGTAGTAAAATTTCCAATGATTTTTTGTTTAATTTTAGAAAATAAATTGTAAAAGGACTCAAACAGAGTATTCATTATTACCTGTGTAATCAGATCACCTGCCCTTAATCCTGCTTCGAACGCAGGACTTCCTTCAGTAACATCTTTTACAATATGCTGTACCGTGTATACATTGGAGTCTCCAAAGTAAACTCGAATCGCTCTAAGTGCAAATCCAAGACCTTGCGGACCACGTCGGATAATTATTGGTGGCTTCAAGCTGTTGATAAGAGGAGATAGCTCCCGACATGGTGATGTGTCCCGAGAGCTGGCTGTACTCGACCCACCGGGGGACTGGATAGTTTGAGGGTTGGATAAAAGAAATGATTCGTTTTCATGAATCTGTAGTGAAAGACCAAAAACTGAAGCACTCTTAACAACATTTCGTGATCCGTCTTTTTTCGTTGGGGTTGATTGGTGAAGAGGGCAAAGACCGCGTAGGGGTGAATCTGTCACATCAACTGCAGACCGTCCACTCCGTGCTAACTCATTTGCAAGTTTAATCTCTGCAGCTATGGCTTCTGCACTTGAAGCTGAAATAGAGAAACGAGGAAGACATTCTCTGTGTGTCTTTCTTCTTCTATGAATCTGCGGTGAAACCTCGTCACTTTCTGTTTGAGAAGACTCTGGAGTACTTAGCTGAGTTACAAGTGTCCCAACTTTTGGCTTTTCTGACACACAAGGTTTCGCATCCGACGAAGTACTTGGTTTTGCTTTTATTTGGTCAATTGACTTTTCACCTTTTATTGCACCCCCGGTGCTAGAAGATGGAGGCTTGGGTTTTTCTGATTTGGAATTAGTAACCGATCCATCACTTCCAGTTCCACTCGAATCGTGTCGATCTGTTGACTCTTCAGCCAATCTTGTTCTAGTCTGGGTTTTCCTATATCGATGAGAGCAAGAAGAAAACCCAAATAACGGTGAATCATCAGTATCATCCGTGTCCACATCTAAATCGTGCTGATATCGATCGACTCGAGCTATCAAGTAAACAAAAAAGCATTTAAATAATCTCCACGCTGAAACATGACACTGTAAGCAAATGTCATTTCCTTACTATCAAAGTAGGATGTATCTTCATCATTATCGAGGCTTGGGACAAATTCAACTTTTTGTCGTAAAAGGGAGTTCCAGTCCAACCCGTTGAAATATGGATGATCTTTTACTTCCTGAGCTCCTGCTGTCCCCAATCTATCCCTAGGGTTTTGTTGTAGCAATGTAGTAATAATGTCCTTTGTATCACTGGCTACTGGCCAATCCTCATCAGGTGGCCATTCAATATCATCTGTTCCAAAAAAAAATGTCAAGCAATTAAAATATGTTATTATTATAATATTATAAGAATAAGTATTGATTACCGTTGACTGTGTGAGCGAACAATTCCTCCGGAGTTTCCCCAAAAAATGGGACACAGCCAATGATGAATTCATACATTATCACACCCATAGCCCACCAGTCTACTGGCTTTCCATATCCCTGTCGGAGAATTACTTCTGGAGCAATATATTCAGGGGTGCCAAACACTTGCTTATCGGAAAACTGTCTAGTTTCTCGGTCAATAAATCCTTCGTAAAGATTTGTAGCCACTAAAATAAATCTTCGATAAGATTTTTTTCAATTGCCTTCATGATAAAAAGTAAAAATTAGGACTTACACGACATCAATCCAACTTTGCTAAGTCCAAAGTCCGTCAACTTAATATGACCCAGTGCAGTGATGAGTAAACTAGAATCACAGATACGAATTCTTTATAACGAAATAATATTTAAATCAAAAGTTACAAATGATCTCTTACTTGTCAGGCTTCAGGTCGCGATGCACTATTCCGTAGCTATGTAGGTATTCAACTGCTAACACAGTTTCCGCGAAGTAGAACCTGGCCATATCAGGAGGCAAAGGACCCATATTCTTCAGCAAATTAGCACAATCTCCACCTTCTACGTACTCCATTACCAAACACAAGTGTTTCTACGATATCAGATTAAAAAAAAATCAGTACAAAAATATTTGAACATTACAGCAAAAGTCCTGACTTCGGTTACCCACCTTCGTCTCAAAACTGCAGTACATACTAACGACGAAAGGGTTGTCAGTGAAACTCATGATGTCTCTCTCCGAAAATACTTGTTCTACCTGGTTTCGCAGCATTAAATTTTGCTTATTTATTTTCTTCATTGCAAATCTCTGCCGAGTTTCCTTATGACGAACTAAATATACTGCTCCATAAGCCCCATTGGAAATCAACTTGACAACCTCAAAGTCCTGCTCCGATGGTAATTTATTTTTTTTGTCTTCACTATCTCCTGCCTCAGACTCTCCTTTCTGTTCTCCGCCAGTCACCGAAATTAGAGGACCATTCTTTTCAGTTTCTGCACTTTGAGTATTAAGTTCTTGCTGTAATTCTGTGTAAAATATAAATTGATAATTAATAATCTAAGTGATTTGAATGTTTGGACCACAAAAATATATTAAAACATAATCATTGATCTACCTGCGATGGGATCTCGATTAAGACCTAGTTTACTAATAATATACTGTGGAATGTCAGTTTTAACTCCTTGCGTTACTTTGGCCTGGCCTTCCGCTTGCTCAAGCAAATGGTAGAACTCCTCTGGGTCGAATTCAAGACATTCGAGAAGCCGAGCTGGACGCGAAACCATAAGTAGAAGCTTTTTAATAAGACCTGTGAGATGATTAGCAGCTTCTGGAGATTTTTCCTTCGTTTCACTCAAAAGACGTTCTAAGTTTTCAGACATTTCATAGAAATATCTACTCGAAATCAATTTTTCCTGGGCCTTGAGCAAGCAATCTCGAGCCATTTCTATAACTTGATGATGTACGAATCGTGCTATTGCTATCGAATCCGGGCTCAATTTCTCACAGCCTCCCATACTCTCCAGGGTTTCATTTTCTTCGATAAAACTTTTGAGCTTCTCTTCCATTTGCTGGGTCGCCTATTTTCAGGAACAATATCAAGTTATAATCACACAGCATTAACATTAATATCTCTTCTTGAAAGCAAAAACTATCATAAATCATGACTGTCTTACCTTTGGAAATCGCTCTTTGTACATCGTGTTCATGAGAACAATCTCATTTTCTACGACAGGTGATCGAATTGGACTGCTGTAGTATTTAAAAAATTCACAACATTATAAACTGTTCATGAAGCTAAATAATTTCACTATAGATGCCATTTGATAGCTGTCAAACACCCAGGAATGTTTATGGTAAGAATTTCGATGAACATTGAAATTCCGCTCTGGCTTAATTCACTTGTTTTGGAACATGAGAATATTTGCACACGTTCGTTTGACAGCTAAAAAATGCTTAGATACTTGAAGTACAAACCAGCTTACTCTAATGTAGCAATGCATAGCCATGCCAAACTGTGAGCAGCGTGAATAAAATACAAAATTTGATGTTCAATCCATATTTAGAGTTATTTGGTGAAATGTTAAGAACAGAAATATTAATCATTTTAGGAATTCGTGTATTGAATAAGAGTTGGTCATGGTCCTTCTGACCTTTTGCATTTCAGTATCATTTAGCTTGGGTGGAAATAAATTTTTAATGAGGGGCCAAACCAAAACTCGAGTTTGAATTTTATAAGGAGTATTGAGCTTCTTGCTATTTTGTATTTAGACCGCAATTTATTATGCAATAGACTTTCGGCCTCCTTTAATTTCAATTTGGAGAAGTTCGGGCATACCCGTTTTATACCCTTTCAATTTATTAATATGTGTTTAGTTTTAGTTTCAAGACGGCTATTGAATGGAGGCACTCGAGCTAACAAATCCATTACCAACTTTACATAATGCCCTGAACTTTAAATCGGAGTATTCGGGAATGTAAATGCGAGACAAGTAAACTATTCCAGCAACCTTCGTGCAGTTTTGGAGACTAAGTGTTAATTACCTCTTTCTCATTTTCTTGACTCTAAATGCAATTTGTAATGTAGTATTGAAGGAAAACCTTGTATTTGCAGAACTATCCCCTAGAATACCTTTCTTATTTTTATAATGTTCTACATACATTGTAACTCAAATGACCTCTATTCGTCCTAATGAAATGTCCGAAATTGCTCCACGTTCTAAGTGGACAGATTAGTCATCAACTCAGTAGGTACTTAACCAATAAAGTATGTAACAAGACTCAATTTGATAAATCACGAAGTGCAACAAATAGGTAATCATGATTGGCCTTTAGGTAATTTTGTCTTAGTTATCTTGCAATCGATAGACACAGTTGGCTTTGCCATATTGCCATGCAGAGTTGGTACACGGATTAGAGGTATAACGTAATGTCGTTTATACGTACCTCTAGCAAGATTAAAATAAGCTTTTAAGGTTGAAGTTAAACAGAGGGCTGAAATTCTTATTTTTTATCTTGTGATTTCTAAACTACCATAAGACTTTCAAGCAGCGTTCTAATATCATATAAATTAGTTTGCTGTATATAAATATCTTTTGTAACTGCAGGGATTTTAACATCTGCTGTCAAAAGTTGTCTTTATAACTATATTTATGAGGCATATTTGAAATACCGTGAGGTACGAGTTATTCTTTGTTAGTTCTTGTCAACTGTCCAAATAGTAAATATCAAAATTCCGCTACTGACCTTAAACTACGAGATCTAGGCCGAAGGAGAGGAGATCGGTGTCCTTCTTCTTCAAGACTAGGATTGCTTTCATTCGACGAGAAATGCCTAGGCAAAGGCCCCGCCCGATCTTCTGCCACTTGAGCTGGACTATCTCTCACTAATTGGTGAAGTCGCTCTTGACTTGAACATTGAGACTAGTTAACAAAATATTTTTTTTTTAATTTCGTTCCTCCTTTGAATTTGATCCATATCAACATATTTCTCTCTCCTTACCGATACTGTTGAGCTCCCAGGTGTGGTACCATAGCCTGAAGAGGGTAACGATGCCACGGACCAGCGTCTTCCATCTCCTGCCCGTTTTACAGTGGCAAATGCAAAATGTTGACTAGGTGACATTCGTGGACTGTCAAGAGGACTTCCACCTATGTTTAATATTTTTAAAAAAACTGGCTACAGTTAATACAATTAAAACTCTTAAAGTTAATACACAGTGAAATTTAATTTTTTGAATCGATGATGCATGTAAAAAGATTTTGTGAGTTTTGAAATCTAAATTTGTGGCAAATTGAAATAGACTTCGATAAAGGGGTTAAGAAAATTATAACAAACAAGTTAATATTAGTGTATTATCCACAAGTATAATGAAATCCATTTGCCCCTGTAAAGAATTGCTTAAATCAATTCTAATCAGCTTACCAGACATGGGAGAATGACATCGAGGTGGTAATGTAGGCGATGTGTTCGAAATCAAGCTCTTCCTATGCTCTTGAACTCTACTGCTTCGACGGGGGAGGCATAGTTCTTTCTGTTGGCAAAAAGTCCAGTTTAATAATTATTACAAATGAGCTGCATATTAATCGTTCTGCACGTTGAAGACTTTTTGCAAGAAAGCAATCCGAAGTAAGAATGAAGGCAAATTAAGCGAAAGGAATCTGAAGCGAGGAAAGGGGTACGGTGCTACAATCGCACAAATCTTCAACATAATTGTGTCCTATTATAACCATTTCAACACGTAGCAAATTATTAAGCCGCGGTAACATTTTTTTTACATAAATGTTGCGCTAAAAAATAGTCAACAGTTACGAAAACGTAGATGCTGAGGGGGAAATAAATCAAACATGTGAGACTACATAATCCCAAATAATACCATGACAGGTGAGAAACTAATCGAGGATGCTAAGAGAATACCTTAAAATGCATTAAAGATGTGACAGACGGAAGAGGCAAAGTGAGATTGGGTCTGCCTTGTCGAATTTTAGTGTCGGAAATGCTACGAGGCAATCCGGTGGTCGAGGTTGATGAGGAGATCTCTGACGACGAATACGAGGGCACATCTTTGGCAGATTCATTATCATTGGAAGTTGATTTAGTAACGATACTTGCTGAAGTCGATTCAGTTGCATTGGAACGATTTGTTTGGCTAGATAGCTGCATGAGAACTGAAAAATTACAGTAAATTCATGGGATCACTTTTTTCATACGAATCTCGTGGACGTAGGGATCACCTTCGACACTACAAACTCACAAACTGTAATTGTACATCTCAAATTTATCTTTCTTTCCAAAAAATTAACGACTACACTCGCCGCGAATTAACCATCGGCTCTCTAATGACACCAAACCTTAATATTCTTCAGGATATCTGTGCTAAGAACTCGACCATAGATTTAAAAGCCATTTTCCAACCCACACTCCCTGATGCTCGAGATCGTCAAATAATATTCCTTATCCCAAATTAAAAAAAACAACATAAGCTCCAATAATATGTTTCAATAAAAGTCACGGGATTATTCATCCATGCTGGTAACGGTATTTGTATATTATATTGGCAGAGAAGACGTTACCAACTTTCCAGCACTAATAAGACACTAGACACAATAAGACCAACACAATTTATATTTTACGCAACATATCTGCCAATCTGCATGAACAGCAGATACACTGGAGCTAAAACGCTAACAAAAAGTTAGGATCACTCTAAGCTTGTTTCAGAGACTGACTGTTCAATCAAACTATAAAATTAATATTACTTATGGTGGTTCGTCTGCTCATAATCTACAATGAAGAAGGCTCTACAACCCGAGTAGATGTGATATGTAAATACAAATGTAATGTATTTTAATATTTGCACTCCAGTATCGGCTGCACCTAATGGAATACTAATAGCTTGACAGACTCTGTGAATAGTTTTTTTAAAATTTACATTCTCTCACTAACTTGGTAACTCTCTCGTCACCTGCAAAACCAAACCTAAACTGAAAAAAAACACTTGGCATCTCCACTTGAAACAGCCAGTCTAAAATCTGGCTATAATGTATAGTATCATTTATCATTATTACCCTCGTGGGTGAACCTGAAAGGGAACCACTACCACCAACTACTTCTCGCATTACTATTATTATTAGATCATAAATTAATTCGCACTTGACTTGCCCTTCCAAAACGGAAAAGTTTTTCGATTAATCGAAATAATAGCTCTAGTGATTTTAATCGAACCACCTTCAAGATTCTAGCTAGATGCACACGCTATGCAACTAATAGGGCGACTACCGTACCTTATTCCACAATAACAATGGCTAGATTGTACTATGACCTTCTAATCCAATACTACATAATCGTCCCACATCTTGATTCTATTGAGAAATCGTCGTACCCTCTAATTTATACCCAAATGCAATGCCACAATTAATAAGTCATCCATGAAGAGGAACAGAAAGAATTAGACATTCAATTCTGTCCCGGCTAGCTTCTAAATAAATGTAAAAACTCCTACTCTAACCTAGCCATAATATTTTGAGTAATTCTGAGTCCTTACTTAACCATTATCTATACGTGCATATAATAATGTGAAAGAAAAATTGTCAATTTACAACTACATATTATCTAGCATGTACGTGTACTATAACCTCTAACCATGCTCTAACCGTCCACCTTCAATAATTACCATTTGTCCGCATCATATAATCCCCTAAGTGCATAATACATAAATCATATTTACGAACGAGATTAAAATTACTCTTGACAGATAGATAAGTTGCATGACACATGGGGCTCAGAAGAGCCTATACATAATAACCTGTGCTCAATGCAGTTCACAATTCACATCTCAATCCTATAGCTAGGTATCACGTATCTCATATCAACGTCAATATAGATGTCAAGTGGTGCTTGTCTTTAATACTTACCGCTGTCTAAACAGAATGCAGATGCGAATCACAGATATCTCGTACAGGCAAGGATTACAAATTATTTTACCCGGAATTCATGTAATTTCTTCGATGAGATGTCTCACTTTTTACAAATGTTAAGGTCAGCCTCGATAAAGATTTTCAACAACTGTGTATAGTAAAACACCGGGACGTCGTCCTTAATCTAATGCCAGTAGTATAGTAACATGATTGTACCTTAATTTCAGATCAATCAAACTAATTTAGTGCTGAAACTTTACTCGCATATGATACTTTAGGTTATCAAAGGTGGAGGTGGACAGTCCAGATTCACTAGTACCACACCACCACTGATCCCCAGAAATAGCGACCACGAGAATTGTTTAATTAAAATGAGGAATAAGTATATCATAATTTGTGTACATTTATCACGATAGAGCGGTGCACCAATGAATTAACGAAGAGTCCAACTAAACGATTCTTACAAGTACAACCCGTGAGGTAACAACTGCAGTAAAGCTCTCAGCTATGGAATATGTAAAGGGAAAGTCGTCGAGTGATTCCCAGTTCCAAGTGTGTTGAGTAATAAAGCAGATACCTAGAGATAAACTTGAGTCAAGCGACAACAGTTGACTGCCGTGTTGTACAGTCCACCTTGTCGTAAAATTAACTTGTGATTAATAACGGGACTTAGAAAAATTGGGATGGAACTGGGTATTTCTCTATCTGACTGAATGTGTCAGAAAGTATTTCTACGGAACTGTGCTGTGCACAAGACTTGCGCCTACTTATCCAAACTTTTCTCCCATCCTTTCTCCAAAATTCAGGGAAACTACATTCTAACATTTCTAACCTCCTTTATAACGAATTCAGAGTGAAATGAACGGTCCCTAGTCTCCCTGAGCACCACGTATATGTATGTACCCGGAGCACAGTGCTAGCTCTCAAGTACAGCCTCTAAACTCTCCACCATGAAATCATAAAAGCATCTCCCATCCAGAAGTATGTGCTCTCTAACACCTTGGAATCTATTGATCAAATATAACCTCTCTGAATCCATTGATAAACAAGATGAAAGTTTCAATACCAGTGATACGAGATGAACTAGGCGTAGGAGAGAGTGGACCAAGTGGCATCCACAACGTTTGCTAAATTGAGTCAGAACTTTCATCCATTCAGAGCAGCCCAGCCCACTGGCTACATCGATTTATTGAGCGGCGCAAGGCTCCGAGCTTCAAGGCGAGGAGTGAAAAGTTATTACGGACCCTATAGTAGGTTCTAGATTTGTAATACAAATCAACGAGCAAAGATCCCCTGTATGTTGGATGCGGATTATACAGACTGCCTCGTGCCTGCGTCTCAACTTTCTCCTCTTCCGAATTACACTTTGTTTCAAGCGTGACAAATCAATTAGACTCCCTTTCCCCTCTTATTTTGTCCACCACT
This sequence comes from Agrenia bidenticulata, assembly GCA_034694785.1. Taxonomy (NCBI): domain Eukaryota; kingdom Metazoa; phylum Arthropoda; class Collembola; order Entomobryomorpha; family Isotomidae; genus Agrenia; species Agrenia bidenticulata. Next base: position 97,343 of record JAQFYM010000010.1, on the reverse strand, counting down.
AAAACTAATACTACATCCTATTCCATTCAACTGATATCAGACAAACTTTTCCCCGCAAATTAGGACAAAATGCTTTCAGACTCCATACTTTATGGCAGTCTTTACAAATTGCATGAATAACGCACACGGGCAGCTCTTTCCATTTGCCAGAAACTACCTGACAGTTTTTAAGCCTTTCTATGTAGCAATAATACTTCACAGTCACACGCGCCGAACTTTCTACGCTTCTTTTCCAAACAAATTAACTAACTTAGCACCTGCTAGTGTCCGAATCAGCAAAATAGAATCAGATGGGATGAAGATATTTTGAGTTTTGTTAATAAAGCTGTAGTTAATAAAGCTGTAGTTAATAAAGCTGTACAATGATGTAGTTTTTCCAATGACAGAAAACAGAAAGTAGGAATGTTATCAAAACTAACTCTCCGCTATGCCCAATTTGAAAACAATGAAAATTTCATGATAGGTTTTTAAAGTGTAAATTTCATAATCCTCTGAAAATAAAAGTTTTATTTTCAGATGAATTTCGAATGGAGTGAGAAAAGTTTGTCATTTGGGAAATTGAAATTGGCATTCTAGCCTCTTTTGTTTACTGGCTCATTCTTTTCTTTACATATCAACAAATCTAGATACACAAATAGGTATCCACAGTCTGACCCCAATTTCCAGCTTGCTTCTCAGATGAATTGGATTGAATTAATGTGACAAGTTTGACAAATACATTAAGGTCACAATAATGAAAGGATGATGACTATAAAGATGAGCATATATATTTGCTGACGGACGAAGCGGAATAACCTAAGAGTACACAAAGGTCGCAATCTCACAGCAAATAGAACTAAATTACTCGGGATCGTTACTCTACTCTCTAATGGAGTCTTATTTGAATTAAACTTCCAAGGCAGCGATTTCCGCCCATCTCCCAAGGGCACTAAGTTCCAGCTCAACTTTCACAAACTTTCTCTGGAGTTTATGACCAACGCGGACTCTCAAGAGTTGCCATGAACTTTCAAACTGCCGTTTGGAGCAACAGATTCTGCACTAATCTTACAAGGCCAAAAACATCTACATTAAGGTAATGTTATTATGGGCAGAGAACTTAAATCCACATCAACAGGAGACTCATAAATTCTCTCTCCGACTCTCTCGTTCCATGTTAATTTTATTGCAGTAGCTATTATGAGCAGTAGAGACCTTAGAAGGGGTTCTTAAAAAGAACCTACCGAACAAAGGCAAAAACAAGGTCTACTCCATCTTACATAAGATAAGGAAACTTGAATCACCGAAATCAGAGAGATTGTACTACTGGAGGTATATGGTGAAGATGGAATAGAGAAGAGGAGAAGATGGCAAATTTATGTAATTCCTAATCATGTTCATAGACAGTCATGACAAGAGGGGACTTGTAAATGATGATTACTATGGATGAAGTGGTGCGGATAATTAGAATAATTAGCATTAAGCAGAGAGAGAGTAATTAGCAAAAAACAATTTCCAGTGTCTGAGACACAGCAAAGCGGCAAAATGTTTTCATCTACAGATATAACTTTCACTTACCGAAGAAGTAGAAATGGATGGGGCAGAACGACCCAAAGATGTTTTCCTAAGTCGGACCAAGTTTCCTCCTCCACAAATGTCAGATCCTGTCATTAAAAAAACATTAACTATGGTGAGATTTATTTTTCTCACTGTTGAACAACCCAAAAAGTTCGCGGGGGGCTAAGAGAGATTTGTGTTCGTAACTTTTCACTTCTGACTTTCCGTAAGACAACTCACCTAGAAAGGATGACGGGGAGTGTTTCCTTGACCGACTGCGACCATCATCCGAAACTTGTCTGCTTACTGATCTCAGGAGCCATAAGTTTGGAGTGCTGGCAACATATTGAGAATACGGTCCTGTAGAACTGTTCCCAACACTTCGACCTCCCATATCAATATCCAATGACTTCCCCATGTACAGGGATTTGCTTCCACTCATCTATGAATCAAGAAATTAGAATAGCCCATTAGGTTGTTTAAGTGAAACTTAGTTTATCCAATACACAATGAACCCATTCATCCCCTCGGCTGTATACAAATGACAATAACTTGTACAAGGGAAATGTGGAACGAAAATCATTATTTAAAAACAGCGATAAACAGCAAACGTAGAAAATTCACTGGTAACACACAATCAGCTGAAAGCAATTATTTCAAAACAATACAATTATACATAAACAGAACCCTCAACATCAGCAACAAAATAACCTTGCCAAGAATTTTCTGGTATATATACATGCCCGAGGATGTTTAGAAGCATTCCAACTAGAATTAATTTGCAAGGTCCATCAACAAAATGCGTTTTGAATTATAAGAATTCTTGGAGTTTATTTTGCATAGCATTCAAATTGTAAACAAACGAAACTCACTCCGTCTTCTTTTTTCGCCATCAACTTCCTGGCTGCTTTCACAGCCTCCTTGACTTTACCCAAAAGCCCATCGTTTTCCATCGGCTCCAAATATTCCCAGTCGATTTCAGCAAACTGCGCCAAGGTTATGTCCTCCGAAAGGTACTGCAATCAGATAATCAAACGGAAAGCGATAAAATTATTTTCATGCAGAACATTAACATTTAAGAACTCTATTTTTCCATAGCTATGGAAGGCTGCATGGATGTTTTAGCTCAGTTTCTCTCTATAGATAATCTGTACAAGGTCCCTAGCTAACCAAAACTAATCGCAAATGAAATTGCATCAAAAAATAAAAATATGTGCCTCTCTGCCTGACTTTTTTCTAAGTTGATTTAATTCTTAGAAAACTATGCAACTGATGCAACAAACTTTGTAAAACAAATTCGAATTTTCTTCAAATGTTTTACTTTAAATTTCAAGGTTGGCTTAGGAGGATGGGAAACTATAGATACTCAGTAAACTTTTGAACTACGTAAATCATTATTGAAAATGTACCTTCAAAGCACTTTCACAGTCATATTGCTTGAGAAACTCAGTGAGTAATTTGGTAGAATCATCCGGAGTTGAATTTGATCTGCCAAGCATAAACCTCTGCCATTTTGTCCAACGATTGAGGGAAAACTCAGGTTCCGGCACTTTTCCTGAAGGCGACTGCATTACGCCCACAGGTAAAAATTGTTCAAATACAGGATGAAGACACTAATGACTGGAAATCTCATCATGCCAAAAGCCAATAAATCCGCCATCCATATGAGAGGAAGCTGTTTTTTTAGTGACAGGTTTTATAGTGCTTGCCCTTCAACTAGGATCTCTGATTAACAGATCCACAAAATTCAAAGCACAGCCTTCTATTTATTGCAATACGTTTCTCTTCTTCAGCTTTCATTTAGCATTTTTATCTATGAACACAAAAAAGTTTTATAAGTATAAATTTCCGGGTTGGAAAATATATTATGACTTTCAGAGATTTTCCTATACATGTTACACACATTCTGTCCAACTAAATTTGTTAACATTGTAATTTGTAATAAATGGGAAACTATGATGTAAAAGAGCAATGAAACATTTATATACTGCATCACATGTAGACCACAACATAAAAAGTAGTCGTAAAACCGTGCATTATTTTATTTGGGCACAATGTTCACTTCTTATACATACACAAACTGTATGAAATGAAAGTAAAACCTGTCTGCATTGATGAAACCCAATTCTCTGTATGAATGATTTAAAATCATCTAATAAGACTTTGTTTTGTTCAAATCAAGAAAGTGCGATGCAATAAAATTGTCAGAGTTTGAATACCCTGGTGTACATGAACCTTGAACAAGTGTCAACAGTTAGCAAAATAGAACCAAGAACTAAAAATTTCTTAGTAAGAATCAAAACCACTTTCTCTTGTGAGTCGTGACACATCACAAATGGCAAATGCAATCAAATTCTTTCATGTTTCAACACGGCAGCACTTTGTAGAATTATTCTAACCACTGAAATCTCCATTTCCCGAATTTTCCCTTCCAGCCATGAAAATCAATTCACAATTATTTAAATTTTCTAAAAGTTTTCCCATACCAAATCTATATGTTAATCCGTCTTCCCAGAATCACAAATTCCAACACTTTCACCGTTCCAAACTGATAGGTTTTAATTTTTTTTAATGTATTTCCGTATTATAACATAACAGCTAACCAATTCAAAGTGAAAAGTCGGACAAAAATGCTCCAACTTCACACCAACACTGCGTACTTTCTTGGCACACTCACTCTAATGGACCATCTCACCCATTTGCACCTCTGAAAAATAAAACGGGATTGCCGGGAAAACAACAGCACCAAGACAAAGAACCAGGCAGCGCGTCCAGACCCTAACACTCTCAATTTATGGATTTCAACTCAAGGGCTGACCCACAAGCGACAGTGAACTAGATGACATACGGCCGATTTGAGAAGGAAAAATTGTGTGCGATAAAACTGAATACGGGGTTCCCTATAGAAAAAGTTATGGCCACTTTCCGCATATTTATCCAACGTATAGCCAAGGATTTGCGTCCGTGGACATAATGACGCCAAGAACCCCGGGCTCGGGCATTTACTTAGAATATAACTCTACTATTCCCTAACCTTGACAACTTAGTTGTCTAGAGCCTATATATGTTTCATGAACATGAACTCTTAGTTATTCCACTTTTTTTTTATCTCTTAACATTTTCCTCTTTTCTCTAGCTTGATGCTCAACATTGAAAGAGTTGCAGCTCACATGGTCTACTATTTCCAGTGGGGAATTATACAGAATGTTTTGAGTCGTGACAAGTTGGCGTGATGATAAGGATGATGATGATGGTGATATGGATTCTCTCAATAAAACTGGGAAAATCAAGAATCAAGATTAGGATGAACGAGCTGAAGCACGCCATACCGCTTTCCACTTGACACAATATCTGGGTGGGAAGGGGGCCAAAGATTCTTGGTTTAATTTCGTCACACAACGGATTCCATACGTAATACGATGCACCGACCCAGATTAGCATTCCCATATCTAGACATCCTCATAGTTAGTGCATCCGCGGTGAGTCATACTCGCTATTCTATTATCATCAATCTTAATTCACTTTCGTTCTTTATCGGCTCGCTACGCTAATCGTTCCATTTGTGCACATTGCGTATGATCAACTTGAGTTTCTTCAATAGTTCAACAAGTCCAACTTTTTTATGTGCTTAGGAATATTTGAATTGTAAATAAAACATCCTCTGCCTTCCTTCAATTATTATATAGTGTTATTATAATAAGTTGTTTACGTTGGTATCTTAGTATCGTCTTGTTCTAAAATGAGTGAGTATGAGAATCAATAATCAGTATTATCAACTAGACTAGAAAAGGACACTTCAATTTAGAGCTTATTTTCTAGAGATTTAATCTCTTAACCATGAATGAAATCAGTACAAGTTATGGTTATGGTGTCTTGGTCTTGATGAGGGTGGATATGCTTAGTGTCAATAACAAACTCATAAGGCAAAAGTCAAAACACAAAGCCCAAGTTAAGGGGTTAGGAAAGTTGTTGTGAAATATTTCTTCTTTAGCTAGATTTATAGCAATTTCAATTTTATTTAGTCGAGTGATTATTTTAATTTTAAAAGCCAATTCCTCTGAAGTTTTGTATAGCTAATAAGATTACGGAAAGGATGAGGCTTAAAAATTGTTCCCCAGTTTTATGATTTATGTCCCCCTTACAATTTTCTCAACGAACTACATCAAATCGATAATTGGGTGGTAATTAATGATCAATCATGAATGAATTAAAGTGATATTTTAAACTCATTGAGCAACTGCAAACAGTGAATGGATCTCACTATTATTCTAATTCGTAAACGAGCTCTATGAATTTTAGTGTAGGTATTTACAGGCCATAAATAGTTGGCGATAATTTTCATTAACATCATAGATTGAACACCGCTAAACACAAGTCTCAACCCAATTACCAAAGTAAGCATTACATTGACTGCAGAAGAAAGTGCAAAATGTTCACGGGAATCTTAACGATACAATTTAGCACTCATTCAAATTCTATGCGCAAGTAAACTTATCATGGGGTGCAGGGTACCAAGCAAGACTAACAACTAACTGCTGCATGCAGACGTCAGACATTAATTTTTTCAAGCTGTGGTTCTTCTGTTAAGCGTATTTTAAAATATGATTACATTATATATACCAGAATAGCATGGCTTCAAAATGAAATTATTATAAAACTAGTTGGGGTGGTTAGTTAAATTAAAATCTAGGCCGTTCGTTCATATCTATAAATCTAGCTGCACCCGTTGATTCGATTAGATTTAATGAGTGTTCCTTGCTCTTTACACTTATAAATAATTGCCACGTGAAAATTCATTTTAGAACCACTATTAACTATGCTACTGTACAGGCTTTCAAGAATAAGTTATTGAAATAGCAGTTAACAAGCTAGAACCGATAATTATGAGCTTGTGGCCAAGAAGGGCTTAACACCTTGTAGAAAATTGAATTGGCCAAATTATCAGCTTTTCCGGATTTGAAAGTCAAAAGGAATTTAGGGCATTGATAATTGGTATCGAATTTTCAACCTCTACAAATGTTTAGTATCTTTATCGGAGTAGCCTCTTGTTTTTAATTTTTAGTCCGACTCCTAAGGCCCTTAGGATGTTAGGATCATGTCTGTGTGTCCGTCTGTCCGTTAACACGATTACTCTGTTCAAATTTATCCAATTCACTTGAAATCTGGGTTCGAAGAAGGGCATAATCGAACTAACTGGGGTAGAGATATGAAAGGAAAACCCACTAGGCTCATAATCTATTGATTCACATGGGAAAAATGTTTTTATGTTGATTTTTCTACGGAAACTTTTCTACTGATTTAGTGATTTATATAGATAAAATTAAAAATTAATTTATTTATGGAAGTTAGAGCGAGTCCGGCTAAACGAAGTTGCACAGGGAAGTTTTTATTTTGTAAATATTGGCTTATGAAACTGTCAAATAATGAAAGCCCAATGGGATTCGCAAAGCTCGTTAAAATATAATAAAAAATAACTTGTTTATCTCGCTAAAAAAATTATAATTTAATCCTCCTAATGGTTTTAAAGGTCTTTGATTTCAAAGACAGATAGATACCCAATATTTTCTAAAATCCAAAGCGCAGTAGACATTAATTAAGGCTAATTTTTTTCAAATTATTCCTTGCACTGGATGAATTATTAGTTTTAAAAACATGACTCAGCAAGGCATTGAATAAAATAAAATTTACATCAGCAACAGGTTAACAATGCACAATAATTCCATGGACATTTATTGTCATAAATCGGACTACTAATCTTAAGCGAGGATAGATATGATTTATAAGTTTTTGGGCATTGAAGGAGCCACTGAGTCACATTAGCTCCCTGCCTGCACTCTCACAAACACTGAGGTGAGTTTGAATTCAGAAAAGTAAAGGTGTAAGAGACTGGCGATTGCCATTTCAGGAGAACTCAAGGACAGCGAATTCATTGTGATATTCGGGTCACTACTCTGTGCACGGACGGGGTCGCACTGATAATTTTCAAGGAGCATTTACAATCACCATTCTCATTATTTCGAACCATTGTAGCTTGCAGTTATGGCTTTTGCTGACAGGTTCGACTGATGGGTCCTCAAAAATGACGTGTACAACTGCATTCAAAACCCATAATATGCACATACATGAAACATACGCAATTGAGGAAATGTGATAAATCTATTTTACAAGTAGATTAACGTGCATGATTTTAACTGAGTCGGAAGAATGGAGATTCAATTTAAATTTGATTTTTTATGTAGGAATATAATCTAACAACCTGAAAATTTTCCAAGCCGATTTACGCAGAGGTTTTATTTGCTGCGGAACAAGGTCATATAATAAAACGTGAGGACGACTATGTGATGATAGATGATAGAATTAATTATTAATTTATATAGAAAACATATTTGGAATATACCTGTCTTTGATTCAATAAAGTTTACCTTGACACAACTCTGTCCCTTAAGATATTTGTTATGGATAGTACAATTCCTCTTAATTTTTATTAATGCCGGATACCATTTTGTTTCTGTTGTTATTTAATACTGGGTTTGAATGGGTAAACAGTTTTAATGGAAATGTTTTTAGATTCGTGTACTTGTAGTAATCACGGAAATGGAAGTGCATTGGATATTTGTTTCTCGCATTCATATTTATTATTCACAATCAGCATCAGCGGCAAATGCATGATAGCTCTTGAATTGAGTGCATCATTGGGATAATTTTTAATAGAGGTATTGCTTCTATTCTTTCTCAGAATCGATGCTGATAACCATACTCTAAGAGTCGTTTATCCTGTCTATGCCAATCTTTTGTGCACACACTTTTTCCATCCTTTCAAAAACTAAATATCGACACGAAGTTCCTCTTCGTGGAATAAGAATTATAATTTCTATTCAATTTGGAGGTTGTAAGGTTGTAACTTGTGACAATGGTATAAATTACCATTGGAAATCAAGATTTCTAACTATATATATTTCAAAGCTATCTATAAAGAATAAGAAAAATGTTTTAAAACTTGTTATTGTGATTTAACGTTATTCAAACTCAGAAATTACGACTTTTAAGAAGGTATTCATTCTATCATATTTTGATTGAAAACTTTTTCACTTTACACCCTGGACGTTGTCATTTAATGTAAATCTATGTGACACATACTAAAAACTAATAATGGTACGATGGGTGCATGGTGTTAAAACACTTTTTTTAATTTGAAATAATAAAATATCTGTAATCGAAATATGAATTTATAGTGCTTATTTGTTGTGGAACTTCTGGACAATCCACGTGTTTAAAATAAAGTTCTAAATATGACACTAACATCTCGATTTGATGATTAAAAAAAGTCAGGCAGTCAGTATGTCAACGTCAAGCAAACTTTCGTGAAGTACCAAGATTTGTTTTTCAATGATTCATAAATAACGCAAAAAATAATAAAGTTTAAATCTTGAATGTTTTATAACTGAAATTTCTTACCTTATTAATTGCATGGCGCACCGGTCGGATATGGCTTTGGTTATAAGTGTTACAACCGGAACCCAAACATGTATTTCATTCACGGGCAATAGAACCAGAAAATAGATAATTTTGTTTGCAAAAATCCCCATTCGAAATGTTGGCCGGGTTTTGATATCTTTTTAATTCTGTGTCGCAGACCCTTCACTTTTAATTGATTTCAAAAGCGGCTGCTGCTGCAGCTGCAAATTGTATGGAACCTTATGTTGAAGTTGTGAATAATGTATCCTGCATGTATAATGCATTAAAATCCAATCAGATTTTTTCTTTTGAACAAACCATCCTTTGATTCACATCTCTACATGTTTAGATAGTAGGCAGCAAAGTAATCGCACTTGTTAACGGTATTATCCAGTGGAAATCAATCTTTAGAAAATCTTCTTGTGTAGGTACTCAAGTCTACCCGGTCACAACGATTGATCAAGGATCGACAAAGTCTTTGTGTAAGTTCCAAGTTTGTAACCACCAGACTTAGCAATTCAATGGGGGAAAGCATAATACGTCAAAAAGTCTTATATCTCCATGCCCATTGAATTGAAACAGAGATTAGTATTTCAGCTTTTATCTTATCACGGACAATTTTCTGAATATCTATTGATTTAGTTGTCAAGATAAAATCTCCTCTATCTAAAATGTCTAAATCCACTAAGAGTCAAAGATCCATCCTGTTGCCATTGATTGAAACGTCCAGTTCTCCAGATTGAATCGAATTGAAAGAAGCACAATGTAGCAAACTTTTAGATGTGACAGGTTGAAGTTCAACTAGTGTCAGTCCTCTGCTTAACTGAGGGTTTTCTACCTTGATGACACCGCACCAAAGGGAAAATCCCTAATCCAAAACCCAATGACGGTCAACGTTTAAAAATAGAGGTATTTACTCCTTGAAAACGGATAGAAGGGAAACCACGAGAGACCTTTCCATGTTTATTATAGTCCAAATTAAAATGGATTGACTATTGAAGCTAGCCCCAGAACTATGATGGGTTGTATATGGTTACAATCCGCTACTGACTTAAAGGCCAGTGAGTAATTTTATTGTTGTGAGGGTTCAACTCTGGCTTAACTTTGTATATTTTCTTCTTCTCACTCAAGAGATTATAAAATTTTGAAAAAAACAATATAATAAGAAGGGGTCACCACCACATTTACCATTTACACCAAATACCACTTCTCCTCTTCATGCCGTTTCTATTGTAATTTCTCTCACTACTAAACTTTGTATAACCCATGTCTAACTCTAACTATCTCCTCTATTAAAAATATACTTATATCTAGAATATGCATCTATGTACGGATCCCTACACGCAAACATTAAACATACAGAATACCGTATTCTATATTACATTATCAATACATACGAACTAATGTTTGTCTACCTTTTAAATAAATCTAAACAGCCCCGGTTGCAACTTATATATTATAAGGCTCTCTCTCTCTATCTCTAAACCTCCAAGTACTTCTCGCCACATTCACCACTTGTTTCATTTCTTAGTCAAAGTAATTTGTTCTGTATAGGGCGAAAATTGTCTGAATGTAATGTACATTGATGGTCCCAGATAGCTTTTCACTCTTTTCAGCTGGTGTGGAGCGGTGGGGGCTAGTGACTATAATTTGAGGATTTGTCGAGGATAACATGATTTTGTAAGCCAAAGCTGATGAATGAAATCTTCACATAAAATGGGATCCAAAGGAGGTTTGGCTCAGGGAATAGAATTCTACTCTCGATGCAATGAATCTCTGACATTTTATCACCGTTTGGAAACATCGCACTATTTCACAGCCTCTAACCTCCTATTCAATCTGTTGAATCATTTCTGAAGGACTGTATACCGTCAAAACTTTCCCTTACATGGTTACATTTCAGATAGCTTTGGGCACAGGGATTTTTCATATCGAATATCTCCTCTCTCTCTCTCAGTATTTTTTCCACAAAAGTGCAATATGAAATGAACTTATTTGTACAAGGACAGAGAAGTGCATAATTTAATGAACATAAATCGACACTGTTTCTTAAGATTGGACTCCCTTTCTTAATCTGCTGCTTTGCGTTATTTACTTTCTTACTATGCATCTCATTCTCATTCCATCATATCTCAAGCTTAGTAGTCATTGGGGAGGCCTTTAAATCATTTCACTAATGCATAAAAATGTGTCACTACTTTGACTACCTATGACTGTACAATGCCGTTCCCAAAGGACCACAGCTGACTGCTTGGCACAATAATAAGTGACAGGACCAGGGACCAGACCAGTTGGGTACAGATGTAACCCAGTAAATACATAGAAGCTCAGTATACAGATGCCAGAGAGTATGTGCGTACTATAGTAGGGCAGGGGTCTTTCGGATTGATTGTGGAAGGTTTAACCGATCCACATGAATTTTAATTTAGATTGTATCAATTTAGCATTCCATAGTCGAGGGAGGTTGTGAGGTACGAGAGGGTGCATTATATTACCAACTTGAAATTAATTCAAATCCACTACAAGGTAACTCATACATATAAAACCTTAATGCTGCACGTCAAATAGTATCAATCACTTTCCCTGACATATTTTTTATTTTAAATATTATTTTATTTTATTTTTATATTATAAAATTTACATTGGATTTTATTTGCATTCTAAAAGCGTTCAAATGAAACTGGGAGTAAAGACTACATTTCATTTTTTGGTAGAATAGTGTGCCACAGGGAAGGAAAGTGAGATTTGAGAGATTCCCCTGCACCTGAAAAAGGGATTTGAAAGTAAGCGAACTGATGGTCCAATGATGAATGAAGTGATTGCAACCTAAAGTGCGGTATGTAATTTGACACCGTTTAACATTGAACATTGAAACTGATTGATATCTGATATTATATCAGTCGATAGGTATTCCAACTCCACTACTCGTCATGACTATATCAGGCATGGTATAGGATTTTACAAAACTTTCCGACTATTTAAGCCTATCACCAATCGCAATTAAATTGTTGATAGCTCATTTCACGCTATTGGAATCCACTAGATTGTATTTTATATCATTTTCTTTACGACCGTTAACGACCTGACACTTTGGCTGGCCGCTGCCGCATTATGTTGTATGAATTTCAACCAGTGTATTGAATGTCTTTTTTAGATGAGAAAAACATGTTCCGGCTGTCAATGATGTTGCAAATAAGGACGTTTCCTAAGTGCCATAACATATATTTGGGGGGGATATGAAGAAATGAACCACCTAGAACGTTGGGCACCAATTGCTCTTATCGGCTACTTTTTCCTTGCCATCATTAACCCAAGAGATTTTGCTCTGAGCAGTTACCAATATGTAACTTTAAGAGAACTCGAGCCTCAGCTCAGTACAAGTTTAGAGCCTCATTCCAATGGAACTGATCAATCGCGGCCGCTTTGTCCCGCCCTCCCAGAGTACGGCTATGACGCAGTCAATTCAATTAAAAGAAACAGCTCCTTTTGGAGCATGAATGATATCGAGTTCGATGAGAAAATTTTAGCCCAATCCTTTGATCTTCAATCAGGGGGTACTTGGAAACCGAAACATTGTATTCCTGTACATCATGTTTCACTTATCGTGCCATACCGGGATCGATCCGAGCAACTAAAAAAGTTTGTCCTCTACATGCACAGATTTCTTCAGCACCAGATGCTTCACTACAAAATCATTGTGGTAGAACAAAAAGATGATTTGCCATTTAACCGAGGAACTTTATTCAATATTGGATTCACCGAGGCCTTGAAACAGGGTTGGTCTCAGTGCTTCATTTTTCATGACGTAGACCTCCTTCCGGAAAGCCTTCATAATATTTACGGGTGTACACAGCGACCAAGGCATATGAGTGCAGTGGTTAACACTTTTCGGTAAAGATCATTTAGCTTCATAATGGAATCTTCTGTCGTGATAAGATATTTCAGAAATTTGAAAGGTTCCCTTTTTATAGGTACACACTTCAATACCAAAATCTGTTCGGGGGAGCTGTAGCAATGACAAAAGATTTATTCCGAAACGTTAATGGTTTTTCAAATAATTATTTCGGCTGGGGAGGGGAAGATGACGATCTTTTTCTACGATTAAAGAACAAGAAATTCGATGTATTTCGTTTGTCTCCAGTAATAAGTTCTTACCGAATGCTACCACATCAGGTACAGGATATAATACACTTTTGAATAATTTAAAGAAAGTCACAATGTAACTAATAAATCTCTCTCTGAAATTTGTTTCTCAGAAAGCCACGGCAAGCACCTCCAGACTGGAGCAATTGAAATCAGGAATGGAAAGATACGAACAGGACGGATTAAATAGTTTGCAATACTCTATAACGAATCATATTGCAGGGCCGCTTTACACAATTATTCAAGTAAAATTGTCAATCACCTAGTCGCATTACATACATGATATAACTACTTAAAACAACCATTTAAGATATTCGAAAACAAGGAGAAAAAGTTTGACTTGAATCGTTAATAGATTCAGCCTGTACTGTTTGCCAGTTTAAAGTGCTTTATTAGGGGAAAATTCACGGCGTAGTTTTAGGGATGATTCAGTTCAACTCGAAATTCCACGATCTGATTACTCCATGATAGTATCATATCATTGTGTTTAAGTAAGGCTGCTGAAAGGGACTTTAGAATTTAGATTTAGGAATCAGATCGATTTAAAAACCATTTGATGACCCCAAGCGGGCGTACTTGTGTAAATTCACATCAGATATCCGTCAATATAAGTGGAAAAATATTACCTGCCGGAAAGGAGGTTAAGGTCTAACCTTAATTCGTGGCTAGGCCCCATGAATCTCGCCATTTAAAATGGTTCGGAATAAAATCTCTGCTACCTTAGGTAAATAATTAAAGGTCTGTGATCCTTTCAATCGTTACCTTTTATAGAGTCTCATAGAAAGTTCATATTTTAAACCTAGTTGATATTAAATTGTGATTTACTTCAATATTGATTGTTATTGATTGTTGTTTGTTACTCAAATAAGATTTTTCTGTGTGAAATGAGGCTGTTCATTCTGTTTTAAATTTTTTTTTAAACTTTGATAAAATACTATCTATGTAGGTTGAATGGTATCTATATAACTTTGTTGATGAAGGAAATATTGTTTGTGATGAGAGTATTTTCAATAATAATTAATTCTTAGTTAGACTATCAAATGAGTTTATTGGTCTTCTGGTAGGAGAAACAGTTACTTATATATTACGTGTGATGAATGACGAGTCTTGAAATCTTAAATACTGCCTGCATCACTTCAGTCAATTGCAACTTTTATTGAATAGTTCATCTTACCACTTCAGGAAGTCAGAAGCCCTACACTGAAATAAGCCTTACTTGGACATTTACATGCATTTGTATCCTAAGCCTGACCGAATCATTATATAATTGTTAACATAGATTTACAGAATTTATTAGTGACTGGTGCCTAATAAACGAACATGTTAAGATTTCTTGATCGAGTGATTTAGAATTATTTTACTGAATTTTTGCATTTATACTCAAGCTACATAAAACTAAATTGATGGCCAATTTTAAAACAACACACTGCTAGAGACCCTCAAGAAAGACTAAAAAATATATGATTTCCCGTAGTAGAGAACTGATAAATCCTGTAACTGGAAAATATAATGAAAACTATAAATGTCAATTTATTTCGTATTTTGTTAGAGCATAATGTCTTGAACATAATGTTTTGATAATCTAATCGCAAGAAAGATTATTTCCCTGTTCAAAAGTATTTTAAAGTTCCTCGTTAAGTTCAGCTATTATTCTTTGACATATTTCTCAATTTTAAAATCTCATAGCTCAGCTCCACTCAATGAGCTCGTATTTTTGTATAAGGTACAAGAAGGGAACGGGAAATCAACGGCCAACATTAACATCACTAATACTGATCAGGCTATAATGAATTTGCTCGCTTAAAACTAGTACAGGACCAATGTTTTTTTAAATAGTGTTAATTAGAAGGTAAAATGGACCATCAATATGCTGTGAAATTCGATTATATGCAAGGCCTTGAGAAGTTGAGAAGAAATGATTTTAAGATACAGATGGTAATTATTTTTAAAACGATGCTTTATTTGTTTCACGGTAGACAGTAGACAATGCATAATTTAATAATTTATGCATAAATTATTACAAAGAATACTGACAGCATTATAATAATACTGGATTTGCACGTTGATACCGATTTTCCCTGACATATCAGTGTAAAACTTGCAGTTGCAACATAACATAATGCATTTGTTGGCATAAATAATACTTATTGTGGCAGTAGTCAACCCGTTTGGATGATATATTTTTGCATACCCTACCAAATTGCATATAATTGGAATTTCTTATTGAATTAGAATGAATTCAACTTCTTATCGATTAAACCGGTATCCGGTACCTTTGGCTTCATTTCGAATTGGCCGATTCCACTTAACAATATCTAAAGGATTCAGATGTTTAGTAACATTTTTGAAACGTGTAATATAAATTGGGATAGAGTTTATTTATAGTGGATAACGTTATTAGAGACTCAAAGTCTATTCTATGCTGGCTCTGCATGTGCTTTCCGTTCTCTCAGAGGAATGTTCTCCTCGATCTTGATATCTATGGCATCAAATTTTTCTTGTATTGAATGCACCTTAGATTTCGTGAAATGCACCTTAGATTTCGTGATATTTGTTGACGAATTTGGAATTTGTATCGTTGCTTGAGATAAGAAAGGGAGACTGGAGGAAGAGACCAATAGGCCGAAGATTAAGCATAGCCACAAAAGGACTTGAGAATGGGAAAACACGTTGGATGAATTACAACCATCCATGCTACATGTCAATATGCAGCCCCGAAGCAGGTCGTCTTCGAATCGGAATTTTCCACACTGAGTGTCCATCGTTTCCATGACACATCGCCGTACCACAATTTTTTCACTCGTTGCATCTGAAATCAGAAATTATTAGGTAAGCCTCTCTTCACATTACGCAGGATACAATATGAGTATGTAAAGACAACGAATATAGTTTTAGTCAGCTTACAAGATGTCCCGATTAACTTTATACAGAAGTGTGCGGGGAATTCACCGATATGTCCTAATAAGATTTGCATATGCATAAGCTTGATAGTTACGTTCACCGGCAAAGTATACATAGATTTTAAATTTCTTGAAACTGGAAACAGAACTAACCTCTCTTTGGTACTTTGCATCGCTCCGTATAAGTTGAGGCACCAGCATTGAAAGGATCTTCGCAAGCAGTATTACTTCCGTTACGGGAGGAACAAACGAAGCAACTGATGGTTCCTAAGCATCCTGAAAATTCAAAGATAGATCACCTCATGAAAGTGTGATGGGAATAGTACTGTGAATATTTTATTAGAGTTTGGATAAGGTGGGAGACTGAAACTATGAATTACCATTTCGTGACACAATCAAGAGTTCGAGGAAGATGACTGCAATGAGGTAAGCCACATTATCCATCGTTTGTTTACAAACGAGTCAAAGATGCTGAATCAAATCTGTTTTTTTTTGTTTCAGGAGGGCGACGGATCCATTTTCAGGTGCACGTGAGCAGGAGGGATGAGGTTGGGATTGTTACAACGATTGCTATAGAGGGGAACATGTTCAAGAGTTTCATGTCAACAAAGGGTTCTAAAGCCCCTTTCTTAGTTGTTGCGTGTCTCTCCTTCTAAGTATGGGATGGTTATATCCAAATCCAACAATACTACGTAATTCCTCTATATGAAAAAAAAGCTCTCTTGTGGTGGTATAAATGGTATAATCTATCTCTCTGTATGTAAAGTCCCCAAGGCTGAATAGCTGAGAAAGATTACACTTCTCCGGAGGAGACTAGAAGAATAGTAGAAAAGGGAGAAAAAGATGTGTGTTCATGATGTAAGGAATAGAATTGAAGTTTCTGGTAGTGAAGCATTGGATAAGAACATCCTGTGAGGAACGGAAGATGTTCTGAGTTTGTGACTTGTGGAGGCTGCGAATTGTGCAAAATGTACAGGGATGAGAATATTGATTTTCACAACGGACTCCTATCAGTACTTGTACGGCAGCGCTAAGAATTTCCGAACCGGGTGGAATTGGTGGATCGAAGGAGGTGGGACTAGGAAGACGAACGCTTCTAGCTTCCATTCAACCTTGTCTCTCACTCTTGTCAAGTGTGGATTCGGGCTCCGCTTTTACCGAATACTCGCTCCCATCCCGTGATCCTGAATAACGCCGTGTTTCTCTCTGAGTGTAAACCAACTCTTGAGTGTTGTGTGTGTGTACTATAGTGGAGTAGAGGAATAGGCGAAGGGAACAAGGGCTTAACCGATAGGACGGGTCCCATTCGGTTCTTTCGGGGTTTTCTATACCGTGCATCCATATAGGTGTATTTTCTATGCATATGGGCTATGAAAGTGTTCTGGATGGAAATGAAAAGAGAAGATGTGAAATGCAGGATTGTATGTTGTGTAGTAGGAGTTGAAGAATAAGGAACATATATGTATGTGTTCTGTGTGTAATGTGTACAGCTCGCTTAGAAAGGTTCTATTCAGCGCTGCCAATTCCTTGGCAAAGAGCTAGAAGTCTTCAGCAGGTCTAGCCAATTATTCTTCCTCGATCAATAAAAGCATTCGAGCTTGCTTTTGCCATCAGAGCAATCAAAGAGACGCATTAGAGAGTTTATACTGCACGACTCCGCTATTGGCTACCACGAAACGAACACAAGCACTTCTAGTACCGCTGGTCATTCATTACTGTTGGTGAAGGTGATGTTATTATGTTGGTCGTCGTCGTCGTGGATCTACTAATAGTTAGTTCGTAGTGAAGAAGTTACAACGAGAGAGACTCTTCACACGACATCCCATTGTTAAACACATATCACGTTCACGTACTAGATAAAAATTCAGCCGGAAGTACACTCGGACCGTTTCGGCCCTCATCACTCATCTTCTCCCCAGTCTCATCATCATCATCATCATCATCATCATCATCATCATCATCTTTACAATAAAACCGTTCACATACATATCAGTTGTCGACTCGGAGAACTTAAATCCCCAATTCCTGGCTCTAAATAATTTCATCAAAACATTCAAAACAATAATACTGGATAATAGTAAGATACAAGCAGTGCTCATTTAGTTTTCCAAAAGTGTCATCATCAACAATGAAGATCATCAATGGGCCAGTCCCTTAATCTATCCTTGCTAATGAGTCGTGCTTCAGAAAAGCCAGTCCTGTGTAATCTCATGAATCGCCAATCTTCATCTTCACAACTTGCATACTTCTTCTTGGATCTTGTTGCCCAACCTACCCGGACGGATCTCTCCTCCACATTTTCCCAGTGACGAAAGTCATCTTTTACTTGGATATATATATATATATAGTTCTCTACGTCTATAGAACCTCCCTTGTATATAGATATTTAAAAAAAACCCATTGGCCATGTTCATGTAGAAAAAAAAGAAGGATACACAGTTTGGAATTAGTATTGTGTGTGGTTCCACACGGACATGCAAGTTGCCACTCTTTTTCGAGAGACTGCTAAACTACTCGGCGCTTCCATGGACGGATCTGTCATGGAGAATTCAAAATAGTAAGTTCCCATTTATTCATATTATTTCAAAGTCAAAGTTTTCAAAAAAGCTGGTGGTATTTTAAGAGAAACCAAACCGCCTCAAAGTCTGTTGTGCTCCACGTAGCTTGGCTACAATGTGAGTTATTCATGCATGCATGCAAGTGAATGTAACCGCAGGGTATATGTACAAGGTGCAAGGATTCTCAAATCCCCATGCCATGCATGAATCCACCTCTATCACATCACATCGGGGCAGAAAACTATAGCCATTTTATCAAATCGTGATGCAGAGTGACCAAAATCCGATCTTCTTCATGTTCGTTCAAAGAAAATCAATGGAAATTATATTAATTCTATAACTCTTGGAAAATAGTTGCATGAAACCTGAAGCTCAAGCGGATGATGGATATGAAACGTGTTTGGATGCAATGTGTGGACCCCATTCAGACAGATTAATGGGTGGACCGATTCCCTTTGACCCGACGATGAGACACCCTGGGATGGAAGACCTTGGTCACCGTCGACCGGTCATGCACTCAATGAAGATGGAACAATACGGGGGAGATCCCTACAGCTTCGTGGATGAGATGCCCAACAACATGGACTACACCTGCAACAGTAATAATAATGTTAACACCAACCCTCCGAATCCGTCTCAAGCTAAGAAGCGGGGGAGGAGGAAAAAAAATGACCCCAGGTAAGTTTATAAACCAACTAAAGGTCATCAATTGTAGCTCATAGCAATATAATATATTATGGGATAACTCCATCCACATTCCTCAAGTAGTATTCTGTAGTCTCATTCAGATTAATTGTGTGAAGTTAGCTCAAAAAAGAAACGTCAGGTTACACAAGCCTTGTTTCCAGAATCAGAAATTGTATTGATTTTCTCATGTGGAGAACCAGGGGCACTATGAGAGTTTAATTAAACTAAAACTAAAGACACATAGCACATAGTATCTTGAACAATATTGTCAATATTCCTATCCAGAATGAACACAAGATAATTTTCTTGTACCCTATAAAAACTTAGGACACATGGACATGAGATAGGATGAGTATTAGTCATCGCCCTGATAGTTGGTAGTATATCCAGTTTCCTTTCCTTCATTCTGCCTTGTTCAATGGGAGGTGGAATATTATTTTCAAGTAATTGCTGTTACTGACGCTCCATTTCCTTCTGTTTTAAAAGAAATCTAGAGTTTGGTGAACAAATACCCAACGGGAGGGAGGAAAAGGTCATGGATGCGAAGGAACGGAAGAGGCATGACCGGTTTAACGGATTATCGGAAGAAGAAGTGTCCCGCAAGACTCTCCCGGACCACTTAGCTCCAAACTTAGACGTAGTCATTGTAAGATACCTTAAGTTTGTTAAGGCTTTGTGGACTTTAGTCTGGTTTTACTCATTTTATTCATCCTACGTTGTATTTCAGGTTGGAATTAATCCAGGAATGTTCGCAGCGTTCAAAGGTCACCACTATGCAGGTCCGGGGAACCATTTCTGTAAGTGGGGGTTATTCATGTATGGATTTGTAGAGCTCAGATTACTTATTGATGTTTATTGATTATGTATTGATCATGATTTTAATTGCAGGGAAATGTTTGTACCTGTCTGGCTTAGTGCCCGAGCCTTTGACTGCAGATGATGATTTTAGTTTGATTCGGTATGGGATTGGGTTTACAAACATGGTCGCAAGGCCTACGAAAGGAAGTGCAGATCTGACACGGAGAGAAATTAAACAGGGATCTCAAATTCTACTTGAAAAATTGCAAAAATATCGCCCCAAAATCGCAGTTTTCAATGGAAAGCTCATCTATGAAGTTTTTTCTGGAAAGAAGGACTTTCCTTTTGGTCGCCAATCTGAATTTGTTGAAGGAACCAATACGGTACGCTTCAAATATATTATCTCTTAAATTTGCGATACTTCTAATTATCTTGTTAGTCATTGATTGAATGACATTTTATTTTTGGTTCACAGTATATTTGGGTGATGCCTTCATCAAGCGCAAGATGTGCACAGTTACCAAGAGCAGCGGACAAAGTCCCGTTCTACATGGCCCTTAAAAAGTTTCGCGACTATTTGAATGGTCTCATTTCTGAGATAGATGAATCTGAAGTAGTTTTTCACGAACCCAAACCGTCTGTTAAAGCTGCAGCTGCAGCAGCAGCCGCGGCCAATGGAGAACCTAAAAAGGCCAATTGTTCATCCGTCACGTCTGGTTTGGGAAATAACAGTAGTGGAGATGGAAGTGTTCCCAATCCAGCGAAGAAAAAGAGAGGCAGACCAAGGAAGGGGATGGAGAAAAATAGTGATGACGCTAGAAAAGCAAAGTTATTTAAAAGTGACACAGCTAATGATGAGAAAGACGAAACGAAAGAAGATGCATTGGCAAAGGTTGGTCGTATGGGAGAACCCCAACGAAAGAGGCGAGGACGTCCAAAGAAGGTGAAGCCCGAGGATGGGAGCCCATCTAATCGTACAGCTGGCACCCATACTCCGGAAGGTTTTATTGAACGGGGTATGTCAAACAATCTCGGGACCTGTCAAACACAAAAGGCTTCTTCGGTCAGTAGTGGGTACTCTACTGGTACCACCGGTAGCACCAGTAGCGAAGACCGACTGCGGAGGGATGAAAACGGATCCTTATCCAATGCTGGAAGTAGCGGCCTCTCTCCTTCTCACCATTCGTTCACGACTCAGTCAGATTTGTCTTCCGAAATCAGCGCAGCTATCTCTTGCGGATCTGGACCCCCATCCCCTCTTAATAATGCTACCAACACTAATAGTAATAATAATCAGACTGAGACTGTTTTTGATAGCATTTCCATTTCAACTGGTCAATCAAGAGAAGACAGCCTGGCTCATCATAACCATAAACACAATATTAACACAATACAAGGAAATGGGCAAAATCACCAAGCTTCGAATTGTAATAACAACAATGTCTATCAGGCGACAGGTGTCAACGATTCTGTTGAGTCTCATGACCAGTCATACCCTCATCCCCAGTATCAACCCCCTTATGACAATAGGTTCCATCAAGTGAGCAATAGATCTCAGAGTTATATCCCGTCAAACTCTAGAGGTAAGATTTGTCGAAAGTTACTCAAACTCGTTCATAAATTTAAAATTACACAACCTTATTGTATGATAACTTTATTGCAGATGTAGAGGAGCCATCGTTGCAAAATAATGCGAGTTACCATACTAACTACGAAACGAAATGTTTGGACATTACAACTAAATCCCTTTCAGGCTTGGAGTCACTCGTTGACCAAATCCCAAGTATTGCTGATGCAGACGTGAGTGGATCTGGAGCAGGTGGGTCTGCAATGGGATCAGACCCTTCGATTTCCCATTCACAGACGATGCCCTCTCTACCAATTGTGACCTCTTCCGTTCCCCACGGAGGTCACTACGGGGAATCTCCGTCTGGTTTCCTTCCATACGGCCACCACGGGCCACCGTCGTCGTATGCAGCTGCTTCGCACTATGCATCATCCCCTTATTATGCATCAGAACTCAGCTCTAGTTTTCCCGTTAATTCGTTGAGTTCTGCCTACTGTTCACCTTCTCCAAGCTCCAGCTTAATGTTTGGTTACCCAAGTTATCATGGTCAGTATTCTTCAAGCGCTGGAAGTGCAGGTTATGGACCCTCAGGTGGTCCTTCTCTTCATCTCCCTCCACCAGGTTATGGCAATCCACCGGGCTACCCTTCAGCGTACTCGGGTCCAAATCCATATATGCAAGGGCACTCTATGAGTTCATCTAACTCTGTGTCCAGTAGCCAACGATACCCACAACGAACATTTCATTTGAGACAAGATGGGATGGACCTAGGTCCTCTTGGATTTGGAGGATTTTGATGAAAAGTAGAAACCTCATGAGAAAGGTCTCAATCAGAATATATGGACAGTCCCTATCTTTTAGAGTAAATGACATCATTCACCCTGCTGTTATTTTAAGGACGCGGTATCGTTGTGCCAAATTATTCGTTCTCTGAAGGTTATGGCAGTAGTTGGCATCCGGTTCAATCGGTGTAAGCTGATGAGACAAATCATTCCGAGTAGTTCCTTGTTGTCAGCAAATAAGTCCGTTTTCATCTTCCATTTATGGTTTCTTCCAGTGCATTCCTTGGAATTTGTTGTGCTTCTTCTTAGAAACTTTCTACACTTCTTATGAAAATATTCAGTGTATGATTGGAGGCTGAAGACAATGTCGTTCTGCCAAACTCTTAGCTTTTAAACATAAGGACAACGGTACAATCCTTTAATATCTCTCGCAGACGACGTGGTAGTTCACATCCAATTGTTTGAACATTGTGGCATTTAAGGACGATTTTGTGGAACATCCAAAACAGTAGGGTAGATGACATAATTATCAAAACAAACCTGCAGACTGACAATGAAAAACGCAATGAGAAGTATGTAAGCTATTCAACACCAAATGTAGCACTAGGTTGTCTCAAACCAATAATAAAAAGTGAGATACCCCTGTGTATATAGGTGTCCGAATTTATGAATTTCATAGTCTTATCGAAACAATATCTAGAACTCTAGAATAGAACTTGTTTTCGAACCAAAGAATTACCTTCTCTAACAATGCAATGCAATCATTTAATTGCCAATAGGCCTACTCAGTTATGTTAAGAATTAATTATTTATTTTCTTTAATAATTATAAAACAGACATTGATTTTGTAAACATTTATGACCACATTGTACAGGCTTACCATTTTGTATGAAAGTTTCCAATTTACTTACCCCTAATTAGAACTACCTATGTATAGGGACTGATGAGTGTGATAAAGAATTCCAAAGAGAATGCATCTTCAGTCCAGTTAAGCCCCAGTATGAGTTGTTGTTGTTATTATCGTTTTGATTAATATTATTATTCTTACTACTAATATTACTAATTTATAGTTTTTTTAAAACATGTATTATGCACTTAAAGTATTCGATGAATTTTTTGAGGTACCAATAGGATTTACTTGATTTGCAATTTGGGGATTTACTAACATCTCAGGATTAGTTGTATAAATTTCCAGTCGTGTTAATTATTGTAGTTAATCCATTTAATTTCCACTTAATAGTATATTCAAATATTATTTTTTAGCTATTAGCACGAATCGACAGAAGATACCTCATATCCTAGATTCTAGAGTGTAAAACTTTCTGCATCGATTTCGTTGCCTAACTCATAATTTCATGCACATTTCTCATTAGTGTTGTGAGTACAACTCTACAGGGCTACCCCGAATTTCTAGAGTGCGTCTATGTAATACCCGTTTACCACATTCGTTGGTGTCAATGACTTAAGATTTTAGATTTGAGTTTCCGTACATAGGTTACTATTACTACTCAAGTAAGGTGGAAGTCGTCTCTATAAATATATATTATATATCCATCTACCCATACTTAATTAGTGAAATCATGCTCTAGTGTAATTTATTTTTTAACCGGGTTGCACCTTCTTTAAAAACTTTCGGTCCGTTTTCAAATATCATGGCATATCTCCAGTCGGACCTTTGGTTGACGGTAATACTTGAAAGTCTATTTTTTGTTCAGTCACATTAAAGTTTGAGGTACGGATTTAGGTAAATGAGAGAAGAATAGTCAGTAATTGCCAAGAGATTCGGGTCGAGACTTGTTGTTAATTAGTACGTACAGTTAACTAATTGTGGGGATGAATTACCGTAATGTCGCGAGTCTGTGCTGTTTTAGTGCAATAATATGTTATCATCCGAACCTTAATAGATAAACGAGTTGTGAGTGTGAGGTACCTTTTGAGTTAGTGTTTGTGTTTCCCGTCATTCCTAGGTACGTAGTCCAAATCAGACAGAAATACTTAACACATTTCTTCGCAGACATAATTCTCTAATTATTTCGATCGAATAAAAAAAAAATATTCTTCCTATGCACTTAAGATAATACATTTCCTCATTCGGGTCGTGTGGTCGTATCACAGTGAATGGGGTTTCACGTACTTAAAATTAAAAGTTAAGATCATTTTGGTGTACAGATGTACCTTTTCTAAGTCTTAATTGCTTATCTAGAAACTACGAGAGAAATCTCCTATGTTCTTTTAGGAATGTGTACATTGAAGAATTTAATATTAGCTCTAGTTAAATAAGGTACTACGATATGCCAAGCAAATGTTATAAATATATAGGGTGCAGTTGTACTTATCACCGAATACTTAATGCTAATGTTGAAGGCAACCAAAATCAAAGATAAATTGTACAAGGCTATCAAAGTATATTAAGTCATTGTGTAAAATGTTATGTAAACCAATTTCTTCTGTATTATGATGGTCAATATAATAATTAAAGGAGATGAAAGAAGTCCATTCATTATGCAACTTGATTCATGTCTTCTAGTCTAATTAACGAAACCTGAAAGAAATTCCACGATCCTACAACTCCTGCATATTGATGCAGCAATTTCAAACTTATCATTCTGCTTGGCACACTTCACCTTTTCTGACTCATTTGCAGGCAGCAAAAAACATCAAAATAATCCAATCGAGGTTAGCCGATTCTATTTCAATACATTACCTGAAAGCAAATCTTATATAAAAGATAAGAATCATGGAGAAGTTGGACAAGCAACAAATCAATCGGCCAGAACTTATTGCTCCTCCAGACCGTAATAGTGGTTAACAGGAGCCGTTGTAGGATATTTGCCGGAAATAATATGACAGATCGATCGCCATTAACATTGAATAGCATAGTCTGAGAAAAAAATCCTCTTCCTATGTAAGAAAAAGTGACGTGTGCAGGAACTAAATGGAAAAAGAAATAAGAACTTGCTTTGATTTGTATACTTATAAAAATTTCTTGGTGGTAATACTGCCTATTTAGAACTACCCCTTTGAAAAATATTTCCCACATGCAAAAAGGAAGTAGAAGTGGACTACGGTTTTGATGTGGTCAATACTCATCACTGTAACTGCTTTCTTTCTCAACAGTCAAACAATAGAATAATGACCAGCAACACGGTAGCCAGTAATCTCCTCAACCACCTACATTTCATGTTGTATAATATTTTATTTTGCGGTGAAATACATGCTAATGGAAATGCGTCTTGACTTTAGACTTGAGGCTCTTGAGAATTTGACCAACTTTCCTAAATTTTTGCCTTAATCTTTTCAATAAGACTTGAACTCCCTTCTTTGACTTACGAGGTTTGAGGTTCTATATTCCATCTGGACAGTGAAACCTGTGTACACATATATGACCAGTACTTAACACGCAAAGTCCAAGCCACCGAGGCCACATTGATAAGCCAGTCAGTTTATATTATACTCTGAATTCAAGTCAGCAAACTCAGGACTGGGCTATCCACCACCCCTTTCTTACTCAAGAGAAAGAACATGAAATTTCTTCCGAGGTGGCATGGCCATATAAACCCTCCTATTCATTTGACACAAGTCCACACGTCATTTATTAGTAACTATACATTTAAGCACCACGCTTATAAAAACTTCCCTTCATATTCCACAGAAATTTTCGTAATGATCCCCTATTTCAAAGAACTAACTAACCCAGACATGTAAACGAGGAAATCTATACTCAAATATACACACGTATAATACCAGTTCCTTAACTAGCACCCGAGAGAGGCATATAGTCTCAAGAATTCATTGAGGGAAAGCTCATACCTTTGCCTGCATGCAAGCAGCTACTTTTTCTCACCATCTCAGCTTAATCCATTTAAATTCACCGACTTTTCTCTTTTCTTGGAAACTTTAGGAAAACAAATGGGAATTTAGTTTCTGTTCTACTCCTTAAATTCTTCTAGCTCTTGCATAGTTCTAATAGAAAGACACGTTTTAAAACTGACTGTTTCTTTGGCTGGGGGCTACTTGACTCTTCATGCTTTCTCCAGATTGTTAGCAAACTCCTAGGGTGAAAGTGGGATGTAGGCATATGTGTTGTTGTTTACTGTTACTTTGGAAATTATTTTAAGAGCCCTTTAACAATTTTAAAAGTCAACATGAATATTCCAAAATTATGGCAAATACTATTTTGCCTTGTGATAGTGTTCAGCTACATGTGGACAACTAGTGCCCTAAAGTGCTATGTCTGTACGGATTGTGAGGGGTATTACAATTCCTCTCATGTCATTGATTGCAAGCCGAAAGAGGATAAATGTATTGTAAGTTGAAGAGCTTTTCATTGACTTTTATTTTCCCGAGATATCAATTGCAGGCTACAGAGGGGGATTCTAAATTCATGTCATTATAAATTCATTATGACGGGAATGTTCTGTTTTTTGTTTTTGTAGAAATTAGTCCTGATGAGCGGGGCTATTGATAGAACCTGTGGGGAAAAGAAGAAATGCATTGGCCGGGAGCGAAGGACGAGACGATCTGTCAGTGATGTCTTCTTCGGTTTCCCAAAACGCAGAATAGGTATGTGCATCTTGAATCTATAGGGTCAGGTTTGTCGTTTCATGCTTCGAAGCATAATATTCACAGATTCACAGATATTCTAGATTCATTTGCACATTTTCATATATAATATAAGGCACAATGTGAACTCTTTCATGCAAGTAACAGAGGAAAATGTGTGTGAGACCTCTCAATTTCGGGCAAAGTTTTGAAATGAGGACTATTATTATAGATCTAGGTCACAGTTTAGGCTGTTCAGTCATGCCCTCAACAGTCTCAACACACCTTAACATACATATAGGGGGAAAGTGACTTAAATGGTAGAAGTTTAATAATTTAATTATAAGTCCATTACGAAAGGCCTCAATCCATTTTTTGCACATGGTTGAAGCGATTGTCAGATATCAGATTTTATAAGTTTTAAAGCCAACACATATTATGGTATCCTTAATGACTCAAGATTAACCTGGTGGTTTGAATTAGGCTGGGCATTGCTAGGATATGCTAACCTTTAAACAAAAAAGTTCCTAGAATTACCTACAGACAGCTAGGGTTGGCATCTTTTTAAAAAAATGAATATATTTCAAGAAAAGGGAAAAATTTGAAAGATTTGAAAGATTTGAAAAATTCGATGATGTAAGTTTACTTTTCAATGCCCTTGTAAAAATTAAAAAATTGAAAGATGAAAAGTGAAAATTTTGAATGATGAAAACGGGAAATTTTTTTCATGAAATTTCAATGAATATTTTTCATTTTTCACTTTTCAACTAAAAAATTCCTTGAAATTTCCAATTTTCTTTTTTCATATTTCATTTTTCAACTATCTTTATCTTTAATTTTTCATGAAATGTCAATCATTTTTCATTTGAAATTTCACCTGCCAACCCTGCGGCTACAGAGGATTTAAGAAAAATACACATGACATCATGAAGGAGGTAGCATATTACAAGTAATGGTCAGTGCCCTCCAAGCTATGCTCATGGAATGGTAGAACAATTGATCCTCAGTAAAGATAAGAAACTTGGTCTCAACCGACGCCATCGTGTTTAAAGAAACGTCAATTATTTTCCAATTATATTCTACAACACCTATGTGCGTACTTTCCTGCATACAAAAATAAATCCAAATGCCGTATACAATTCCAGGAATTCTTGGACCGGATACAATATCGAAGGATTTTACAAGTCATGCAAAATTATAGCAAGAAAATCTCAAATTTCTTGCAACTTTAAGACTCAAGGCAATCAGAACTTAAGCAAATAGATGATAACCCTTCCATTTTAAAGCTTTACATAAACTGTTCTAAACACCACTAAATACAGTTATTTTATGTTGAATGTAAATTAGTCGACGGTAGGAGTCTTGTGAACTGAATTTCCATGTAATTAGCCTCACAAATATATGCATAACTTTTGCTTGCATAGATCTCGAAATGCTTAAAATACTATGCATACTTTGAATGACATAGTTATATTATTTACGGCCTTCTAAACAGAGATTTTTACACCAAGGATCTTATGGTCTACCGGACAATCCAATTTACTGAGATAAATCTCCTAGCAGATTCCTTGTAATTTTGAGAAATCTATTAAATTGCAGTTTGATGCATACCATTTCCGCTAATTGTTATGCTGTGTCGTCGCTTCTAAAATTCAATGTGTGAACATGCTTTTAACACTTGCCTTCATATTTAATCATGTAAAAAATGCATTATATTAGAAAGTATCGTGTAGGAGGGGCTAGACTTAAAGAAAGAAACGTGACAAAAAAGAAAGCTTAACTTAAGAATTAACGGGTACACGTTAGGACAAATAATCCATATGCCAAAATGGGACATAAGCAACTTGGCTTTTTGTAAATAAATCACTCAACACATGGAATAGAGGGGAAGACAGGGAGTTTGTTTTCCCAACAAATTATTTAAATGGTTCAAGGACCGAATTTTCTTCAATACCATTTTACACTTACGTCTTATTGCATTAGGAGTTGTTAGGGAAAGAAATATCTGATTAAAAGGGTACGATATAAAATGATGGACAGTCTCTATGATTAGAAGTTCAGTATGAACGACCTAGACACGCAACTTAAGCTTTCCCCGTCTGCTTATTTCTACCACCATACTTTCTCCTAAATGGCCATGACAGAAATATTTGACGTTATTCATGATGCATTCTAACAATTTTTTCCAGCTCGGGGTCTACTTCCTGATCCAGTTCAAAAGGAAGCCGATGGTGTAAAGGAATCCTCATCCATGCATTGTTGTGCAGTACGTTTTCTGATTCTTAGTTTTGGATTAGCTCTTAATTGATTTTATCCCTCTTTGAATAATTCATCTGGTTTATCGATACTTCTTGAAATCTAACTGAGTGCTACACAACTGTTCCCTTTAGTATGGTTTCACATATCTATTTGTTTTTCAGGAAGACGAATGTAATGGTTCCCCGAGCACTGTAACTTTCTCTACAACAACAATTTTATCTCTGATACTAACGTTCGGCTGGCTTATTGTTTCGACGCTATTTTGAAGAACGTGTGTAATATGTAATGATGAGAGCGATAAAATAAAATATACATCTTAATACAAATATGCTAAAAATATCAGAGACACATCTTTCCCATGCCAGCCCAAACAATAAAAATGGATAGCTGAACACAGTGCCATTCAAAGTGTTCCATGTGAGAAGCCTGTCAATTCAAATTACGATGAAATAAGGAAATAGAACTTCTTAGGCATTCAAACGGAGGGTAAATGAACCTACATCACAGCAACTGAAGTCAGTGACAGCCTGAATAATTCATGTCAACTCCTGTCATCAACCCCAATATTAGCTGATTTATCGTTTTTATTCTAACTAACCTATATTCATAGCTTGGTGTCAATAGCAATATGAGCTATTCTGCGAAGTATTGTCATATGGGGTCCTAATTAAAAACCTCATTAGAAATTACAAGTCAATGTACCTCTTATAAGATTTTTAAAAACCGAACGGGTTTATATGGCAGAGGTCTATAGTAACTATGAATATCCCAAAAATAAACCACATGCTTTTCGTTGCCTAAATTGAATACGTAATGTATAATAATATATGGTATAATAATAATAATATTCTATGCAACAGTAAGCAAATTTCCACTTAAATGGTTCTATTTTCGTATGAAATGTTGAAAAACATATATCTAGAGGCTTAAAACAAAAACACTCTGAATATCAATACAAATCCAAAAGACAGAGAATCTAAATTAAAATTATTACGGGACGACAGCTAGTAATCATGCCTACGACTATTTCGGTGTCGATCACTTTCTCTATCCCGATGGTGATGACCACGGTCTTTCTCTGAATCTCGATTTCTTCCATGATCTGCATATTCTCTTCCTCTGTCCCGGGTTCTATCTCGCTCATTTCGGTCACGATCTCTGTCTCGTCTTTCATAGCCAGCATCTCGATCTTTCTTTTTATCTTTTCGATGACTACGCGAATCGGAGGATCTATCTGGTCTTCTATCCCTATCCTTTTCCTGTCTGTATTCAATCTTTTGTTTTCTATCATAGTCGTCTACGAAAAATTTGTAAAACAATTTTTGTAAACATATTTATACTTATGGTCTATAGTGAGAACATGTTTACCGGATTCATTTTTATTACTTGTTTTACCTGAGGAAGCAGAATCGGAAGAATTCGATTGCCTTCGTCTTCTATCATCTCTGTCGTTTTTACTACTGGAAGATTTAGAAGATACTTTCTTTGTCTTTTTAGAAGATTCCTTTTTAGCTTTCTCTTCTTTTACATCTTCTAAGTCCATTTCATCTTCATCATCATCTTCATCTTCTTCCAAGACTGAGATGTGCGGAACTAGTTGGTTTGTTTCTTCTAGAACATTGCGTTTCTGTAATGCAAAAAAATATAGTTAAATCAAATTTTAAACAGATGACAGAGAAAGATTCACTCACAAATACTGCACGAAACCGTTTGGACATTATCCTCAACATAATCTAGACATAAATTACCTGCATTCTCGGTAGGATTAGGTCACACGCTCTTTCCTCCCGCAACAGCTCATCGACAAACTCATCCATGTAGACTATCTGAAAAGCTGAAATATACAAAATGTAACCACCATTACTTTCATAATATAACCCACTCAAAGAAGATCATTAAGACCAAACAATACTAAACATACCTCCTTCTCTGTTCTGTCTCCTTAATTTTCTGTAATCATTCAACAATGGCTCTAAATAGCTATAACAGTCCATGGATGTCCCGGTGAGTCGCATGTAGAAAGCCCCAAGAGCTCTTACGTACTTGAACTCTTCGTTTTTAATGAATTCTACAATGATGTCCTTTTCCGGCTGAATTTGAAGCATCTTAAGGGTCAGGCAAAGAAATGGCGTGGGCTTTATGTTACCACCAAATACTCCTCCAACAAAACGAAGTTCCATTGCTTTGTCTACCAGCAGTTCGGCTGCAAACAAAATCAAACTCATTAAAAACTGAAATTAGCATGGCTGGCTTCCTTGACCAAATCCACTTTTATATTTAAGAGTGGTTCCTTATTTTTTAAATGTGTGTCCTTGTCAAGCTATACAGATTGAAAACAATGTTCCAAATATATATTTAAAATACCAGTGAGTGCAAAACATTCCTCCTTCCAGTATTTGCTGTCGTAAATCCTAGATCTAATAATTTTCTCAACCAAGTACTGGGGATTGGTTCCTTTTATAGACTTCGCATCTTTCACAGTTCTGTTAGCCATTATTCGGGCTTATAATTATATTTAACAATTAATAAGGAATTAAATACTTTAGAGCGAGTTCAGGATACTCCCGATAATCCGATCTCCCTCGTCAGTGAGTAGCCTCAAGATTCCCACTTCATATTGTCCCGCTCTGAGACAAACTCCGATTTCTGATGGTTGTCATTGTTGTCAACCTCTTTACCTCTTCCTCTGTCAGTGTCACGTCAATCCTTTAACCCGTACCTGTTTTCTCAATACAACAAAATTAAAATATAAGCCGTCGTTCATTGCGTCTGATGACTTGAGTATGTATACTTACGCGATGTGTCGGTTAACGACAATCTGGTCCAGATTCAAGTGTACCTAAAATGTATGATGAGTTTTATTCAGTTTAAATAGAAATAAGGTTCAATTCTTTCAATCAAGAGTATTTAGTCTATTTATCTCGGTCCTCCTGTCTAAACCCCAATCTAGAAAATCTAATGAGTATGTATATATCTAATGAATAATTAGTATGGCTGTTTCTAATAGATTCTTTATGACAATTAGATGATTGATTGGGAATGGTGGTATTGGTGGGATTATGATTTTATAATTCTTTCCTTGTAACTGAATCTAAGTCAGAAGAAATATTCCATTTTCAACTAAATGTGCATTTATTAATTCTGTCTCAAAATTCCTTACATACGGGATAAGTTTGCATAATGAGGTTCAAAATTGATCATAAAAACACTCGAGATGCAGTCGATGACTCAATACACCCAATCAGTACAGCCAATCAATAGATAATGTACAGGTTTCTACTACTGGGCTGGGGAGAATTTATTGGGGATAAGGATACGAGAGTCCATTTCTCGAATCAAGGGGACAGTGTAGGCTACACATTCATCCCAGCCTGGCTTTCTCCAAGCAGCCTCTCGGGTTGTTTTTCTAGCCTGCAAGTCGGAGTAGCCTAAAGAAAATGAATCGAAATGTTTAATTCCTGGCCATTTAAGGTGCACTAAAAGATATGTATTTTCGAATTTATGTATCTTACACCAAATGTGATGAACATTGTATAACCGTCCAATCTGGGAAAAGAGACCTGCGAATGCTTCTTCATTATGCTGCCTGAAATTAATTGCACGGGCCCAGTTGTTCCCCCACTCAATCATGGTTCCTGGTTTCAAAATATAGCTCCGAATTTCGTAAATATTGTTCCCTTCTCGTTTGCCCGCAGGTGGCCAGTAGCTAAAAGTTAGAAGGAATTGACTATGACGCTTCCGAAGGTATGGTAAGCGTTCTGTAAGGAGTTTCCGACCGTCCTAAAAAGCATAAAAAATAAGACAAAGATTGAAAGATTTGTAAAGAGCTTTTAAGATATTCTTGTAGATTCTAAATTAAAATTCCTTTAAATCGAATACCTCATTCGCTGCCAAACTCGATCTGGCAGCATCGACCCCCCCATACCCTCCTGTATACTTCCACATATGTATCACTTGATCTTGGTCACCAATCCCCACGGTCCAGCTTCCTACCAACTCTCCACTTTTAAGTTCCTTACTTAGTTTGACATGCTTTCCACTAAAATGGATAAAATATTCTTTGTATTGTTCAATCCTATAACAATAAAAATTATCTTTCCAAACCACGTACTAATTTTCCAAGTATTTGTCAAGGGCAGCCGGTTTCACATTATGTGTTTGCAGCTCATAGATGATTTCCTTATCCGAAAGCATAGTCGAGTGGGACTCTTTGGTCGGTTCAATTTTTCGAACGAATAATTTGCTCAGGAATCCTTCTCCGGACGGGTTCTCGAGTCTTGGGGCTGAGATGCTTATCCCCCTAAAAAATATTAACAATTTAACATCAAGGTCATACAAGGTCAACCGCTCAGCCGACCTCTTTCAATCCTCATCAATGTGCAATGCTAATACTACCAAACATAACATTCCTCACTGCACTGTGCAAAGTCCATATAAGTATAAACTATATATTTGATATTATATTATTACACTCCAGAAATATTTACGTACCGTCTGCAAGAAGATAATAAGGGACGAGAAACTAGTCGATTGCCAAATATCCTACAAAGCCGACAACTGGTCGCCATTTCGATGGATTTTCGAGAAGAAAAAACTATTCAATTACTAGAAAATCAGTCTCTAAAATGTACTCAGGCGTATTTGTAGGAGTTTATTAGTTTCGATTTATTATTTTATTACAACTCCTCTTCTCGGCATACTCTTGTTCCTTGTGGAGGCTTTATTATCAACTTTAACACTTCCCCAATAACTTTTTATCCATGTCACTTGCCCAACTTTCTAGGCATAAGAAATGAGTTTTACATTGCGTTAGGGAACTACTCTGAGATCCACAAAGTTGGATATCATTATCGTTGATACAATCATCCTGGGGCATTGCTAGACCTATGGCTGATCTTTACACAAGGTGTGTGGGGACAGAAAAAGTTCACAAGACCCGAGTAGTACTTTGGACTTTATATCATCACCAAAGACCAACCAAGGAAATCTGTAAATATACAAAATAACAATATCAACACCGCTCTCCGTACTTATACAATTGACAATCAAAGCCAATAAAAACAATAGAGAAAACTATTTACATATTGCCATTTTTTAGGCTTCTTCAATCGAATCCAACCGGACCGGTAAGATATTGAAGATTCTTAACCTTAAGTACTTGTCAAATGTAAAGTGGGAGAACCGAATAACCGAATGACTGAATCATTTTGTGAATCAACTTTTATGTATGTCATATGTAGACGGAAAGATGAGCATTCTTAGGAGTCCAGTTCTATTCAAAGGTACATCTCCACTAGGGTTCAAATCTCTACGAAGAGCATTGCTGATCCGGAATGTACGCGGGGCAGCAACGGTCGCGGAGACGGCGCAGACTGCGGGCATCACGAGTAATGATTATCAGTGCTTTCCGCCAAGCGTCTTACCTACATATTATTTCCAGAAGTCTCTACCTCGACTTGCTATTCCCAAGTTGGAGCTAACGGCAAAGAGATATATTGAAGCCCTTAAACCCCTCGTTTCACCTGAGCAGCTGGCCAAGACGGAAAAGTTGATGGCTGAGTTTCAAAATGGGATCGGCAGTAGTAAGTCAGCAACCTATATGATTTAACAGATTAAGGACAGTAAAATGTACGAGTTATGCTGGGCCTAATATCCCTAATGCTTGACTCCAGAACTTCATGAGGATCTGCTGGTCAAAGACAAGGTTTTGAAGCAGACTAGCTATATTTCTGCCCCCTGGTTTGAAATGTATCTAAGGGATCGTAATCCACTCCCGATTAACACAAATCCAGCCCTTGTTTTTGTGGAAGATGATGAAATTGTGCTGAGGCTCCCAAAATCCCGTTGGCAGCTAGCTCGAACCACTAATCTTCTTGTGTCATCGCTTAGGTACGTCAAATGATGTATTGAAGAATATTTTACCATGAATATGAATTATCTAATTGATTGATATAATCAACTTAATTACTGGTTTTAATTTCTTTAGATTTATGAAAACTCTTGATACTGAGACTTTGGCACCAGAAGTTTACCACATGAACCCAAAGAAAAGTGACACTTCCAGATACCGTACTGTGATGAAACTTTTCCCGACCTCATTTGCCACCTATGGCTCTTACCTTTTCAAGGTACTAAAACTGAATATCAGTTTGAACAGTTAACCGAGTGTATTTATAAATGTTAAAGTTGAAATAATTTATTGAATTCGAAGGCATTTCCACTGGATATGTCACAGTTTCCTAGTTTATTCCGATCTACCAGAATTCCTCACAAAGGAATCGACAAAATACAGAAAGCTGATAAAAGTATAAAACACATTGCGGTTATGAGAAAGGGTCACATCTATTCTTTAGATGTTCTCGACAACAATGGTAGATCATTATGTTTAAATTATAATCATGTCTTAAAAGGTTTTTTGAATCATTTACGACTCAAAATTTCAAAATTATGTACCAAATTTTATTAGGCAATGTATTACCGACTAATGAACTGATGGGAGGATTGGAAACAATACTTAACGATAATATTCAAGAATCTAAAACCCCCATTGGGATAATGACAACCGAAAACCGTGATAAATGGGCCGAGGTGAGAGGTCATATGATAAGCCAAAGTGCAAGAAATCAGAAATCCTTACAGGAGGTAGATTCCGCTATATTCGTTTTATCATTGGACGATGACGAACTTGGGGAAGATCCTGTTGACGTCACTCGTCAATACCTTCATTCTGATGGTATCAATAGGTAGTTTAGTTGATTTGATACCCTTCTTGAAATTTGATGATTGAGTGATTAACATTGGTACTATTCTACATAATATTAAAAAATTGAAATCTACAGATGGTTTGATAAATCATTCAATATGATAACCACTAAAGATGGATGGGCTGGATTAAACTTTGAGCACGCTTGGGGTGATGGGGTCGCTGTAATGCGGTTCTTCAACGATATCAATAGTGACAGCAAAGCACATCAGTGGTCAACTCAAATGAAAGCTAAGCAATCAATAGTAAAACCAGTGAGATTAGGTATAACAAAAATTGCATTTACACAGTTTATTTTTAATTTGTAAT
This sequence comes from Agrenia bidenticulata, assembly GCA_034694785.1. NCBI lineage: Eukaryota > Metazoa > Arthropoda > Collembola > Entomobryomorpha > Isotomidae > Agrenia > Agrenia bidenticulata. The sequence continues at coordinate 61,047 of JAQFYM010000010.1, read as the reverse complement.
TTTACTTTATATCTCAATTTTCAGTATTTGAATTCGATGCAAAGACTAAGGAAGCCGTCGAGCAAGCTAGAAAACGCCTCAAATCACAAACTGAGAGCCTTGAAATTAACCCGTTTATCTTAGAAAAGTATGGAAAGAAAGCCTGTAAAAAGTGGGGCATCAGTCCGGACTCCTTAATGCAGTTGGGATTTCAGGTGATTTGGATTTTGAAGCAGAATATATTCTTCATTAGTTGTTGGATTAACAATTGGATATGGATAGACGCTGGCTACAATACAATACAATTGTATTATTTTATCCTAGATTACACATCATCGACTGTTTTCTAGCACGGGGACAACTTATGAATCATGCAGTACGTCTGCATTTAAGCATGGACGAACAGAAGCTATTCGACCGGCTACAGATCTGACAAAAGTATTGCAATGAAATTGTGAATAAAACTGATAACCCGGATTATAAATCAAATGATTAAATTTGAATTGTTTCCATTATCCTAGGAAGTAAGTGTTCTGATGTCCCAGAAAAATTGGCAAAGCAGTAAAACTCAACTGAAGGATTTAATCAAGAAGTGTTCAATAAAACATGGTCTCCTTACCAAAGACGCTGCTATGGGTAATCAAAAAATCTAATTTTTTGTCTGAATTAAGCAATTATGTAGCAAGATATTCCCGGAAATGGTTTTGACATAGACGTGGCCACCGGAAACGATTCCACAAACTGTTCAATTTTTAATAGTATTCTCTGTTTAAAGGTCAAGGATTCGACAGACATCTATTTGCTTTAAAAAATTTAGCCCAAACTCAGGGTCTTCAGATACCTGACATTTATCTGGATGGTTCTTATGCAACAATAAATCATAACATATTGTCCACCTCAACACTAGCTAGTCCAGCAGTTCGAGTAGGTGCATTTGGTCCAGTGGTAAAGGATGGGTTTGGAATAGCGTAAGTCCTTTGAATACTTTGTGCTTTTTACAAACGTTTATTTTTCTAAAGAGGTGTTTTATGAATGGTCGCATAAATTATATTGATTTCAGGTATCAAATTTGGGATACCGGTCTTGGATGCATAACTGCTACATACAAGGGACAGAAGGACGGAAAAGCATTTGCAGAAAGTTGCAACTCCACATTTGCTGACATTCATTCGATAATGTCATCATAATCTAATAGATTGATTATTAGCCAACTAAAAAATCAGACTATACTGGACCTTGAAATCTTCAAATGTCATTAAAAATGATGAAGGGTATTAAATGAAAAGTGCTTTGGTCAGGTCAGACCCGTGCTAGTGCTAGGTACAAGTACAATTATATATGAGTAAAAAAACTTTATTTTTCAAATAAAATACCTATTAGTGTAACAAACAATATGCATTCTGTCTAGCCTATTCTGTCTTACGTTTTTTCGCCATTGGTCTATCAAATACGTGTCTAACTCCGGCAGACTGGGTAGCATGGAATTTAAGGTTCTGTGTCGATTCAGCCACCCAAGGTGACTCAAAACTTGTGGTGTCCTGGTCCACCAAATGAGTGTACTTGGTGCGTCCACTTCGACCAAAATTTTTAACTTGCATGACTTTTGGTAAAATGGTTTTATCGAAATGATCCTCCAATGTTGGCTCCGAATAATCTCGTTTGTACACGTGATCTTCTTTGTCCTGAGAGAATTTAAGTAAAGTTAACGTTTTTGGATAAATTATACTCAAGAATAATAATATTCATTAATTGTTATTAGAAAGTGAAAGCTTACCAGATAAAAGACACCTCTGTGGTAATATTTTTGCAAAAACTTGTATTTTCCTTTCTGAGCCTTATTCATTACCACTTTCGGCTTTAGTTTCATTTCGAGGCGCCGCTCTTCTTCTGTCATTCCATGCAATCGTTCAATTTCCATCTTCTCCCGTTCATATCTAATAAATAATTTATTGAAGTACATCAATTTGGAAATAGCAAAGTAAATTTACACATAGATCCTAGATCTATAACTTACGCTTCTCTCTCATCACGATCTCTTTTGATCCGTTTTAATTCACGAAGTTTCCATCCCTCATATTCAGCTTCTTCGTTTTCATCGTCCGTTTGTACATCCGTTATTTGGGGGCAGTTAGCTTCTTTTTCTACTTCTTCTCCAATTAGTCCTCCACTTTGCCCTTTGCGGTCCCTGCGGATCACTTCCTCTACGATTTTCAGTGTGTTTCTCCGTCTTTCTTCCGCCTTTTTCTTATCTTCTTCGTCTAATCGTTTATTTACTTCATCGGTGTCTTCCTTATCTTTTACAGTCACACGGTCGGTCTTCCGAACAAATACAGGCTTCAATCTTGGTCGAGCTTCTTCTTCCGAATCTAACACAATCAAAAATATTCCTTACTGTAATATACCAAACGCTCCCTGGAAAACGATATAGTATAGTAGATGGTGAGATTTAATGTTAATGTGCCAAACCTGTATATTCTTCATATTCGGATTCAGACTCCTCAGTTTCTGAGTCTTTTTCTTCCTCCTTGGCCAATAGTTCTTCCTCTTCACGTTTTTCTAAAGCTCTTTGACGAAGAAAAGATCTCCGTTTCTCCAGCTCATCATCCCCCAGCTGCTCTTCTCCAGACTCAGACTCTGAATCATAACGTCGTCCAGGACGCTCATCTTCACTTTCATCAGACTCGCTCTCCATAAGTTCTGGGGCTTGAAGTCTAAATACCCAAATTGAAGTGGTGCTAATGTGAATCTCAACCTCTTTAGAAATGCTGTAAATTCATATAATCATAATATTCATAATCCCAATTCCATTGTTACCGTCTGCCCCGCGAGGACGTGGGTGTTTGCATAAGACGTCGAAGTCGGGGATCTAGCTTTTCCAGTTCGGTGAATTCATTTCCAGGACCATCATCAAGGACCTCCTCTTCCTCTTGCTTCATCTTAGGCGGAACGATGAACTCTTCATCCTCACTCTCTTCTTCGCTAGAACTTCGAGGAGCATAATCTGGTCGCTTACCAGAAACGTATCGATGGACCTTTACCTTTTGCATCGACGTTTGACCTATTTAAACGAAATATTTAAAACTCCATACTCCTTAATCTTCGAAAAATCATTAACCATTCATTTTTTACACGATATTCTTGATTCGTTACCTTTTTCATTTCGAACAGCAACTGCACCAGCTGTTGACTGAATCGGGCCAGGTACATTTGACTTTGACATTTTAAATGTCAAGGGTCAGACAAAACACAATAATTAATTACTTGGAGGTCAAGCTGAAGCAGAGAAGTCCAATTTTTAAACAAATTACAAATTAAACCTTCACTCAAAGAAGAGTTGTTTCGTCAACGAGCTTTCCCGCATATTATTGTCCACCAGGGTTTAGTCCTTCTTCGGGCCTCGAGTAAAGGTTTTTTCTCAGGACAATCGACACAACTTGACAAGATGAATTAATGGAATTAATGGAATTAATGCAACCTTTGACGTTCCCCTACAAACAAATGTAATGGTTATTCTAAGTAGGTAGCTTAGTACCAAAGCATTTCGTTTAAACAAAACTCTGTGAATTTAGTGAATTACCTAACCTGTCAAAGTGACCATTAACTACTGGTCGGACTTCCAATTTTAAGTTATGAAAATGTCGACTAAAAATATCGTATTGTAAGTGTGTTAAATAGACTGTAGGATAAATAAATAGAGGTCAGTTTTATAGGTGAATAGTTTACTCAATCATGGTTTCTTTTGATTTATAAATGAAGTCAAATATTTTGGTACATGGTGAGAGGACAAGACTGGTAACTTCAATGCTCTCAACATCACTTTTTCTTTTTAGCCTCTTTTTGCTTTTTGCGGACTAGTGCTGTCAATTTCGCATCAGTTTCAAGTTGATTCAGCCTCAAAAATGCCTTATTTGAGCATCCGGCCATTGGGCATCTAATCCAATAATAACAGCATTAAATGATTTCCGATGGTTAAGTTTCGTTTCTTTAAAATGCTAATTTATTTACACAAAAATTCTACCTGGTTTTTGAGTTGCTTTTGATTAGTTGAGTGGCTGATATTTTCCCGTAAACATGACCACACTTCTTATTCCGAACTGGATCTTTCAGAAGCGTCTTTGTAATTGGATCATAAATCGGTATCATATCTTCTTCACTTTGAACAGCTTCACAATCATCTTCTTCTTCCTCTTCTTCTTTTTCTTCCTCCTCTTCGTCTTCATCATCTTCTTCCTCTTCGTCTTCATCATCTTCTTGATCTTCAGATTCCTCTTCTTCATCTTGTTCTCCTATAAGAAAAATGTCACATTCATTGAGAATTTAGCTTAGCATTACCCTGGACAGCAAATACATATCTACATTCAGGTGTGACATATTTAGTTTGCAGCTGCTACCGAGCTCCTTACCAGCTAATAATTTTTCTATATCTTCCATGAGACTGATGTATGCTTCGTGTTGTTTCAAATCCTCTTCGGTAAGTCCAGACTCAAACTGAGTGATTGTGTCCATTGAGAGCTGAGAATGATAAGGTTCACGAATTTTAAGAACAAAACCCGGCAAATCGTGTACTGATAACAGCAGTGAAAAGGATATTGAAACCTACGTCGGAAATATTGTCACAGGATTTGAGGATTGCAGTGGCATCAGAATGAACATCATCAGGCATCCCGTCCACAACCTCATTAACAATTCCGGAAGCTTTAATGTAAGACATCTCGGCTTTAATCAGCTTCAGTAGGGCCACTTCCATCCGTGTAGCGTTTAATCTTTTAATTTCCTCTATAAACCATTAAGAAAAATAGGAATAAATAAACACCACTAAGGTGTAAGGTCAAAGGGCGATTCTCCTCTTACCACTGGGACATTTCGGCAGCGTTTCATGTGCCAATTTCTTGATACTATTCATTCCGAATCGGATTCCATTTATCACGGCGTCAGATAACTCTACCTGCTCAGCTGCAGTCATATCTACGGCTCTAGATCGACTACCCATCCTAACAAATACAAGTTCAAGACTGAACTACTAATCAATTAGTCAGTTGTGTGAGATCATGAAATTTCAAAAGTTTATTATTCCTTAATATTCTCTTTGAGTGAAACAAGTAGAACTGAGGAGATTCCAGGAATACAAGAATTCTGAGGGACTACTCAGATATTGCAAGCCCGCCACAATTATAGTATACACGGTTGCGTGGACTCCAGGTGATTCTAATTCTAATGTCATAATTTAACCGGAAGTCCCGGAAGACTTACGATTCACAGAATAAATTATATCACCAACTATGAAATTACGAAAACGAAATTACGTTCAAGACTTAAATTTTCAATTATACAAAAAAATACAATGAAATTAAAGGAAATCAAAGGTTGGGGAAAACACGTCTCACTTTCCCCGAACTAAAGAGATCCACCGGGTGCAATTAACAATTCCGGATGATAAAGCTTAAAATTTACATAACTAACAACTAATCTAATCTTAATTTAATAGTAACTCCAAAATTCAACCAAGCCTTATTGCTTATCTGTCCAATTAAATTAAATTTCATGCACCATTTTCAGCTCAGTTCTTTTAACTAATCCGAACATCGCTCGTGGACAAATACATATTGCTCAATCATAAATCACAACAAAGATGAATAAAAATTAATAATCGAATGAAGACCGAAACACAAAGCCAAAACGGTTAACACAAACACCTCGTGTGGAATGGTCGCTTGTTTCATGGGACTAACATATATTAATAACTTGCCACTATATAGTTGCCACTATTGAAACTCTCTTGTAGCTTGGAATGGGTTTAATGAAACTTTAAGAATATTTATTAAAATTGATTCTAAACTAAATCATGTTAAAATGTAAGATAACTTAAAGTGTTAGACTGTTCGAATTACCAGCAAGAATATAGCAACATTAGAGGTTCTGGAAGATAGAAATTCAGAGTCTATGCAGTTAAAACGATTGCAAATGTTTTATCAGAATTAATTAGACCATTTTGAAAGTCTACGCGTGCATTCCCGAGGAAGATTGAAATATGAGTTGAAATATGAATATGATATAAATTTATAATTTACTACACATAGATTTGTTGAATTCAACGTACGAAAGTACAGAGAAGAATTAGTAAAATAATGAAAGAATTAGAAAATCATATCTATGACATGCATACATAAAAGTATCAATGAAACTCAGGTAAAAACCCTTTCCTAGGCAGAACCTAAATGAGCTTTTCGCGTTTGCATTATCGAATTGGATCGAAAAACCCTGCACATAGCATTTGAAAGTAACAGTTAGCATATAAAAAGTACAAGATCAACTCGTGTATGGTATTCGTACTGAAATATTTCAGTACGAATGATAATTTAGATTTTATTGAGTCTCAGATTGTCTGAACCTATAGTTCTAGTATGGTCTGACCCATCAAAATCAGAGTACAAGCTTATGTGAAGATCCAAACTTACTTTCTCATGAAACAAATCTTTCTTTCCTAAGATTCCGAAATCATTAATTAGTTTAATTTGTTTGAAAAATGATTATTTTAGAAAAACCTTATGAGTGCTAACTTCTGCTTATTATATTCCTGTCATATAATTTGTTTCAACTCGTCATGAAGCCATTTCGTTGGAATTAGTTTTAAGTAGTCAAACAACTTGGCTATCCAATGCATTATATTAATTTAAAAGATTTGTAATTGAAATGGTTTCATAAACTGATGATTTAGAAATGTTTTCGATAAGTAATCTAGGAAGCCCAATTATCAAAACGAATCTTGTGCCGTGCCAACTACCAAAACTGCCTAAATCCATTTTCTTTCAACCTTTTTTCATCATCGATGCCTATTTAGCAAACTGTAAGACACATCATGATATGAAACTCAGTTTGATTCAGACCATTAATATTTTTTGTGCTGTCCATCGTAAAGTGTTATATTTTATAGACGATATTCCCATAAATTACCTTTAATGTTTGATACCTGTACTTATCGGTAACATTAAATCCTCGTACTATAAGGTCCTGCCTAGTTTCATTGACACTAGATATTCAAGACTTAACTGCGGGTACAGCAACTATTGGTTTTGGTTTACGGATGAGCAACCAGACTGACTCACATTTTTTGCTTCGAGTTAAAAAGTAGTTTAAACGTGTCAATCGTCATGGGTTCATTACTGATTGAGAAGAATTGAGGGAAGATTTTGTCAAGTTTATGGATTTTGGCTCAATGGAATGAAAAAAATTGATCCACGTATAAAATAAAACGATTGCCATGACGGCTGGTTCATACACCGGTATTCGTCACGAGTGATAACATCAATGCTCAAACTAGTTCTTTATAACCTTAACCTTGTTGAAATACATCATCTGAGTCAATAAATAAGGAACGCATATTCCTCAACCTCTCAGTGAGTGTTTTATTGAGATTAGTTAAACTTGTACGAAAAATGTCGTCTCTATTTACTATTCGTGGTAGTGCGTGTGTATTGGTTTTTGTGATCATAACGCTATCGTATTCTCTGGCTGCGTCTGACGGCTCATTGGCATGGAAATTACTTCAGAAGAAAGTTGCAACTGATTTCATCGCTAAAGGCTCCGCCAAGAAGTTGGAACTTTCGAAGGATGTACTAGAAAGCTCCAATAAATCCGTGCTAGCTGTACCAACACAGTCCACAACTGAGACTCCAGGGGATCGAGATGCCAGACAGTACATGCATTATTCCTCATCATCAGACTACGGTGGCGGAAGTGGGGGTGGGTATGATATCTACACATTAATTGCCGTTTCAGCATTCGCGGCTCTTTTCGGAGCTTTAATCTTCGAACTAGTAACATACGGCTGTAAGCAGACCTTTTATAATTGACTTATGCGAGCCAAAATAATTAATTGGGGTCCAAATTATATTATTTGATTTCAGCTTTGAGGTCAATGAACTCAGCATCCCTTCAGCTTCCCTTCGGTCTTGACTCGGAACAACTTCCAATGCTCGTGGAGAAAATTACAGAGTGGGTTTCCAATTCCCCTTGGGTGGAGCAGGTAGCTGGGGCTAAATCCCGGACGCTGAGAGAGGTTGGGAACCATATTGGAATGACTAAGTGGATTCAAGCGTACAAGAAAGATCCAGTCGAATACCAATGCGTCCGTAAAGTTGCTTGCCAAACCTTGGCCGGCTCGAAATTGATTGAACGGTCCATGAAGTCTCCATTTGGAGGGATTGTCTTGTAAGTTAGCTTTAATTTTCAATTGTGTACATTTTCCCGTTACACGAACTATATTTTACGCTTGTTGAAACCCCTTCTGTGGAAAATCAGGGCAGCCGTTGGTGCGTTCATGGACAGGGGTGACGAGCTTCAATCAATCGTTCGGGAGACCATGGGAAATCCTGAAAATTGTCAAGACATGGCCCCTTGGCAATTTTGCGAAGAGGAAAATTAACTCATCCGATCATTTTTGGAGCATCAGACCATAAATTGTAGGATTATTGTTTTTTTAAATTTTACTTTCGAATAAATTATATAATTTATAAGCTGCATTTAATTGCAAATGCACATATAAAGTTAAACTTACAGATATTATTGTGACTTTGTGTATGAAAATATCATATATTGTACTATTTGCCTGCTGAGCCTATTTTTACACGTAACTGTTTTTTCTAACAGAAAAATAAAAGAACCAAAAGCTTTACAATCAACATGATTCAACCCTCATTATTTTCATTGTTTGGTGAATCCGTTTCAAATGTGTTCGAATGTGACATAATCTTAGTGATTTCCCTCATACGTGTGAAAAACCATGAACTCTGGTATTCGGTCACGGGGAAAATACAGCCACAGCCACAAAAGACGGTTAAATAGTACAGATTTGACTTTGCTAAAACGGAAAAATTTCCTATTGGATGATTTAAGGATTCTCAAAGTTCTCACCTCATTGTCGACAGTTTATCACGGAGAACGTATTGTATTCCGGTGTAAAAGGATTAAATAAATACAACTGCTCCCTGGCGAGTACAATTTGTCGGATATGGATAGATGCTTCACAAAAGATAATAGACAAAGGCCAAAGATACTTATGGGTTATACGAGGTGTGAAGCTTTTTATGTTACTGCTGTGGCAAATGTTCCTGCCGATTTTTTCGACACTGGGCCCCAAAAGTAGACATGTGTCATTGTTTCTAAAATAGCGGAACTACATTTTCTGATGTAGTTTTTGAATCCAAATTACATTGATATAATTTGAAATGAAGAATTGACCATTGTTATCACCTCGCTCGTAAGATCTAACTGATCTCAATAACTATCCCACCTTTACTGAGGCTTCAACGACCGAAACCATGAAGGATATCCGTGTACAGCTCATTCGGCCTCTTCACCAAGCTTTTCAGTTAATGGCACCGTCACTAACTATAAAAAATTTAGTTACTTTTCAGGTTTTGTCCACACAGGTAGTAAGAGCGTATTATTTGCACAGAAGATTAAGGATTAGAAGCCCGCAATTACAACAATGTGGGAATTTAGATGGCCGATCATTTTAATTTTAGTTGGGGCTGGGCAGTCTTGGAACATATTTCCAAAATTACAGTTACCCAAAGAAGCCTTAGAGACTTATACAAAACAGAAGATTTCTACTCTAAAGAATCTTCGAAACGTATTGAAAGCTCAGGGACTTAAGGGGTGGACGCAACCAGTGGAAAGTACAACTTCTATAACGAATCTAACTGCTGAAAATCTCAACACCGACAAAAAACTGGACACTGTTATTGAAATTTCACAAAATTCAACTGAACTTAACATGAATTCATTGGAATCGGTGGTAGAAAATTTAAAATTATCAAGCAAAGAGTCGATAGATAATTTTTTACAACAAATTCTACCAAAACCAGAGTTTTTGAAGAAGATTTCAGAAATCCGGGAGAAATTGGAGCCCGAGGTGAAGAAGTACTTGACAGATAAATACAATTTGTTCTTAAACAATCTCGTCCCATACAGTGAAACTATAGGAGTGCCTACTTACGTACTCAATTCCATGAAAATACCACAGAATTTTGATCCTCGCTGGCAAATAATAGAGTCTTTATTAGAGCCCATTTCTGGGAATCAATTGAACCAAGATTTAAATAGTTTAGCTGACGCACCATCATCAAAAATTCAGAGCAGAAGTGATGATCAAGATGACCAAGAATTGGTAAGTGATCAAGAACCGGATGCAACCAGTAAGGGTCAGAAAAAATATATGTACCTGGCTCCTCGAAATCGACACAAAAACATGCATATGAATCCTGATAGAACTGGATATGAAATCAATTTTGACAGCGTTGGGTAAACAATTATAAATTAGTTTGATCATGCCTATTTTTATTTTTCATACAAAATTCATCCTTTTTTCTATTTATGAACTTTCAGAGAACCTAACGAGCCGTATACGAAGGGACACTACTTGGAGGAGTATCCTTACGCCACGAAAAATGATTTGATTGCCTTAGGAGGAAGCCACGTTGGTCGAGGTCATGGTCATGGTCACAGGCGAGGAGATCACGGTCATGGGGGTGGTGGTGGTGGTCATGGACATGGGGGTGGGGGAGGAGGAGGTCATGGTAATGGAATGATAGATCCATTTTCTATTTTGGGCGGCTTAGCGTTTTTAACGTGAGTTAATTGATTGATTCAACAATTTTCTAATCATGACTGAGTCTGTGTGTCCTGACTGATTTTTAAATCTTTCCATAGATATCTAGGACTTCTGATACAACAGGCGTTGAGGAATTCTACGGCGACTGGTAGATCCTTTTCTGAAAATGGTGAATGGAGCATGGGAGAGGATAACATGATGAGACGAATACCTGTGGTTTTGACAAAACTGAGCTTCAATGAAAAGCTCCCACCGTCTTCAGAAATAGAAACAGAGAAATCCTCAAGCGCAATTGAAGCTGTCAAAATAGAACAAAAGCCCACTGAGACCCTTGCCGTCCAAAATCTTGATAATTTAGGGGTGGACAATAAATCTGCCAAAACCGTTGGTGGCGTTCATTGCAATAATCTTTGTAAGATAGCTCGGCATCTAAAATTTCGTCAGAAACAAGGGTAAGGTCTGGAATTTTTTTTAAATTACATAGTGATAGTCACACACTCACACATACTAATTTGTGCAAACGTGAAATGCATTTGTATGTTTTAATCCGTATTAAAGTACAATTACATTTTAGACTTCCTTCTTGTAATTTATAGTAAAGGAGTGACAAGGAGACAACAGAATGGATAAGACTATGAAACCATTGAAAACGGTATACGCTATTGTAAGGGGATTGAAGTTGGTTTGTTCAAATCTGCTATTAGGTTTTTAGAACTAGGGTCTTTATTTTTTCAAGGCAGAGAGACGAGATGGAGACGTCTATTCAAATGAACGATAGAAATTTGAATAAAACTCCGTCCTCCAAATATAATTTTAGTTCAGTTATGATATAGGCGTTGTTATTATGTTGTATGGGTTTTTGTCATGAGATTAACATCCGGATCTTCCTTATTTTTGATATGGTCTTGATCTATTTCGTAAATTTCGTAAAACCAGATGTAACACAAATAGAGGGTATAATATATTCTTGTAATTTGTGTGCCAGTACATACAACTTTTAATGTACAATATCGGCAGTCATTCGTAAAAATTTTTTATTAAATAAATAAATAGTATCAGTCTCAAATAATTTTCTGCACCATTTATTTATCAGTTACAAGCATATACATTGCCACTGTTTTATGATTCTCGTCGTGAGAGACTTAATGACCTGCGGTTTTCAAAATAACATTAAAAACGAGTCTGTGGTTTTTAAGAAAACACCAAACTCAATTTTTTCGGATTAAAAAACGATATTTATCGATAAACGATATATTTAAACGTCTTCATCATTCAAGAATTTGGGCTTGAATTCTTCATTCTATTCAAAATGGATTTTATGAATATTGAAAGGTTTAATGTTGTCTCAATGCTCAACAATGATTAGTTTCAAATAACTAAATGCACATTCATTTTAAACGTTGGTTGTGTTTCATCGAATTATATCCTCGGAATTTAGTTTATATTACAATCATTGCCCTTAATTAAATCCTAAGTACTATGCAAATGTTTATATTACTGACCCCCAACACCCAAACAAATGAGGGAACCTTTGATGATCTCCATTAATAATACTATAAACATGACATAAATTGTACATAATCTCAACGATAGTTTTATCCGTCCATATGAACTGTGAATTTCTTCCCTTCGAAATTTTAAATCTTGTAATAAAGCTATACCCTGGTCACAATTGAAATAAACCTCGATTTTTATTACTTTGGATCTACGATACTATTACTATCCCCAACGTTTGTTGCCGAAAATTATATTCCAATAGCTTAACAATTCTGGGCTAAGATCGCCAAGGCTTATGGATTATATGACAAGCATATGAATAAGTTCGAAACCCCCTAGGATCGGCAATAAATATTTGAAGAAAAAGGCCTCACGGTTTCTTCCAACTGTATGCAAGTATGAAAAAAATCGCAAACAGATTGTGCAGATTATTGACGAAATAGATTTGACATGATTTAGTGGAATGTGTCATTCCGGTCTAGATTTATGGTAATTTTCGCCCCAGTAAATAACCCATAACAGCTATTTTGCAAGCCTTTATTTGTGGGATGGAAAGAAAAGTAAGGAAGCTGATGAGAAATAGATTTTCGATACGGTGTGATCGTAATGGTTCCATGAAAATCAACGATCACAGATGAAATCAGGTGTGAAGAGGAGGTCACCAAGTAATTGGGTCTAAGACCTTCCCATGATACACGTTCGTCACATACATACTCAATGGTGACATTGAAGAGGAAAACTTTAGTTGAAAAAAAAACTGTGCTATATGTGGACTGTATCGATCAGATAACACAAAGCCATTTAGCACACATTCTTTGTCGGTACGTGGTTGAACGATGCATGCTTTTAGAAACTGCAACCTCGACGAGGATTTGGTAGGAGTGGGAGTAACCGAATGCAGGTAGGACACAGTACACATATGCTTAAGTGTAGCTATTGTAAACCCATTGTCTCAGCCCATCAAGGGGGGAAGTAAAGAATAGGAACGAGATGATATTGGAAGAATTTCTCGGCATTGTTAGTTCGGATTACGTGAGCACATACGGAAAGAGGATAAATGGTGTATATGGTATAAAATGATATCTCAATGGTGGTATGATTACCTTGGCTGAGAAGATGATCATTGGATCCCATGGACCGAAACGATGGCAGAAAAGACTGGCTCGAACACATAGGTAGCAAAGTGCAGTCCTAAGTAGATGACAGAAATCAGATAGCGTAAAAGTTTGTCGTTTGAAACCCCCCAATTTACCAGGAGGAATTATCATTAAGAATTTAGTTAAAGTTCACTGCCGTACGCTTCCTTCATTCCGGGAGGATGGGAGGGCCTCAATCTCCAAATATAAGAGACTCCTCATCTGTCCTTCTTCATTACAACTGCCTCAAACTCCATCCGGGTTGTTTGTGTTCAAGCTCCTCAGAAACATCATTCTATATAGTTCTGCCTGTGTGTTGGTTTTATAAAATTGTTTTGTGACCTCATCAGAAATTTCACTTGATGAGCCATTAAGAAACTGTGGAGTAACAAGAAAAATTTAAATACCCTTTGGAAAAATGGGGAGTTCTCCAACTGTACTTTGTCTCACATTATTTTGTGTACTCTTCCTTCATAAAGTGTGCCTATCGGAGCAGTTGGATAAGGAAAATGTGGGAAGGCTAATGAGGAGTCAAATAGGAGCCTTGTATGATCTTCGGAGTAAGTTGACACGACCTGGAGCCCCTCAATCTACCAGCGTTGCATCCGACTCCTCCAGGACGGAAAAGGAAGGCAGAGGCTACTCTTTTCATTACAACCCTTCTGATATCGCTCATCCAACTTACACAAGCAGTTATGCCTCTCAAGATTTCCACAGTCGAATGGGTAAGGTCTCCGATGCTTCCGAGGGTGGCAAAAAGAAACACGGAGAAAAGAACTGGGACAAGTACTCCAGATTTGCCTACAAGACCTCTGTGAATGGGAAAGATGAGATGGTCAACAGCTTTAACATCCATCAAAATGAGACGTCAGATACAAAAACCGCATCTTCCCCATCTTCAACAACTCCGAAAACAATTGCCAAAGCAGCGTTCAGCAAAATCACAACTGTGAAAGGAACAACTGAACCTTCAGTTAAATCCTCTTCGAGTGGCTTTGATCTCAGCAAAATCGCGTCTATCGGGCTTGGCCTCAACGATGCAATGACTTCGGTTCTCACACAGAAACTGATGACCATGATTGACCAAGAGGTTCCTCAAGGGATTCTCAATCCTTTGAAACATCTTGTCTCATCTGGCAATCGAATGGTTGAATATTGGGACAAGAGAGCTAATGCCCGGGATGGGAAACCGGCTGGAATTGTTGAGATGCTGGGATATGGCTTGGAACAGCTTAAAAAATATCGAGATGGCCAGACCATGAAACCTTCTGACCCTATTGCAAACATTACATCAGCATCCAAGGCTTTAATTCAAGGTATGGTAACTGTCAAGAAATTAACAAATAGGGTTCTTGGTTACGACACCGATGAGGTTGCAGCTGAAAGTCGCGGTGGATACGGACATGATAGCTACGGAGGTAGTGGATATGGACATCATGTCAGCTATGGGTAAGGGCTTATTACCTCCTACATTTAAATGTATATATCAAAATAGGTAATGGGGGAAAGGAAATCGTTCAATTTGAATTTGGGAATCAATTATTAAGTTCATGTGGGTAGGCATTATTTGGACCCTTATGCCATTCTGGCAACTCTCGGATTTGGAGTCTTCCTATTTAATGTAATTTTCAATCTCCTGAACAATACCACCGCCGCTTCCGGAAGGTCAATAGACGTATCCGATATAGATCTCCCTCTCGAGTTGTCTGATATCTCCAGGTTCAATGTTAATGAAGTAAGTTTTGTTGAAATATCCCACAATGACAGACCTCCAAATGTCGACACGACCCAAAAAACGACATGTGAAAGAAACGGATGCAGATAAGACAAATGACATGACCTCGAAACTGATCCAGATATTCTTTCATGAATATTAATGCATATTGAATCTAACTTCTAAAAGACCTTCTAACCTAACGATTATGCACATGACCGACTGAGATAGACAATTGACATTGACAGGGGGATGAGTGGACTTGACCCTTTTGCACTTCTCGCCGCTTTGGCTTTCGGAGCCTTCCTTTTACAATTGCTGCTGACCCTCCTGAACACCACAAGTGCCCGGTCTCTTGACGTCGTTGACATTAACACTCCACTACTACTATCTGACTTCCACGTTCCCAGTTTCATGACCAAGATGGACGTAAGTGCCCCACCGACCTGATGCTAACTAACCTCCTTCCTTACTATTAAATAAGCCTAAAGTTCAGAGCTAGCTTTCTCAAATCTAAAATAATGCTAAAAAATTGTTAGAAAATCTTTGGAACCCCGACAACTCGAACGAAGCGATCACCCGAGGAGGAGAATACCATGTTCAATTCCATAATCGACAAGTTGGACGGTATGTACACGACCTACAAAGTGGTTTCCGGGAAACCCTCATGTGCCAGACTATATTTGTGTCGAGTAGCAGTTCAGGACGCGGATGCAAATGAGAGCAGCTTCACCTCCAAATTCTACATGTAAGTTTGAGGCTGTTTTGCTTTCACCGAAAGTATTTCGGGGCAATGTGAAACTTTCAACATGTCCATCTTTTAATTTCTGCATTGCAGGTATGGACTAGAACATTTGGCAGGAGACGTGTCGGCGAAAGACTTCGTAAGATCTATCCAGAGTCGGGTGTCCAGCGGTGAGGAGGTCAATTGCGCTAAAGAGGTCACTAACTGTAACCCTGAGGAGGAACACTAGCGGGTACTAAACGATAAGGGATTTAAATTATAACGACGGAAAATAATCTTTTGTATTCGAGTTTCGAGTTACTGAGTTGATATACTGTGCTTAGATATGAGGGAAAATCCTTCCTATTTTATACGATAGTATTTATTTATTTATATTGATGAACAACCTAGAGCTAAAGATATTTATTTAGAGGAATATGATAGACGTAAAAGCTCATAATACTTAGGCCGAGATTGGTAAGTAATTCCTGTGCAATGTAGTTTTTCATCCGATAGGAGATTACCAGATCGTGCTATGCCAATTATTTTTGTCTCTTAATTACAATGTTATAACTTCAATTAGGATTGTTCGAGTGCAAAGCCTATGAACATAAATTTTATTACTAACCTTATCCGCAATAAATTTTATGTTGTTTCGAAGCATTTCTCTTAGGAGAGATTGATCTATAACTTATTGTATAGCTAAATAGCATTTAAATTCCCGTAAAAGTAAAACATATGTACCTCAATGATCTGGAAAATCCTTAGAAAGCAATGTAAAGAGAAGCTAGTTGACCGTGAAAGAAAATAAAAGATATTTTTGGAACACCTACTAACGTTCTTCGACGTGTTTTTCTTCTAATGACATACAAAAAGGGGAACAAAGAGGTTGAATATTGAGGGTATTGGCAACCCAAAAAAAATCTGTCACATATAAATTCACACGATTTGTTTAAAAAAAACTTTAAATCCTTTTCTTCTCATGCAGCTTTCCTCAAAATAGCGAAGGAAGTGGTAGTTTTGAAGATGATCTTATCATAATTTGTACCTTTTTGGCCTGTATACGTCTAAAATACTTAAGGCTACGAGAAGACAACACTGACAACACAACAGGACTGTATTCTTTTTGTTTCGTCTAGTTGAGCAACAATAATGGATCTTTCAAGACTCTTGATATGCATGACTTACATTAGTTCCAAATTTGTAATTCCTAACTTAACGGGATATTTATACCAGAAGGACTTTTCATGTGTGATTCACAGTTATATTATTATATCAAACCCTTACAATGAATGAGTACACTTGGATTTAGAGTATTTGGTAGTATTTGTGGGTAAAAAGATGCTTGAGCCTACTGAGTATTCCATGCTCTTGTTCTAGAAATCTCTATAATTATGGTAATGTTTGTTTAAGGTAAAAAAACCCAGATTTTATTGACGGCGATAAACTGCATTTAAAAGCAGAGGCAGCATCCTCAATGTCTTCTCGCCAACATAAACATGTGCTAATTTATGATCAATTATGATATAGTTTGCAAATGCGGAAGATATCTTAGACTGCAATACAGTACAAACTATAAATCACAATATCGGATAGGACAAAAATACGTCATTCTAGAAATTACCGTTCAATATACATTGTTCGAGATTTTGAACTTAATAGCCGTCCACTGTGACTGCTTGGCCTGAGACATTCAGATTTTCAGAGCCCTAAAGAGGTTTCTAAACGGAAACGTTGTTGGAATTTTACATCGGAACACCTTTGTAACTGCTCTTTAGTTTGGTTTTAAGTATTTGAAAATAGGAAGAGGGAATGTATGGATCATGGTCTAGTTTAATAGACTGCATTCGACCATCTGACAGCATAGATAGACGAAACAGAAAATGATTTGCATGAATGACAGCAGGACACCATATAATTTAACTATACAGTCTGTTTTTATTCCTTTTCCGGGTCTTTAGAATCGCTTGCCCAAACTCTACTCCTGCGCTTCAGGTCAACTGGAATTAGTTTAAAACTATAAGGGTAGACATGGAAGGAGTAATGTTGAAAATTATTTTAAACAGCGTTTCGAATTAGGAAAAGGGCGGAATAATTCCTAATTCTCCATGCGTAATTCTGTAACTCTATCTCACCTAAATAAAATGAAAAAGAGGCAGACACTTATTTTCATTTTGTACAAACTTTAATTCGTCACCTTGATATTTCCTGCCTTAAAATCATACATGAATGAATCAGAACATTTTTCTTGAACAAAACGGATTTTTCAAATTTGTTCAAAACTGTAAAACCTAATTGCTGTGGATAATATTTGATTCGATTAAGAAATCATATCTTTGTTTGGTAGATGGAAGTTTTAGACATAAAACAAAGGAGAAAAAATCTGCAAGACTTGGATTTCTGAAAAGCACGTTTACTGTCGTTTACATGAAATTAAGAAGACTGAAAATACCCCATTTCCAATTTTGTAAAGACAGGTGCCAACAGGAAGCAACGATCTATCTGAGCTGAGTCTTTAAGATCGTTAAAGGTATTCGATCATAAGATTATTTTCTCGAACAAGATACAAAAATAATTCTTAGATGGTCATGTCACATGAAATTGAGATGCTTGTGCATTTACTGCTCATTCACTAAAACCGTAAAACCTATTACAAATTACGTAGCATAATTACGAACCAAGACCGGCGCAACGCTGCGTATCCTAGATAATAAATCAGAATTCAAGGATTTTGGAGCACGAAGCAATGAACTAGTAAAATAGTTTCTAGTAATTGGCTCGTAATCGTAATTACTGAAATTTCCATCTGTCACTGGTCAGCAATGTTGCATCTACTGCAAAGCAGAATAGAACTCCTACAAAACGAAAAGGCAAACTTGTAAGTTTCTCAGTTTTGCTCTACAGTTTCTGGAGAGCCGTTCCATCCACCCCGACTGTATCTTTAAATTAATTTGTAAACTTCAAAAATCAAACCAAAAGTTCTTGCCTTGACTTCCTTAAGTTAACTGCTAGTTCTCTTGGTGAAGAATTAAAATGCAAGGTAAAGCAAACATTTGAGGTCTACTGCATACTTTAAATTAAAAACATTATTAATGTTTTCAAAGTTTTTGAAAAGAATGTTTTACAAAAAAACGAATTATTATTTTCAGGAAAACCTCTGCTATTTCTACTGGTCTTGGTCCTTTATCTAAATTCAAATGTTGAATGTCTTACTACAACTCAAGGGCCACGTTACAATCAAACGCAGGGCCAGTATTTTGGTCAAACGAGTCTAGTGGAAAGAAGTCAAGGGGTCCGAGAGAGAAGAGAGATCCCTGAGGCTATGCTGGACCCTTACTCAGTTCTCGGAGTTTTGTCATTTGGAGTATACATATTTTATATTTTGTATAGTAGATATAGAATGAGAGGTCATCATATGCCTGCTGGAGGTGCGGCACCCGGTGGGGCGTTCTTCAATGTTGATGCACAAGAAAATTTTGCAAACATTCTTAAAATGGCAACAAAAATTATCTCGAATGCATCCTACTTAGGAAATTCTAATTCAACTCTTGACTCCGAAGACTACTTCGATGGCGTGGATGACACAGATTTACGAAGTAAACGCAAACAATCCCGAAAATAATTATTTCCATTAAAATATTACCAGCTATTTCAATGTATTTCAACTAAAGGACTCATTATAACTAATAACTATGCTACTTGTGTAATTATTTATTTGTTCAATAAAAATCGTCTAAAAACCAATGAATGATGCAAAGCTTGTTTCAATTTGATTTCGTTTTCATAAATCTCCAGGATATTATCGAAACTGCGTAAACCCTGAAGATTTCATGACGTTTATTTGTTGTACTAAAACCAGGACCATGAAACATGAAACCAAACTTATTAGTCCTACATTCATACGTAAAATGTTAAATGAGTATGAATATAATGAAATAGAGCTAAAAACTACAGCAACTTTTTTGATTCATGCAAACCATTTCAAAAATTTCCCCAGAGATTGTGTAAATGTCGATAGTGTATTGGATATGGAATCCTTATAATAGTTAAAAAGCTACTGTGATAAGTATGGCATAGAAGTACTAATTCATTGTTTGTTATGCTGTTATACATTGGTTATGAAATTCACAACCCGTTCAGATTCCGGGGACCCATCGTAGCATTACAATTACCAACAATGCATGGCAGGTGAAATTGCATTTGTCCACTAAAAAACAAAATAAAAAAGTTGAGTGATTCAATTAGTGTAAGTCAGAAAGCCGGTAGGATCTCCAACCGTTCCAAAATATACGGACCATAAATTAGGATCCACAGGATGCCACAATTAGCTACTTTATGATACAGAGTTCAAAGACATTTATCCGTTGAAATTGATTCTTTGAAATTCAGTGCCATAGTCCACGTTGACTCTTTTTGGCGAAATTAGAACAGCATACACAGTAGTAAAGCAAATGCACCCTGTAATTTACTGTTTTAGATTTTCAGTGGTCTTTGAAATCGTAAAATAACTATGAATGTTAAACGGCAGTAGCAGCAGGTGCAGTATTGTTAGTAACTTGCTAAACAATTTGACAAATACAATAGATACAACCTGTATCTTGGCAGTTATTGTTTGAATAGAGCTGAGCATCCCATTCCGTATCTGGCCATTCATTTTATATCGTGTTTAAGACCAAAAATGAGGAGATGAGGACTTCCTGTTTTGCGTCACCCACCTCCTATTATGACTTTTGAATTAGTCAAGCTAACTATTTATCTACGTATGGTAGCATTGATCTTCTCTAGATTTCAAATGAAAAACCGTACCTCCGGACATTTATCTGGGAATAGAATCTTATGGTTTGCTGCATTCATTCCGTTTTCCTCTCCGAAGACACATCAACATTTATATTTTCTAATCTTGTCCATTGATTGAGACTCTGGACAGCATGACGCATAGTAATGGAGAAAAGTGTAAATTGCTAGCAATCGTATTGGCATTCTCAATTTGCTCCCAAGCAGCGAGTGAGCCATCTCCAATCTCTACCGTTCTGGCTACCATCCTTAATCGTTACGTAGATCAACTGAGATCGGCCAACTCCGTGAAAAATGAAATTGGTAATTTTTTTACTACCTTTTACACATAAAATTATCCAAAATAATTCTGATTTTAAAAACAGTATTTATTTCTGTGCCTGAAGAAGCTTCACCAGAAAATCGCGGAGGTTATGGAGGTGGTGGACATGGAGGCGGTGGAGGTCATGGACATGGCTATGGTGCCATCACTCTAGATCCTGTATCAATCATCAGCTTACTAGCCCTTGGTATGAAATTGATTTTCCGAACTTTGCTACGAATATTTTGGACAGAATTATTTTATTTTATAGCTGTTAAAATTTAATCTTGCTATTATTGCTTATCTAATTATATTCCTTGTGAAATTTACAGGAGCCTTTTTGATCAATAATATTCTTCAGCTACTACGAGCTAATCAAACAACCCCCGCTACACCACCGGGTAGACGATCATTGATAAATGACAATACCTTTCCAGATGGAAAAGATGACTTGATAACAAGATCTGGCGATGACTACAATGATAAGTATTGACAATTTAAAATGATGTATTCCAGCAAATTACTTTCTCTAAACTAAACTGGGATCTTTAAAATTAGTATTTTTTTTAAAATAAAATCAGGCAATCGAAAAAAGCTAAGGAAAAGGAACCAAGTTTCAGTAAATTTTTTGAGAATGTCGGATCCCTCTACTACCTTCAACCGAAGAAGAGGAACATTTGTATAAAAAAAGTAGTCTGTAGATACGTGAACGCACAGAAATCTCGGGAGGATGGACAGGGGACATTTAAGATTCGAGTATTCGATTTCATGCTGTAAGAAATCCTACCTTCTTGATAATTCTAAAATTTAATAAAACACTCAAGCGACTTCATGCTCAACTATTTTGTTCCAACTTTACCAGATCCGCAATCACTCGATTTGTAGCCCCAGAGCTAAGTGCTGAGTCTGTAAGGGACGATGCCTGTGCAAGGTTCAACAAGCTGTGCAGCGACTCCCTTTTAGCAGATGCTAAAACTTCTGTCGAAAATAAAGTTTATGCAGAAGTCAGCAGTCTTATTTCCAACCTAGCGATGAAACAATTGGTTGGCTAATGGATGACAAGAAAAAACAATCATTTTAATTGGCAATCCCTGATAAGCCTAAAAACTTGTTTCAGAATATTGTGTCCGTGTTGATGGGATTTTAAGAATTAAGGCGTTATTTGTTATTGCATTAGCTGTATCAGCGTATCTGAATTTTTCTCACTTTTTATCTCACAATTTGAAATTCAATTCCAACCCGATGTCAATGAAAAGATTTACTTTAATGTATTAAAATAAAAGTACATAAGGCTTTCTCTAGCCGCATAAATTTGTTTTCATGCATTATCAATTGTGCAGACCTACACGATTACACGATTTATGTGATTTATGCAGGTGTTTAAAATTCTATTTTGAGGAATCTACGATAGTGAACATGAAATTTATTTTACGGATGAGATTCTAGAAGGAGGAGTTGAATTAGTTTAATTTTAAAAAAACTTCAAACATTACTTTCTGGAATTGGGTAAAATGCAATACAAATAAAGGTGTTTCAAAATAAAAGAATATTCTTACTGAAAAAATATGCGTCCGCAATTACATATTGAGCTTCAAGGCTTGAGCATGCACGCAATTAATTCTTCATTACAGAAGCCCACTTAGATGCTTATCAAATGTAAATCAAAGTTTTCGAAATTTTCAGTTTAAATAATTTTCATGAAATAAGGATACCTCTCTAGCTCTAACTCAACTACTTAACTTAACCAAACCTTGCTTATTCTAATCGGATTTGTATCCCCTTATTATATTTATTTAATTTCTCCGTGTCAGGGATGGAAGAACAAAATGTCTTGTACAAACAAACGATTATCAATCAAATCGACACGCTAACAAAGAATTGTCTCAAAAAGAAATATCACATATTGAATATCAGATGCAAACAACTAGGACAATCTGTGTTCATAAAAAAAATTCTACAGTCTATATCCTTCCCATGATTAAAAAGATAAATTTTTGACACCGTCTCATCGGGCCTCAACCACTTTCCAAAAATACAAATCAGAACAGATAAATAGTAACATCTTGAACCATGGACGTCTTCTTTCAGAGATTCACTGATATAACCCTTTAAGCTAGTTAATATTCATGGCAATTAGTTAATTAACTTCGATCTACCTTTTTACAACCTCCATCCCCACGTAATCTCAACGCAGCCCTTCATTATTATTTTATTAGTACTAAAATTGAGACAATTAACACTCATCTATAATGGTTGAGGAAAGCCGCTGGGGTAGTGTGGAAAAAAGAGTTTGTGTAGATTGTGAATAAAGTCTCCAGAGCTCCCTGTAGCCACAGACGAGGAAGTTTGCTAAGGAGAAAGGAAATGATTTGAGAGGGACGTTTGATTCTCCGCGTCAAAATCTATTTCTATTCAAGCTCACTCTTGCCGGCTGAATATAACTTCAAAGATAAATCAGGTTCGGGAGACAAGTGTCATAATCATAATTTAACTGTGTGTGCAAGAATCTCTTAATTATTCTATTTGTCTCCTCTCAAGATTTCTCTTGGTCCCGGAAATTCACAATCCTCAGCAACCATGTCGTTCAACAAAGGGCAGACGCAGAAAGTCCAGAAAGTGATGGTCCAACCCATCGTAAGTGAACCGTTTGGCCCTTTGAATGACTTGGAACAAAGGGATTAATTTTTAAAAAAATAAATAAAATGCTTTTGAAATGAATTTGGATCCTTGAATCCTAGATTAAGTAATTACACTTAATCTTTTCATTTTGGATTTCTAGAACTTGATTTTCCGGTACCTGCAAAATCGATCGCGTGTGTTGGTCTGGATTTATGAAAACGTGTCCCTGCGGATGGAAGGAGTTATCATTGGGTTTGATGAGTACATGAACATCGTATTGGACGAGGCTTTCGAGATTGACGCTAAAAGCAACGCTCGAAGATCTTGTGGTGAGTTTCTCACTGGGGTTATATTTCCATTGTGCTGGTACTATAATTGTTAAGTATATTCTGGATGATGCGATCATTTCAGCTAAACTGTTGAATTAGAGGGTTCACTATTTAGGGGAAGGGGAAATACTTTTGCTTGCTAGATAAGGTTGATGAGCATTGGATTATGTTGAATTTCTTTTGTCGATTCTTCTTATAATTTTGTGATGTAAAGTGCTTGCACTTAGGTCCTTGCCGAGTAAGATTTAGTGGAAGGAGCAAATAGGACATCATCAGTTATTTTTACTTTGATGTAGTATATTTTAGTACAGTATGGCCTCTGATTGTGAGTTGGAATGCTTTCTGGCTCTGGCCCACACAATCACAAGATGGATAAGCAAAACAAGGTTTTAAATTGGAATAATTGGCTCTGACTAGAAATTTAAATTGACAAAGCTATTTAGTAGAATGAAACATGCGTTATTATTAAATATCCGCTACTATAATTGGATATGCATTCTTTTGGTTTTTGAAATCCATAAGGACTACCCTCTATGAAATTTTATAATGATTTTAATGGGTTGTCTTTTAAAATGGAATTCCAGGTCGTCTTCTGCTGAAAGGAGACAACATTACACTGATTCAAAGTGCGAATCCTTCTGCTTGAGGAGCTCAGCTCATAAGTTGGTCACCATTAAAAAAATGTTATGATTTATTCCCTAATTACCTTATTACCTTCTAGTTCTAGACATCAATGTTTCATATTCTGTGCTTTCAAGATTTTATGTATATCGATTCAGTATGTATGGTGGATGTACGATGTATTTGGTGAATGACACTAGAGTAAACTCATTTATTAAAGAAGTTTTTATTTACCTTAACTGGGAACAACCAAGCACCGCATATATATAATAATAACTTATCAATAACATCTGATATCTCATGATTACACATTGACTATCATATCCATAAAACCCGTAAACCTCAACTTATCCATCTTTCGTAAAATGTTGGAAGCCGACAGACTGCAAAGTTGATGCAAGTCGAGATCGAAATCCAAACACTTGAGAAAACTCAATCCTTTGACGCTTTATGTGATGATATTTTGATGTGCACTTAACTAGTTGACTATCTCATTGGTTTTGGTGGATTGGTAATTATAAGTAAGAACATCTTGAACTAACTCACACAATCAATCAGCACGGGTACTTGTCTTAAAACGAAATTAAATACTTACAATATAAACGTAGAATGTCCATTGGATATCATTGAATTGAACTGAATCCACTTTACTGAATTTGCCTTCCCATTGTATACCTTTCTCTTCCTTGAACGATTTTGTACAACGTCTGACACTACATTCACATTACCACCAACCATTAATACATACCTCAATTATCGTCATAACCTAGTAACACAAACAGAGTTAAAACTTCAGCCTTGTAAAGTAACTGAAAATATAGGATTCATCCTCAAACTCAAGTAATATGGGGTCATAAAATGTCAACTAGTGTTGTTACATTCCTTACATTATGAACAAATATATAATATGCTTGTCAAAAAATCATAAATACATAAAAACTAGTAGTACATAAACATAATACTATATAGTATATCTAATAAATACATGAAAGAAAGGATAAATAGGATTTCACAACTCTCCTCTTTCTATATTGTACTTAGTCACGATCCTGCTACTTCACATGTCAAATTCATTTTCAGTTTATAAATTAAAATCAAAACCTTTCAACAAAACAAGCAAACGAAAATACTCGCAAGTCTCCCATTTGTATAAAACAGGACCTCAACACCCAACTCATATTCTCAAAAACATCCCAAACGAAAGCAATATGTGTCTGCAAACAGAAACGGACTATAATCTCATGATTAAAGTTTGTAAAAATAGTAGTTATTGCTGCAGTAGTACTCAAGTAGTAGTTATTACGAGGAACTGATCATTGATACTTAAGGATCCTTGATATCCATGGGAGGTTCGATATACCTCACATCTGTGATGACCGCAATTAATAGTATACGTAAAGCTTGGAGTCTGATATGATTACGATGTACCCATACGTTACAGATTTGGTTATAAGCGAGGGCGATTGTATAAAACGATGTCACAAATTCTGCACCATAGTCCTCATGAAATAATGTGATGAAGAGGTAACCTTCCAGTAAGAGTTGGTCCATTTTGGATTCCTTTGCCCAGTTCTGCTCTTTTATATTTACATTTCAAAGACATCAGCTTCAGTTTCGCAAATTCGACTCCACTCAACTGGAAAGAAATGTTTCATGTCCGGCCGGCATTAAGATTACGGTTATTCAGGCATATGAACATCAGAACAGCCTTACTGAAAGCTAGTTTGATTAATAGACTTCTTTACATAATCATGCTTTCATTTCAATATTTTCAATTCAGTCTTCGGGGCTTGTTACTGTACTACGATTGAGAAGGAACTAGAAGCCAGAGTAGATGAACTGCTGTGACTGGAGTCCGTTTTTGCATCCTGCACGCTCTGTAATTTGCATAGCAGCTCATCATAATCTATGTTCCCACAAGAGAATCTGTTTCTATTCCATGGATGATGAGTGACTGAGTGTTCAAAAGATCGCTCATGCCTCGTCCGGTGGCAACAACTTCTCATTTTCAAGAGTACTGAATCAGAGATCGGTTCATTATCAGGTGGACTGTCAGGTACATTTTTATGAATTTGTAGCCAGTCCCGATATCCCACTATTCCTGGACAACTGTGAACCCGATATAATCCATCACCCTGTCGATCACAGCACGTCAATTCGCTTCCAGATAGCAGATTGAACCAATGATTACCGAAGTTTAAATGACTGCTGCTACTGGAGGAACTAGGGTCTCTCTCATTCTCCTCCTTTTTCAGTTTATCTTCCGGTGAATTCAATAGACCTTTATGTGACGGATGAACACTTTCTCGTATTGAAATACCTGAATATTAAAAAATTAACAAAATTATATAGTTTATAAGTATGTGTAAAATGTAATGGGTCTTAAAATTAATCCATTATTTATCAGAAATCAGCGTTTACCTGAGCTTATATCCTCATATTTGGAATGCATTTAGAATTAAAACAAATACCATTCATATTAGATAACTACTAACTATGTTTTACGAATGAGGGCAGATTACTGCTTTAAAACCTACAACGATTACTAACACAGCACCATTTTCGGAACCTACATCGACATCGACACTTCTGATTGTACAAGATTATTCTAAAATACACGTAATTATGATTGTACAAGACAGATATCATTTCAAAGAAACCTTTGGTACCGTGAACACAATATAACTATTAAATCCTTATGTAAAAATATATAGGTATAGTAAGAAAACTTCAAAAAGCATTAAAATTTGATTGATTCAGAATTCAGATCATGAAGAAATTATTTAAAATATTAGTGTTGAGATACGTGAATAGACGGACCTTCAGAGCTTGTTGATATGGGATCGCAGTCAACTAAGTCCCCAGCCATACTCCATCGTTTAGATCGGCTACTTTCACTGCTGGGCCATTCAGATGCAGATGTGCTTCCTCCCGCATAACTCTTCCGCTTCTCGAAAGTTGAGAGATTCAAACCATAGCTTGGAAATAAGGATTCAGAACATTTTCGTTTCTCAGGGGATTTGGATTCCGCAATGCATAGAGCAGAGGGCACTTCGGCGGTAGAAGAGCTACACGAAACCCCTTCATCAGCAGACGACCAATGCCCACTGTCTGATGACCATAACTAAAAATACCAATAAAATCATGCGATGAAGCGAAATTCTACTATTTCTAGTATTTCTATTAATCTCGATAGCTATAAACACACATTTCTCTGTGAAGTGATACATTAAGAAAAAGTCTCACCTGCAGCTGCCGTGATGGCTTCGGTGATTTAGAATGCAGACTAAAGCTGTCAGAGAAAACTCCGTCGTCCCCTGTACTTCCAGATTCAGTCATTTCCCATGACCCAGATGCTTGAAGGTCATTTTCCGATATCTCTGAGCCGATACCACTTGTCCCCACAGAATCGGATCTTGAGAATTCTCGTACGTATGATCCAACAGGACTACTTGGACAAGGAGGTTGGACATTCTCATCAGAAATACTGAAACTGGTGGAGCACGATGGTAGGACTGCAGCTCCAGATTCTTCATCTTTAGCTTTCGAATCCATCCCTTCTACTACGATTTTGTGAACCTTGAATTTCTTTCCATAATCCCCATTTTCATCCAGTACCGCACTTTCATATGATGACTTAGAAGAAACCTGTTCACAGAACTGTTGCTGATGTTGCTCGACGGAGGATTTTCTACTCTTGAATCCTTTAGAAATAGATATGGATACCGACTGCCGTGTGACTGATTTGGAGACCGATTCCCACTGACCGATTTCTTCTTCTTGAATGGAGGTAACGTTTTGCTCCTTCACCAAACGCGTCGGTCTGGATAGCGTTGGAAAGCCAAGGCTCAGAGTACTTGGAGGATTTGTACATCCACTTCCAGTACGATTCTCCTTGCCTAGCGGCTTATCAAACTGCAAGCGAGCCATGGCAGTTGTTGGTGAGGAATCTTTAGGACTAGAAAGGCTCGGTGAATCACTAAACGGAGATAGTCGGAGAGACAAGTTCATCCGTTTTCCTACTGACTTCAGGCCCGCTACTGGGGGTGAGGATTGTATCGGTTGAGGCCCAAGAAAGAAATCTGAAGGCTGAGAAATAGTTGAGAAGCTTGGTTGCTGGGCATTTGTTTCGATTATTTTATCCTGCACGAGTTGTTTTTCATACTCTAATAGCTGACCAAGGAAGTTAAAATTTGGGGAAATGGTGGCTCTTTTCGATTTAACATATCTGTAAGCATCTTCACAAGTCATTTGCAAGTGACGCATAACATATGCTATGGCTACGGTAGGAGATCTTGAAATCCCTGCAAGGCAGTGCACAAGGACACTGTCATTCGACTCCCGTGCTTTATCTACAGAGACATCAATTATATGGATTAACTTTTTTAAATTCTTGATTCCTACATTGGTTGTAATATATCTGTTGAGAAGCATACCAACAAATTGGAAAGCTTGAATAAAATGAGGAAGTAATTTTTCATTGTGACTATCATTCACCGGAATCCTCATGAAATGTCCATCTGCTATGAATTCCGGCTTGGGACATTTGTTGCTCACATTCAACTCGTAGGTTATATTATGACTCTGAAACACAATAAGACATTTTTATAAGTATAACAGAAAAAAAAGCGAAAAAATATGATTATCAAAGTACCTGCAGTAATTCTTTATTATGTGAGTCTTCTTCAGAGCCCAAGTAGAGGAACGGGAGAATTCTTGTCGGTCCAGAACTGGTGGTAGGCATACAAGGTTGCGAGAGAGCTGTAAGACCAGGAAATTTCCAAATTTTGTTTTCACAGTATTCAGGATACAGAGACTGGAATCCCACGAGCCCACCTAAGTCGAAATATTTTAAAAACGCCACAATGACATATACTTGTTCCATACATTAATGAGTATCCACTACAAATACTGACCAGATAGTACGTGGACTTTCTCAAAGACGAGAATGAGCTTCTTAAGCAATACAGAGATAAAGCTGTCGGGAGAAACATCTTCAGCAGATTGTGAACGCTGGTCATAAACTACAACATCGGACGTTTCATCAATTTCAATCCGACAATGAACAAGTAGATCCTTTAAAGAAATCTGTAAAAAAAATGTAGTTCATTAAAAAAGTTCAGCTAAAATTATAGATGGTAATCTGATATTAGATTTTTTCAACCCACACCCTTTTGATTGAACTAGAGATACACATACGAGTTTATTGTATACACTAAGAACTACTACAAACACATAAAAGTCAACCACCTACGCTGTCATTCCCACCGTCCTTTCATTTCACATAACCGATATGGATTTAACACCTACAATACTCGAAGCCTTGCAATTTTCCTCTCTATCTAAATACGCAATGCATTTATTTGGAAAGTTACTACGGTGGTGATATCATACCAACCCACGAGTGTTATGATCCCATTTTAAAAATATGTAAATATTCTATATCCTCAGATACAACTCAACCTTCTGTTGCAATTTGCAAAACAAACTATAATCAACTATGATCCCTTGATCTTACCTTTTCTTGCTGAAGGCGTCTTTTGATTAGTTTTGAGCAGCAAATGTTTACAGCACCAAGAACATGGTTATCGTTGTACTCCAAAAAGGATCTACAGTCAATGATTCTAGCCTACAAAATCATGATAAACCAAGGTCAGACTTTTAAAATGACAAATTCTTATGAAGTCTGAACTTAAAAGCTTACCTTTCTTGAATGGTCCGCGAGAATACTTGCAAGTTGCACTGGACTGATATTGCAAACACGGGAGTGTCGCAAAGCCATCCCCACTAAAAGAAGTGCACGACGGAGTAATTGCTTCCTTGGTAAAGTTAAACCTGGTCAACTGTCAGCGTGAGTTCTGAGCTCTAGAAAGGCAAACAGCAGTGAAGATTCAAAAGGATACAAAAGGATGGGGAAAGTCGAAGGTTGTGGGAAAAAGAAGCGTCTTGAATGCCTAAAGAAGAGCGTTACTCCAGGTCCATAAGCAAGTCAAATGGACTCATGCTGGAAACTGACTCAGTCCCAATTCCCAAGGATAAGTATCTGACAAGCCGAAGCCCTTAGTTCTGTGGGTCTTCACTTCTTCCTCGAAGGTAGCTGTAGAAGGATACTGCGGTGTTATCCAACAGGGGCACGTCCTTGCTGAATACTGAGTTACTTGAAACCACTGAGTTCCAGTCATTGTGGTATCGGAGACGTTGCGGACATTGATTCCGTCAATCAAAACTAATAACCAGGAAGTTACCAAGATCTAGAGACAAACAATGTCACCCATATTAGAACATCTTTTCATTTCAATTACCAAATTTATTGATGAAATACAAATAAATTTAATCGACTCTTCCCTGACCTCCTAAGATTTTGCTACCACTGACTGAAATTTAAATCAGCATACGCGTAACCAGCGGCGCCTCAACAAAAATTATATCCCTCCTACTAAAGAACCATATACTTTGTGGACCGTTCACGGAAGGAATGATAACCTTTCTAAAACCACGAAACCATTTCACAAAAAAACCGTCTATAAATTAGCCAGAGAACTCTGAATCTCCATAAAATGAATGAACTGCTGACCGTGGCTGATAGATTACTAAATTAAAGCGCTGGTCTGGGGTACACCAACCAGAACAATATCATGAACATCCGAAATCCAACAGACTACCAAAGCCAAAGGATGTGCTCTTAAAGATGAACTCATGCTGCATATTACATATATATTCAGTTGCTAGAGTTCCTCCTCTAGTCCTCGTAGGATGTATTTGATATACAATTAATATACAGCTTTACTACAACTAGTCAACTAAAGATACATTGGTAATGGTAATAAACTTCTTATGACTTATTCTGATGATCCCTATAGCCCTTGCCTCAGTGAATTATTTTTTATGCCAACTTGTCCTCCAACTCTCCTCCACTGTTTTAATCATGGATGGTTAGGTAAGTGCTTACAGGACTAAACAAACAGAAAGAATTCATATGTACTTTTTATTAGGCATTCAAAAACTTGATCTGGTATCTTTTGTCTTTAGTAGCAAACTGTTACACTACACCCTCACAAATTCACAATCAGTAAACTTCTTCATATCTGATATCCTCTTAAGTTACAACTAACTTCTTGCTGTATATCAAACCAAAAAAAGCTACACGCCATTTAAATGGTCCCTGTCTAATCTAGAAGAGTGATTCATAATGACCATAATGACCATAAGTATCTTCTTTCCATTTAGATTTTTAAAATTTTGAATCCCAGCATGTCCATGAACTAACAACCATCCAACATCCCTTCACACTTTGAATACATAAATCTCTAAATAAATGAAAGTCCCATATGCAAACACATCTCAATAATCCCTTCCATATTTTCCAACGTACATTGCTAAATTACGATTAACAAATGACCTTGATGGCTGATATCCCAAAGCATTTCGAAAGACAAACATCTGACTCAGAAACTCCATTCATAGTTTATATTTATTCTCATGTTAGAAATACCCAAAGGAACGACTGAAACAATCTCTACAAAACTTACAAGAGATGAAACGATCTCCACTCACCGATTTTGATTAACTCCTCGAATCGTTGCACCCGGTAAGTTATTAGTCCCAACCTTCCTGTACTTTGGACCTTCTTCACCTCACATTATTTACTAAATTATGAACGGGAACTCGAGGGTGAGAGGTCAAAGAGGACTACAGTTACGAGGGCCGATTCACACACCCGTCCTCTCAATCTATGTCATACGAAGGGGCGATTGGTGGGGTTGGATGTGGTTTTTTGAAAACCTTGATTATAATAATATCGTTATTGCACTTTTAAAAGGGAGTACGTATGTTGTATATTTTATATATATTTCTTCAAGTTGTAAAAAGTATCCTAGTCTAATGTAGTGTATATAATAATGTGTGTGTGTGTGTAGTTGTAGTAGGTAGAGTAAGTGTGAGGAGACCCCTGACGTCAGCCCAGTATCGTCATTTACAACCATTCTCATTGGTCCGTAATTCCATCGCTTCGAGAGATGACTCATCTACCGTAGCAATCCAATCTCACTTGTATTCTAAACTCAATCCATAAACTACACCTTTTTTAAAGCCAAAATCATTGAACAGGTAGGGATTAATCCAAAGAGGTAAAAGACGATGACATCAAAATCACATCTGTCCACCTTCCTGCCTAACTCCCTGTGAGACTATCGACCTCCGCTTGTCTGTCACAGGTGATGGAAGTTGGAATGAGAATGCTTACTTCCCCTTTGCCCCCAGGGGACCGGGTAATTAATATTTTTTAACAGTTACGAGCCCAAGAATTGATCATCGATCAGGATCGACTTATTTACTATGTAGTACCATCAATCAAGTTAGGACATCTGAATGAATGAATCTGTGGACTGCTTGACCATGGGAAAGAATGAATATGAATGAATGAAAGCTGGATGTATGGAATGCATGTCAATGTGTATGAAACTAAAGAGGGTCTTACGACACGATGAGAGGGGTCAGCGATTGTAAAAAAAAGTTACTAACTTTGCAGTTAGGATAAAATCATGGAGTATGTACTCTTCGCATTTGTAGGTTGGAGCTAGTTTGGACTGTAAATGGACGTGAACGAGGTTCTTGCTTCGGTGTATCAATATTTCAGGGATACGGACGAATGCCATCGCCATGATACAATGAGAGGACAGTGAATTGATGAGGAGATTTCATTTGCTATTGCTGGATCGTACACTGGCATCACATTGCCGTAATTTATATTGTCAATGCAATCAAATTTTGCTACAGAACAAAAATACTCATGACAAGATTCATTAGCCTATCGTCCTTCGGTAACCTGCTTCAAATAATAAAATATCGTAGGAAGAACTGATTTTTATTCTTATTGTAATTATTATTATAAGACCATAACTCTTAATATTAAACAAGTGCAATGGCTCAAATGCTTCTGTCCATTGGTACTATTCTCATGTATTATAATTTATTTTATATGCAGTTGTTCCTTCAGAGACTCATTAATAGTCATTAAGTAATGTCTTCGTATTTTGACGGATGAGCTTCTGTTATGCTTTTGCTAAATCTTGAGATGAAACTGAGATTTAAGCTATAGTCATCGTCATCAAGTCATGAATAAAACAATGTTCACTGCCGTATTACTGAAAGATTTCGCCCTAAATTGCAAAAAACTTTCATAAATCTTATTGCAGGTTTTAATATTAAACGCAAACTAATAATCGTGATTAATAAACACTTGATGCTTTGATTTTTGACTAGTTTTTATCAATTTTATTAATTTATAATTTTGCCGACACTGGTATTATGTAAATGACTAAACTTTGACTGTTTGTCAATTGGAGAACGATTCACGAGCATTACAATTTCCATTCGATAGTGGAAACAGACTGTAGCTTAATTGTAGCAAAATTGTATAAAAATAATACCGAATTACTATGTCTACTTGCGTTTCTTAGTAAAATCAAGGTTTGGGACAGCTTCATCCCAAGGACCGTACACATTTGACTTAAACTTCTGAGAGCTAACAAAGATCACAGGCAAAAAACCATTTATAAATAATATGACACATAAGTAAGCCAGCACCGAGTTTATCGAGATGGTTAGGCAAGCATAGGACACGGACAAGACTATTACGACTAAGCACAACGAGGAATCCCATAAAATAGTTGAAAACATGGGAAACAATGCGAAGCACTGTACCGCTAGGGTCAGCAAAGCTAAGGAATGGATATCTGACGACAGTCTTGATGCAAGACAAATTGCTCCAATAATGGCCGTATTTACAGAAATCGTTTTGGAAACAAAAAATCCAGGAACTCCATAGTCGTTGGTAAGTAAGTGCATCGAAATCATGAAGATTGAAGTGGCGTGAATGGTGTCAGTGCTGATTGTAGCAGTTAAGGTTCGTAGAATAGGTGCAAGTTGGTACGAGAATACCATGTAAATCAAAGTGACCTTTAGGTGTTCTTTTGGAAACAAAATTTTGAAGCTTTCCAGTCCTATTTTTAATGGCCAGTAGTTATAAATCTGGAAAGAGAAGTGAGCCAGAACGGAGGTTATCCAACAACACTTAGTGACCATGACGGGCTGTACAACCTCATTACTCAAATGGCTGTATAAAACGAAAAATAAAACGCTGACAGATAGCTGAAACGCTAATCGAGTAGATTTTTCAACAGCTTCATTCAGACTCCAGTAATGTAGGCTTGTGTTGAGTTCCAAATCAGCGAGGAAGTTTGGATCTGTATAGTTATCCGAGAATTGCACTCTTTTATACAGAGGGGTAGATGAGGTTGAGCTTTTAGCATCACCAGAATCCATTTGCCGTGGCCTTTTCTGTTCTTTCTTTCCGCTTGATCTCTTTGTGCTTTCATCCATTTTGCCTAGAACAATTTAAAAGGCTGAAGTCAAACAATCCCGTGTTACATCAAACTTTGTAAGGTACAATATTATGTAATAAAATGATACAAATCAACAAAAATATATTAAAAATATGACAGCCTTTCGATAAATCTAAAATAAAAAACAAGCCTCAAAATAGTTTCAACGGTTTCATATTAAAAAATAAGACCCCTACACTAGTTGATTCTCGAGTGGTCTCGACTCGATAAGCCCTAACGCTTCTCTTAAATGCATGATTGAAGACGTCCAGAGCCGAAAGACTTTTTCAAAATTAATACAAGCCTTTCGATTAAGGATAATGTCCATCAGGCCTATCCCCGTCATCGAATGGAAGTACATAGCGAATCATCTTCTCATGTGCATACGTTTGAATTTTCATAGGTCTAGCTAAACACTTACACAACAAGGATCTGAGAAATGAAAAATGTTTATACATCACACGGTTCGAGGAGTGAGATGAAATTTGAGTGTGAATTGGTGGTGAAATAAAATCTTCTACGAGGTTACGGAAAAGTTGAAGGAAATCGAAGTCTATTCGCTTCGGCTAAACTTCGATGAAACTTGACAAGGTAAACGAAAAATTGGGGTGATTGATGGCCAAGAGGAAAGTTTCCTTGGGCAAATCTAATGTTACATACAAGTTTCACCAGGCCCCTAAGTCAGTGGGTGGTGATGATGCACTCTGCCTGACTGAACAAAACGCTGATTTTTTTTCATAGAGAATAAAAGTAAACAAGAGGGCACAAAGTTTCAAGCTTCTGATAGATTCAGTTTATACTGGATATTAGATGGATGGGCGGTTATTAGATAGATGCACGTCAGTCAAGGGATGTAAGAAGGATTGAGTAGGATTATTCTGAGCCCTAGAGAGGTTCATGCACGGAGAAAATAGTTTGGAATGAGAAGACTTGTGGGAACAACTTTCTTACTCCAGCACTTCTTTAGATTATCTACCGTTTGGTGATGTGATGTGGCAATCAGATATGGCTAGCTATCCAGATTTATATGGACTTTCCAACTCCAATTTCTCATTTCCGATAAATGATGGAAGGACCATCGAGGATCTGGTTATCCCAATTCCTATCTATTACTTTACTCCCTGTCAGGCTAGTCAGGCAGGAGCACCAACTTGTCCAGTTGAGAATATCTGTTGAGAAATTGAAGATGGAATCTTTTTGAGAGGAGAGTGGACTGTAATCCTTAGTCCACTTTCTTGACAGGAATCCATATTTTTATTTACAAGCTCAAAATCCCTCTGCTCATGTAGTGTGAAATGAAAAAGGAAAGCAGGGAGCTCTTCAGGCTTTTAAAAATACTCAGACACCAAAAAAGAGCTAAATCTTCTATTCAATTCCATGACAGCCCAATAACCCAGTAATATAATTTTCCCCCTCACTAACTGTGGGACCAGTCACATTATTCGGGAATTAAAGTATAATCTCTGTATTCCTTAAAGGCACAATTTCCATACAAAATCAACAGACTGCAGAATTTTTTTGGAACGAATGTAGATTTCGAAAATTCTCAACTTAACACTTAGCGACTCTTTTGGTGACTCTTCTGGTACATTCACTTATAATATTTAAGTTGATAAAATTAGCCTTTTAAAATTAACATTCAATTAATAATATTTTTTTAAACAAGCTGTAAATTAGCATAATAAAGTCCCAAAAAGTTATGTAGCAATGTAAATATTTTAATTTGTCTATCAAACAAACCCAAATTAATTAAAAAAACCTATTTCTATTTTATTATACTAATTTACACCGAGTTTAAAAAGTTAAATTAAATTTCAAATTAAACAGGCTAATTTTATCAACTTAAATATTATATGTGGGTATGTAGTAATCTAGCGATACAACTACAAGTCAACCTATTCATCCTATCCTAACGAAGCCTAAACTGGTTTTTTCTAATACTGACCATGAAACATTAGACTGAATGCCATGAAATCTGTTTATACTGATACAAAGCCTAGAAATTTGTTTCAATAGAAGGACGACATTGCCCCTGGGTGATTCCCTCAGGTGAAAATTACCAGGTTTAGTG
This sequence comes from Agrenia bidenticulata, assembly GCA_034694785.1. Taxonomy (NCBI): domain Eukaryota; kingdom Metazoa; phylum Arthropoda; class Collembola; order Entomobryomorpha; family Isotomidae; genus Agrenia; species Agrenia bidenticulata. The sequence continues at coordinate 24,268 of JAQFYM010000010.1, read as the reverse complement.
GTTTAGTATGGTCTGCTTGAAGCGATGTGAGTGATAAAGTGACATTTTTTAGGGAAAAGTTAGAGTAGTTTGTGGTGGAATGAAACTGTCGAGAAAAAGACAGAGATAATGTGGGAACCAATGAGAGATTGTCGAGCGAAAAAAGTTTGAGCAATCAGTGTCAGCTTGGGGGAAAACAACTCTTCAACTCTGTTTGTGCAGTGGGAGGTTTGTCAGGAGAGAAAGTGTCAAGCCACCTATTCTACCTATAATTGCTCTTGCCATGAAAAAACCAATGCCCCCACTGCCAGAATCTATTCTCTATCTTCGTGCTACCAACTTTATGCAAAAGAAATAAGTGTCATTCAACCTGGATAGTCTAATCCCACCACTGGAGAAAGTTAACTTTCTTCCCATACATTTCACCCGAGTCTCCAATTGATCCAAGTCTATTCGAACAACAACCATTGAGTCATGAACTGAGGGGAAGATGAAATTAAAATTTCATGCCAGTACCTCTCAGAACTAACAAAAAATTTAGTACATCAAGCATTGGACCCCCTCTTTGTATACAAATACGCTTGACATATTCCGGGAGGAAGAGATCCAGAAGAATAATCAATAATCTCAATTTTCTCCAGCGGAATTTTCCATCTCTGACTATAACAGGGTAACACACGGCTATGGATCTTACGCCAAAGAGATTTGTTTGACTTTTGTAGGCTTGAGGTTTATTGAAAGCCAATTCAATCCACTCCTGCATGCAGATGATATCGATGGGACAGAATAAAAAAGGAGTTGGCACTGGGTGACCAGCAATATTATTTCCCCAGCTATTTTATCCACACTCCAATTCTAAATCCATTCCTATCAAAAGGGCACCAACTCTCTATTCTTTCATAAATAAGGAAAACTTGTATTAAGAAAAACTTTTCCTCATCCACCAATGGCCATTGAAGTTACCCACTACTGACCATTTACCTTCTCAACATTCTCAAGATATGAGTCTCGAGAGTATTTCTTCATTTTTACGAAACATCCTACAACCTTCGCTTGGTTGCTTTTTATTTTAGTTTTTTATAACTATAAATGTAAATGAATAGAGACATTGAATGTGCCAGAACTGCCAGAAATGCCGTAATATGGTTCAGCAGAACGTAGAAAACACAATACAAAGTAGCTACTCCACGTATCTGATTGTGAGTTCAAGTCCATGGTTAAAAAGCAGGTTGCACCTTCCATCTCATTCTCAACATGGCATAGACATGGTTCGATTTCAAGGATCAATAACCGAACGGTTTAGAAATAAGGAACAGATCTGATATGAAATTCTTCTGATTTCATGAAGAACATTATTTAGTTCCTATTGTACTGCAGACTTCATTCATTTGTCTCTTTCAACCGCGCTTGTGCTTTTCTTGAGCTACAAGTTAAACCCTAGCCCGACGCAGACTTAAATTGTTTCAAAGTTTAATACAACTATTTCCCACCAACGCTTTCCAAACTGGTCAACTTGCATTTGAAAAGGCTGAATCAAGCATTGGATGTACTAGTATAGTAACATACAATTCACGACACACTACAGAAGCCTTGAAAATGCAGACGTCTGTTAATACCACACTTTAAACGGGAGTCAGTAAATATTTCCAAATGGTAACTATCGTATGTTCCCAGTAAATATTTCCCCGTGGTAAATGGGTGCCATGTACACTCACTGATTTTTTTTAATTATATGCACAAATTTATCAAATTTGGTTATCGATATGTAATTATGCAAGTTAATTTGATAACCTATGTGTTTCTAATCTAATCTACACGGTAGCAAAGAACTTTTAGGTGAATACACCCTTCGATTGCTACTGCACTACACTCACTGAAATATTATTTTAAAATACATTTTCGAAGGTAGAAGTTCTTGAGCCATATGTCCCTCAAAATAATTGATTCACAAATACTACATAATAAATTCTGACGGTTGTAAAAAAATCTGAACTAATTTTCAGCATTCATATTTATTGGTGCATTTACTGGGACACATTTACTGAGTATATATACATATATACCAACCCCTTCAAACTTACTCGTACTGGAAGTACTTGATGGAATGTATTACATCAATAAATAAATAATAATAAAGCGGCTTGCTTAGATGATCGTTACTAAATGGACATACTTTATACAAGTCGGGTTTCATCTTGGACGGATAGAAATATTTTAGAACAAGAACTTACATAAAAAATGAGTTTGTGCCACAAAGCGAGCTGGGATCTTTCGAACTTCTTTGCATTTGCATATGAAGACAGGCGAAATCAAAGAGATTGAAGATCTAATTTAAAATTTTCTCAAGCCTTTTATCCTTATACTCAACGGAGACAAGCTATAAACCTATTAAAATATAATTATACGGAGTCAGTATGTTTAACAAAAGATTACAAAAAGAAAATTATAATACTAAGGATAAAATTAGTTCTTGTACATGCATGGTGCAAGCATTAGAAGCGGAGTGGCTATAGAATGAAATGGGTGTCAAAAGCTAAATATCTATGGATGCCCTAGATTACAATGATGGGAGGGTAAAATAGGATCTCAAATTCTAGTAAAATACCCTTCTGTAGATAATAAAAGGGGTTTTGATCTCGAATTGGGACAAGCAGTCCATTCTTGCCCGTCAAAGGTAACGAGAAATTATGACATAATCTTCCCAACTCCCGTCCCTCTTGAGATTTATTAGCTTGGAAGATGTAAAACAATGGGCGAACCCCCTAGAAAAGATCCTTTGCCTCTATTTCCAATCTGGGAACGTCACGTTTCACCATGAAACTCGTCAAAATTATTAATTGACGCCTGGATGTTATTAAGAATTACTGCAACTGCAACCGTTTCCATCCGACTAGGGGGTTCAAACACAAGCTCACTACTGCAGAAATGCAAGCTTGATCCTAGCTTAGAATTCCAATCAAATCGACACCGTCAAACTTGCGTGTAGGAGTTCCGCTCAAGTGTAGGGATGGCGTAAATATTGGTAAGTGAGAGATGAATGGAAGCAAGATTGGTTTGTAAATGAAGTTGTCAGTACAAGACGCCGACAGAATATCGAAAAACGAACAAGAACAGTACCAGTAATGCCAGTAAACTTTTGAGAAAGTATTTCTCGTCCTTCTTGTCATCTGCAGCTGACAGTGTTCTGATTTATTAGGTGCCAGATATTTTACACTTAATACTCACTTTTAAACTAATTGAAATTGACTTACTTAGTACCATTTCCTTCACCAGAGCTTAGACAGAAAATTTATACATTTATCTAAATTATAACTTCAATAAGATCTTGCCAGTAGTCATTCTTCTATATTCAATAGGAACGGGGGGAATTATACTTTACAAGTGCTGCATAAAATATCCCAAAAACCTATGTTAACTTGCATTTTTGAACAGTCTAACAACCCCTTAATTTTGAATTCGTATCAACAATATGCGGCTTCAGCTATTTTCAGTTTAAAGCTTTTCAAATCCCTTATCCATGTCTTGTAGAAACAAATTTTGGCCGAATTTCAGTCTGCTTCAAATTTTTAAAGATAAATACTGATCAAATTCATAATATTAATTTAAATATACATATTGAGCTGATGGAAAGATGGGACGTACCACAGCATAGCTAAACATCCTAAATAACAGAAGTAAGGATAAAATTCTCAATTTCCCTGTTATTATCCTCACAAATACTGGAATACTAAAAGGAGATACATTTACATAATCCCTACAATTTTTACTCGGGAGTATAAGCATACAGTATTTTTCTTTTTGGCCTTTACCGGACAATCCAAATTGAAGGGATAAGTAAAGGAAAGAAGCCAGTTCCGAGAGTCCCAAATCTATGGACGGTCAAAGCGTGACCCACATGCCTGTGTGTGTATCTCATCCAAAAATACGATAATCTCCAGTTCTATCCAGCCACCCACCCACACAGCAGATCGTACACAAACCATTTAATTTGACTACAGCTCTGGATTCAGTGTTTCCCATAATTTGTTTAAAATGAAAGGCAAGATGAGTTAGGGTGATTATTATGACTCCTACGACTATCTCCCGTTGTTCTTATGATACTTGGATGACCTAAGCTCCAGCCAGAAGAGAATCTAAATGTTACAATCCCAGAGTACCACAAAGAGGAAGCGCAAGCCCAATGTATAGAACAAGGAATGAAGTCGCTGCTGCTGGCATTCACATTCTAACCGTATTCCCAGAGAAAGCCAGAAGTGAAAGCAGTAGGAGCAATTCCAGCAACAGTCCTTTATATTTGTTGAGCACATGAAGGAACTTGGCAGTCTATCAACAGACAACAGTAGAGTTTGGTCATCCAATTTTCTCACACTCTTCCCAAAATTTGAACACACGACCAACAGTGATTTAAAAAAAACTTTGGCAAATACAATTAAACCTCAATTTAAGTTCATTGACAAGGTTAAAAAGCTAAAGTAGAAAGAAAAGTTCTGTGTTACATACTCTAGAAGCCCGTTCGTTCCAGGTGGGTGACAACGTGACAATCTAAAACAACATACCATTTGAAATGATTGCAACACATCAAACCACCTAGAAGGAATATGAGGGAAAAACACATTGTGGTCTATCCCAGCTGGCTCATTGACTCTGGTATGCAGGTTCTTCGAAAAATGCTTCAGCACTTTACTGAAGCTCCCCTCTGGGAATATGGGACCGATAAATACAAAAGTGGGATGAATTGGAGTTATGCAAGCAATGGAATGGTTGATAGTCGCAGTGGGATGTCATTCTCAAGAGCCAAACGACGACCCTCTTCCTCAAGACGGGACATTAAAATCCTAGATATGAGTGTTTATCCTCGAGACAAGAAGCGATTTAGGAATTTCACCCATGACAAGAGTACTAATAGCAAAGCTGAAAATTATCACCAACATGGCATCTCCACTACATCTCCTCAGAGTCCATGGACCACTTGGATTGTATATCTTGTTGTGATTTTTGTGAGCACTGTATCATACTCAAACTCTCTGGATGGAGAATTCGTGCACGATGATTTAAGTGCAATTAAAACTAACGGAGATGTGATCGGGAAGAGTAGTGTCTGGGGGATTTTTCTTAATGACTTCTGGGGTAAACCCATGGCGGATCGCACGAGCCATAAATCTTATCGTCCACTGACCATTCTTACTTTTCGGTAAGTTACCGCAACTTTCTCTTTATTTCCTCTTATACTTAATCTTTCTACACTTAATCGAGTCTCATTTGACCCAAGATCTCCCCAGTTTATAATTCCTTACTCACTCTTTTCATTATCTGCATAAAACCCTTCTGGCTTCACTTTTTTATGCCCTACATTATCCAAGCGACATTTAAATATGTAAAACCAAATATTCATATGGACCCCTCAGGAAGAAAAAATACCTGGGATTATACAGAAAATATCTACAGATCCTCAGTTGGAATATTTGACAGGAATATTTCAAATCCGACTGGGTCATAGCCCTTTAGGCTTTACCTGTAAACTTTCTCCTGGTCCATCACATGCGAACATTAGATAGGCCATCCATGCCACCACGGAATTTCCCTCGATGTCCGCGTGAGCCTGAGTTTTGTGAATTGCAAAAGAATACACCTTTGAACACCTGAGAACTTACACACCTGTCCGTTTGTCCGCTTTCTCTTTGTCCACACCACAGAAACTAAGAACTTTGTCCCTTCTGCTATTCCAAGCGAGGAATACAAGTTGCATTAATACCTATCACTCCATTATTTTCAATTCTATTCAAACTTTCACTTCAAATAGTATCTAATATCCATTCCTATATTCTCTAAAACTTTTCTGCCATTTTGGAAATCTACATAAAACCAACTGAGGCTCAAACATTTATATGAAATACACCATTGAATGTTTTCTTGTCTCTTTCTCACGCCCACGGGCCTCTTTATTTAAGTTAATACCCAGAAAATACTTGCTCTTACAAATGGTACAAAAGGAGGAGGAATGAAAGTTTTAATTTCAGTATTTATGAAATTCGAAGCTTCGTGAAAATGAAGATTCTTCCAACCTGCGAGTTACAAGAAGATTGTCACTGTAATTCAAATTTTTAGCTTTTAGATGATTACATAAACGAAGCCTTTCTTCGTTACTATTGCTAAGAATTAATAAGAAACCTACGGTCAATAGTTTTGTTGCCTTTTGGATACTAGCAAACGTAACACATAATAATATTTTTGAGAATATGCTATGATGGAAATTCTATAAGCTTTAAATCCCTCCCTAGAAAATAATATAATCCACTGCATCTGCAAAAAAATTCAAATTGTGATGTAAATCAACAGTGGATTAAATACGTAGATAATTTTCTTTTAGTCCCTTAGAAAAAGAAAATCTGCTAGTTTCTGTATGTAAAACCCTTAACAACTTTTAAAAATTCTAAGCAAATCATAAACAACTTTCACCATAAGTAGAAAATTACTATCACAAATCCATCAAAATCAATTTTGACACCAGTGCGGATTTTTGATCTAAAAAAAAACACCTCAGTTCGAGACATACGAACCAGATGTTTAGATCTGGAAAGGGTAAAAAACAATAAGTAATTTGATGGAAAAAAGAAGAAATCGAGGAAATGGAATAAACGATGAGATGATGCTGATGTGAGCTAAACCAAATGTCAGCTAAGCACTGTGTTGTACTGACTGCTTATGCCCCCCACCCGGACTCAAACGCTTCAGCAATGTTAATAAGGAAGTACCACCTGTCACCCCTTCAAAAGCTATCAATGTCAACTCCTGAGGACATGATGAAAATCACAGACGAAATATACTGAAAAAACCAAAAAAGACCTAAAAAAGATTTGCTTGAGAACCATATCTGAATTTTGATTTCCTCAGTGCCCTATCCACTCCCCAGGTAATATGCATTAAAAGCCCAGACTGAAGAAAAATTTGTCATTGCCAACCCATCTCCTAGTTTGATGTAAGTCTGTCGCCAGTCATATTTTATGAATGAATACCAATGCATCTCTTCTTGCTCCACCATTTCGGCTTCCTTCTTTTTCCCTCATGAAAGGCAACATTGGAAAAGAGAGAAAATGAAATCCCTTCGAGATGCATTGGATGAATACATAAAATCTTCAGGTCACACATTCCATCCAAGCAAAAGCAATGTAAAATCTATTTCCATAGAGATGTTAAAGAATTTCCAAGAACAAACAACTTCATTTCCTCTAACTGCCACGTTGTCACCAGTGCCAAGTACTGTCCCTGTAAATCTGTAATCTAGAACGCAAAACTGTTTATTTTAAGAATCAACCGCTATTCCTTCTAGTCTATAAAAATATTTACAAAACCTGCCATATACCGCCAGTAACAATAGGATGAAATCAGATCCATTAATTCAAAAGTTTGGAATCATTTTCCACGCTTTTCATGTGCCGTAGCCACTCGAATTCTGAATAGAAGTCTCTTTTACACACCATTCACTCCATATTCAGAGATGTCAACTTGAAAAATTTGCAGAAACATACAAATCTAGAAACTAAAAACTTACTGTAATTTTATGGACTGACAAATTGGACCTTGATTTTGAAGATCGTCCAAGCTCGTTTAATCCATACGACACTGTGGACCAATAGATACTCCCGTAAGCTCTTGAGCCTCCAATCCGCTTTGCTGTAAAAAAAATATAATGAAGTACTCACATCAGATAGGTCGTGGAACTGAATGTCTCATAATGACAGTAAAGGAAGAAATCGCTTTCAGTAATGAACCCAAAGTCTATGATGGTTCAAGGTGCGTAAGGAAAGTAGTTTAGAGAGTAAATAGTGACTCTATACCGTCTAGTTTGATGTAGCTTTTGTACCAATCAATGAGCGTACCCTATAGTATGCTCAAATTGAAAGACTAGCAGAACTGTTTGAAAATAGAGGAAGAGAGGAACCCATCGTATTTCACAGTTATCAGGAGATTTCTCCGAATGACTATTATGCGCTCATAGGAAACAATGGACCAGACTGCCTCGCACACCGATAAATCACAGTCAGGGGGTATAACCCAGGACTCCAAGCCCTGAACCTTCCGTACTGTACTGTATATACAGCGATACCGTCGCCACCAGCTTTTTCAAATGTCATAATGAAAGGTTTTTCCCATCAAATTGAATTACTCCCTTACATTGCTGTTATATACGCCATAGCGCTACTTTGATGCAATTTTCTCGCCCCATCCTCTCATGGATCAAGTAAATAAAGGTACGAGAGGAAGGTAAGAAGAACACTCGGATCTGAAAATCATTAGACATTCTCATATACGCTTGTCGACACTCAGCATTTCATCTCTAGGAATTTCTAAATCAGGACTGAATGCAACTGCAACGGACTTCTACTTCCCAACAAGGACGTCCGCCTCATGTCTCGACTCTCGTGGGACTTTCCCCCCTAGCTCGAACTGTTTCCACTACATGCCTCTACTTCCATACACTTTCCATACAGAATTCATGAATCTTTACTCTTATCATGTTTTTTTAAGTTGATTCTTTCTTCTTCCTCTGACAGGACAACCGTGTTCCTTCCTTGACCTTAATGAAATTCAATTCGGATCCTTCCGTATACATGCGTGAAAGATCAAAGAGTCTATGTTCTTACACTGCTGCTGACCTCACTCGTAAGACAGTACTCGACGAATTGAAAACATCTAGCGTCTTACACAATAGCCAAAAAAACTCAATCAAGAATTATAGGATTAGGAATTAATCAGAGGTTCAGAAATACAGAGGCGCTCTCAGTGTTCCGCTTCCAGAAATTATTACTCTTACACTCCCTCTCCCCTCAGCTCCACGGATTTTCGGATTCCAGTCATGAACTTAATAATGACAGATAACTAACCATGGATCTTTCCCTAAAACCTTGTTTACTCAGTGTCATCTCTCAACTATGGATTCCCACCCAAGAGAAATATTCTAGCACCAATGGGCCTGTCCCAAATTAAATGAGTAATTGCCAATTTTCCTTCAAAATCCTGTAAATATTAAGGAGCTTAGTTCCCACTTATTTCCAGAATTTCATTAACAAAACTATCAAAAGCCTTATGCTGGATGTCACGGAAGTATCTCTCTCTTTCATCTACCCTCCAATCCCTAGGAATTCAGTCACTTTGAAAATCAAGAACCTACTAAAACCTCTATAAAAACTAATTTCAACCAAGGGTATATTTTTTTAACGACCATTCTTTATACCTGACGTTAATCCTAATCCGCCCTTAAGTGAAAATAGTGAACAATAATATCTTTATCGTAACCAGGGAGGGAAACTTATTTATACAGCCATACGTATCATTCTATCATTCCTCCATGCTAAATGTCAAATTACTTTCAAACTACTCTTGATGATGAAGGAAGGAGCCACTGAAGGATTAATTCTGCCCAATTCTTAGTACCAGTATTTACAAGCAACAAGAGGCTAAGAATGGAGGGCAAACTTTGCTCAATAAGTAAATAAAGAAGTACGAATGTCAAGGGGAAAACGCGAAGGAATGGATGGACGAAATAGGTGGGAGGATTTCTCTTTTAGTGAGCTTACCATCTGGAGAAAAACAAATAGCTAGGACATTATTTCAGGGAAAGGGAAACTAGACAGATAAGAAGGACTGTAGATGAAGAAGAGAGGGGTGGGGAATAGGAAAACTGGAGAAAGTCATGGACAAAGAGTGCTCTCCATGAAAATTTAATTGTACGGCACCCGCACATGAGATAATAGGGCCCACCATTTCACATGTTCAACGATTGGACGGAAAGTAAAAATTAAAATTTCATACATCATACCAGATAACCTCAAGAAGTCGGATTGGCCGGAGCTCCTACTAGCTGTGGATACGACGTATATTTTTGTACCATAAGTAATATGACCTGTAGGGGAGCTCCGGTATGCAATCCTTCAGTTTTAAAAAGGTACAAGTTTCAAAACAAAACAAAATGTCAGATTTAAAAATAGATGGCAACAACGGCAATCCTTATCATTGATTATGATGAGGCAGGAGAATATTTTATTTATCGGTCTGGATCATCATGACATAATGTTAAGTCTTCATCTAACAGACGGCTTTCTTTCCATAGTATTGTTTGAGTCTGAGTATTGTGATTGTGATAAATTTTACTCTAGGATATTAAATGGCAAAAACTCCCGTGTTAAACATTGCTTTTGAGTTTGATGTTACACTCGAGATGGCCTCTGGTATCCAGAAAACATGTTTTCATATTCCTTCCTAATTAGTCCATATTAAAAAATGTGATGTTTTTCTTTCAGATTCAATGCACTTCTTCATGACTTGGAGCCCCGTGGCTTTCATATTTTAAATGTGGCTCTACATGCGACAGTTTCGGCAGTTTTTGTGAAGATGTGCTCGCAAGTGGCTCGGATGAGCCTATCGTCTGCTTTCATTGCTGGGATTCATTTTTCAACCCATCCAATTCATACAGAGGCCGTTAGTCCCAAGATTTATTTTTATTTTTAAATTCAGCTTTCACTCTGTCAAAATTATTCCGCATTGAAACTCAGTCTACGTATTAGCCGGATCCCAAAAACTTCTCGGTATTACGGATACATTACTAAACTCAGCAACGATTAGGAAGCAAAGCTTTAGTTTAACCCAAGGACGGCACGCTAAATGCTTTAAAGCGTTTTACTTACACTCCAACGCTTAGAAATGACACAGCATGAAGTCATTGCAATTCCATAAGCTGAGATTAACTATAATATATATACTAAATAAAAATCTAAGATTGTTCCTGTATTCCATTGACAGGTTAGTGGAATCGTGGGACGTGCAGACATTCTAGCGTGCTTATTTGTTCTCACTTCCTTCCTCAGTTACCACAGGTAATCAAATCCACTTATATCAACACGTTATGCTATAAGCAATAATATCATTCGTTATGTTCATCTAGCACAGCGGGTAGACATAAATATTTTCTCTATTCCACTTTTTATTCTCAATTTTACAAATAAAATACAGCTTCCGTGTGGTAGTTGGTTCTTATGACAAGTTAAATTTAAAAAATATATATAACTCCTAAATATGCCCGTGGGAGAATTAAATAGAAAGTTTGTTAGCAAAATAAGTGTAAAATTATTACTCTTCCCGTGCATAATAACAAGCCCTAACCCTGACTACCCCAGGGGGATCTCAAAAATTCAATACGCTTCGTTTCTACCGTGGCTTTCTCTCATGAATACATTTCAGTGAAAGTTACAAAGTAACTGCACAAATAAAAATTTAAGAATGTGCAAGCTTCTGAGTTTTCATCACCACGCCAGTTAGAGCACGCCAGTTAGAGTTAATTTAAATGATAAAACTTGTTCTACTACTATGAGTTCAGATTCATGTAATAGGTTAATGGAAGTGTGTAAATTAATCATCTTTCCTCTCGCTTTGGGTATTCCAGAAAATACTAAAATATTTTTGTACCTTATCATGAAAGGATCGGTGGTAATAGAATATATGAATTTCTAAGAGTCAAATATTGTTTGTACATTTCCATATTTCCCCGTACCTAACGTTGATGTTGAACGTTGAACTTTTCTTTCTCTTCTTTAGCTTACAATTCGTAAATGGCGTAATTAGTATTATCCCTTTTTTGAATAAATCTCATATTTAGTAGTCAGTGGATTCAAAATTACCTTTTCAGAGTTGAAAGTTTCGCAGAAAAGAGGAATAGCATATGCTTTGATGTCAATGGTCAATTATCCTCAATATTTTCAGAACGATCTTTTCGTCATGGGACGACGGGAATCCCGAAATCTGTTCCTTATCGATTTTAATTTAACTAGCAGTTTTGTGGTCGTTATGGATGGAAGAGTGCATGTTCAGAAAACATAGTAGTCACTCTTCTCGTAAGTACGTACACATTTATAGCACACACTTTACTACAGTACATTGCCGATGCCGACAATATTTCCAAATCCAAGGTGTCTATCCGTTGACTGCCCATTCGCTCGACACCATTTTTTCTTATGTCTCATGTACCATCATCATATTTCTTTAATATGAACGGCTTTCATACTCGCAGCTTGCGTGTTCTAAATCCCCAAATCAGTCTGCCAGACTTATTTCCTTAACTGCCTTCCATTACATGCTCTGTCTGCCTGCACAGCTATACTCTCACTACCATCGGAGTTCCGCATCAAAACTTGCTTTCATTTACCCTGCCCTCCTTCTCAATTACATCATCTATTACTCCACACAAACTTTAAACTTTTAATCCATGTAATTAGAAAATATTTAGAAATTATAGGATTAAAATGATTCCCCCATTTGTAGAATCTAAGGACCTTGTTCAACAGCCCGAAACACCAATTACGACACCATTTTCATGGGAAAGGCTATTTTCCCTTTTACATACCTCTACTACATGGATTGTGGCCCTCATTTCTTCCAACTAGAGAGAATCAGCCTTACTTAAAAGGATGAAAACTCAATCTCCTTTGGAGAAAGTAAGAAGCTGATTGCTCACAGAGAACAAGCACTAGAATTGCTACCCTCTATACCCTCACATGCATGTAGGTACTTTAGTTAGCTCCACAAGGAACTCCAAACACAAAGGGACAAGTTTCTTGTAGCTAAGGTCTCTAGGAAGAGGGAAATAAGAGGATTTCGGCCAAAAGAGAGAAGAAGAGGGTATTCATGCAAAAGAGCCACATTTGGTTTGGGTGTTAGCGGTTTCAATGCTCTGGGACGGGAGGAAGTGTGAAAGATAAGAGCATTACGTGGAAAGTGTTTGGAATTGAGGATAGGCAGACCAAAGAGATCTTCTATGATACATCCATCTATCATGTGGGTATGTACTCGTACATTCCTTCTCAATCGTCTCCTACACTTTTTAGTAAGGAGAAGAGGAGGGGAAACCAAAGAAATTTTTTGATATCTTCGCATCCTCTCACTCAAACTGAATTTCTGAACTTCCTCAAAGTATAACTTCCTAATTCCAATACCACATAATATTATTAGATCCGTGGATAAATAGGCGCATTCAATCTATAAATCCTCTCTTGCATCTTCGAGATTCACTCACAAGAGCCGTGTCATCATCCCTTCTCTCCTAAACCATTCATGTTCAATCCACATTTCCAATCTCATGAATTCATTTCAAGTCTCCAGCTTTTTATCAAATAGAAATATGAAACATGCATACTTCCTCCAGCTTTCCTAACAAACACCTTTTTAGACTCTGTCCCACAAAGCGGAGACACATATATTATTATTTAACTACGCTCCTCCTTTGTGAATCCACTCAATCTGTAGTAATCCTTTATTGGATGTTCAAACTCATCAAACTATTTGTTTATTAAGACCACAAATAGCATTAATTACTAATTAAATTCAGCAATTCATCCTTGTAACTACTCTCATTGGAGTGAACCAATTCCCACAACTGTTTAAACTCATACGCAAATAGCAACTTCACTTTTCATAGGAACATTATAGCTCTGACAATATGTTTGACATGAGAAGAAACCAAGCTCAATCTAGCAAAATTTTTAACTTTTCTACGTTTATTTTAAATTGAACACGGCAAAAAATAAATTTATAGCTTCATTGAGATGAGGTATATAAGGTGTATTGATAATGTTACAATTTTGAGTTAATTCTTTGCTGACCACTAACTAAATTTTTCACCAGTCTCAGCTGAGGAAATTCTAAAACTGATCAATACGCGTAGATTCGCCGTACGATTGCAACACACTCTGTCAATAGAAATGTTGAAATATTGTACAAAATCCCTGCTCTGCATCCTTAATTTTGTACGGAATGAATAAGTTGATTAAGCAAAGTGGTGGAGTTTATTCTATGAACTTTTACCATATAGGTGCCAAAAGGAAAGAGGGAACAAAAAGCTCCTTATGATTTCAATGCTCCTAGCACTATGTGCTATGCTCTCCAAAGAACATGGGATAACAGTACTGGGGATCAATTTCATTTGGGATATCTTCGTCCACCGACATCACCTTACAAAGTATGTAACACGTTGTTTTCATTTTCAACACTTGTTTCCTATTTCTTGCCCCACTTGTACTTTGTTTACCAAACGATGCTCAGTAAAAAAAAATTGTAGGAAGATTCCAAGATTTACGATCCACAGGTAGGTCATGGTAATGGCCTATAGTCTATACTAATTGTAATGTATTTTTCCCTGTTTTAGTTACCTAATGCACGGAATTAGGACTGCTAAGGTCAGCCAGCTGCTAACAAGATTGTGCATAATGGCAGTCGGGGTAAGGATTTTCAGCTTTTAAATAGGAAACCTCAAATCTGTTTGTTAATAAATGGATTGAGTTTGGGGATTTAGGATTTGTATTCGCTTGTCATTTACCCGGAACCAACAAACGTAACCTCCGGCTACATTTCTGGGTAACCAGTTAATGAAAACTGGGGCTTTTTGACTGACTATTAGGATACACTTAATCCGCTTTGCCTGGACACCTCTAACTTTGAATTACCTAATAACAATCCAAAACGAATTAATATCCATCAAATTTCTCCACCTAAAATATTTGGCATGTTCTACTTCCGATTTGTTTTTTGGGACTAAACTCACGAAAGCGGGCCTTTTCGGTCCATATATTACAAATTACTTTGTTAGTTCACAAAAAGTGGCTTAACTGTAGAAAAACTTCTGGATAATATTAATCTATCTAATCTACCTGGTTTTCATGTTTTTCATGCTTATAAGGGACTGATTTTGGTTTCCTTCCGACTAACCATGCTTCAAGGGTCATTACCCCAATTTTCGGATCAAGACAACCCCGCATCTTTCATTTCATGTTCATCTACGAGGTAAGGAACTTTATTCACTCTACCATGGGGTAGCCAAATTATAGGGAATCTATAGCTTCATTTCGAAATCAATTTCATCCAATAGGCACAATAGGAATAGTTTCGAGTTCTCAAACCATTTAAATGGTAGTATAGACGGATTATTGCCTCATCTCATCTGGCTCCAACGCAAGGATTCCAATCGCCTTATCTTTTATGCATTCAACTTTAACGGAATTGGCAATCCTTCCAATTCATAAACCCAAAGGACAAAAGAGAGATAGACGCTTATCATTTTATTGATTAAAGGAATTCAATTGATCCTTTTGGAATATAAGTGACTGGAACTTTTCCAGGATCCGGACGTTTGCATATTTGCCAGCATTTAACTTCTGGCTTCTCCTGGCACCCGTCTCCCTCAACTATGACTGGCAAATGGGATCAATTCCATTGATTTCACAATGGACAGATGGCCGGAACGTTGGATGCCTCATGTTTTACTTCCTCCTCCTAGCCGGTTTTATATACCCAGCCTGGAAGGTAAGTTACAGAATTCAATATTTCTCTTATACGCATGGATCGGCTCTTTTACCCACCAAAGAGATAGAGATGGGTGATGAGATGAGAGAGAAGTAAAAGCAAATGCCACATTAGACTACTGGACAACCGAGGAGGAAATAAGAGGATGAGACTATCTAGAGTTTAGTATCCTGGAATCATGTCATATAGTAAAACCAGAGACACGAGAAAGTGATAGAAGTCATGCAGGGCAGTGGTAGTTTTCATGAAGAATGAAGCAGAAATGATTATGCCAAGAGTATGGTGTATGAGGCTTGACTCTCAACCTCCTTTTGCCCCTCTCTCTCTATCCATTAGTTTCTCTTCGGAAATATTTCAAGAATCTTGAGCGAAGGCACTTTAATCGATCCACCTATTCAACTTGGTTGTACATATAATTTTTCTATATTTTTAGCGAAGACTAAGGACAGACGTAGCACTCGGCATGATGTTTCTGACCATTCCATTTATCCCGGCTTCAAATCTTCTATTTCGTGTTGGGTTCGTTGTGGCTGAGAGAATTCTCTACATTCCTAGGTAAGTCACTTTCTAAGATCAGTTCATGTCTTACACATCTCATCGCCAAAAATAAATCAGGTAACTTCTTCCATGCCTTCATCCATGAAATACATACAAAAGTCCCTTTGAAGTGAAGGTAGATAAATTTCCATAGCAAAGGAGCGTCATAAAAAATATTTTTAGATGGTCTTTTAGAGGAAAAAAATCCCTTGGAGGTCAAATTTTCAGTATTACTTTCCAAGGTGAATGGGAAGAATCACAAGATTTAATGGAAATTATTACAAGAAACTTTGATTACTCAATGTTAAAAAAATAAGGGGAGGGACTGGTTTGGAAACTTGTACTGGTATGGAGACAGATGCATGAAATGAAATTTATATTTAAAAAAAGAGTTTTAAGCTCTTATGGGACGGACTACGACCCTCAAGCGAGAAAAGATTATTTATTTCCTAAAAATCCTCTCCATGGCTTTATATCTAACAAGCAAGTTTTAGAGAAAAAAACTCTTCTATTGTTTTTAATCAACTCAAGGCCGAAACGAAAAACTGCACAGAAGCAATCAGCCAGGGGCTAAGAAAACTAGCCAAGGATCCATATCGTACGCAAACGGTTTAGAAAAACATCATGTCACCAATTTTGAATCGCCTCACAAACCTACAACTCTACTGACGAGGCATTGCCACGCACATTAAGACAAACTACCCAGCTACATATTAGTCCTGAGAATACTCGGCATCCACAACTAAAGACGCCGATTAGGGGCGATAAACATGTAGAGATAAGGAAAGGATGAAGAAACTCAGCCTGCTGCTTTCTGTTTCGATGAAAGCCAGTGAAATCTACAAGCTTAACTTAAATGATAACTGTAAAACACTATCACAATGGATTGTGTCACGCATGACGCTGTTCATGAGAACGATTAGACAATAAATTTCATCTGAAACTCTTTCTATCACCCAACTGACGGAAAAATTGCTTCCTATTAGACTTTCCTGTGAAGACCCATTCATAAATTTACCACATGGGGCTGCTTTCTCCACGTTATTGAACCAGACATACCTTTGCACTTATGTTGATAATGATGATAAAAGGAACTACTCCGCGTCATAAGTACAGAGAGGGCGAGTAAAGGGCAAAATCTAGTCTGATACATTCCTACATAGGAAGTCCATAGTGAGAAAGCAGGGGGAGAAATTACCTCCAAGTCAACTTAATAAGGCTGACTGCATTTGGACAATCAGAGCATCAAATGAAACCTTGGGGAAAGATAAGGGAAAGGAGGAAAGCGTCAAATTATAAGTCAGTGTGAGTTGTAAAGCCCTCAAAGAGTGTAGTAGGATCAATTATGTAGAAATGAAATATTAAGAATGGTAATTATGAGAATGATTTATTTTGTCTCTTGCTTAATTGTGTGTACAAAATGTAATATATCAAATGGATTTGACAGTCTGGGGTTCAGTCTTCTTGTGGGTGCTGGTGCAGAAAGAATTATGAGTCTACAAAAATCTGTGAAAATCAGTCTGACCAAAACATTACTCGTGTTGGTCTTAAGCTTATTTGCTTACAAGACGTGGCTAAGGAACCAAGATTGGAGAAACAGGGAGAGCCTATTCACGTAAGATCAATATTTTTTTCTTTCAGCATTAGCATATAGGATGAAATCAACTTTTCACACCAACCACATCCCAAATTCTAAACCACCTGCCCGTCCTGACTTTCCTCTCCTCACATTTTATCCATTTGTTACAGACCGAAAGACAACTATTGGTCCCACTCACTCCTCCACTTTTTTATTATTATATTGATCTAATCCATCTATGCAATCACACACATGGATACATCAACTTCCCCAGGCA
Organism: Agrenia bidenticulata; assembly: GCA_034694785.1. Lineage (NCBI taxonomy): Eukaryota > Metazoa > Arthropoda > Collembola > Entomobryomorpha > Isotomidae > Agrenia > Agrenia bidenticulata. Next base: position 6,551 of record JAQFYM010000010.1, on the reverse strand, counting down.
CAAACTTTCTCCCTTCGGTCGCCACCTGAAAAAAGCATCTGTCTGCCTTCCTACATAGCATGTCGCCTGCCACTATCCTCTCGGTTATGGAAAAACTCTTCCCATCTTTAAAATTCAGATTTCTCTTCAACTTCTGGAATAAAATCATTTTTATGGTCTACAATCATGAATTCCTATTTAACTTTTCTCCTATTTCATTTTATATATTTCAGGTCGGGACTCAGGATGCTCCCACACAACGCCAAAATGCACTACAATTACGCAAATTTGCAGAAAGATTTGGGAAACGTAGACCAAGCCATCCATCATTATCGTGAGGCCTTGAGGTGAGCATCTACCACTTCTATCCCCATCTTCTTCTTCATAATAATCATTCCCAAGTAGGCCTTCACCGCAAAAACTATCTCTAATCATAGGACGGGATTAAAAAGTAGAAACATTTGCGATAAAAGCATGCTCGGATTTGAATCTACCTACTTGTAACAAGTAACTCAAGCTTTCACCAGCTTTCTTCCACCTCTTTCCTAGCATGCCAAGTCTTATGTGTGGAGATCATCAAGTATATGTGAATCAGATGAAGGGAAGGAAAATCAGGAGGAAGTATTCCCAGATGTAACCTATGATATGTATGTGGTGTGGATGAGCATGAAGTTCCATCTTGGTCGAATCTAGTAGGACGATACGGTGCTCCGAACATTCTGTAACAAAGCCTGGAAAAGATGAGCTTTCCATATTTAGGAGTTCAATCACGCATTCTGTACATTAGGACATGGAACACTACTCGGTCCGTATTTGTATTCCAAAAAAGTATTTTTACATCTGCCCACCTTAGATACAAATCTTCCTTCCTGCTCATTTTTCCAACCCATTCTGATAATGGAGGGGTATTATTGTATCATAGATGCCTTCTCTGCATACTCTACCATTATTATTTTGCGTAAATGGCGAGACGCCTACCCGAAAAAGCCGGAGCGAGAAGACGTCCACCATTCCGCCTTGTAAATAGAGAAATGCATGCTGAACCGGTCGAAGGACATAACGGAACTATTTCAATGGCTTAGCCCTCTAGTCTCTCATGCTGACTCCCTTACTCAGCGATGAGATCATGTGTAGTTCGATTTAATATGCATGAATGCTGGAACGTGTTATTTCGACCCTCTTGCTGTCTCAGCCCTCTTCCTATTCTATTACTCGCATAAATAAAGTAGAGGAATCCATATCCTAAAACACTTTGAACTGTTTGTCTCAAGGCAGTACTCGAGCTAATTCTCCCAAAAAAGTAAACCTACTAGTCAAGTATACAGCTTACCAGTCCTCCACATCTCCAACATTTGCAAAATTCATGAAATTGCTTTCATTTAAAAGGAGGCTTGGATAGTAAATAAATCCCTTCATCGTAAGGGTCATTCCAACCCATCGAAACAATCAGTCTTCGTCTGACTTTTATTTCATGGGAATATAATACCCATTGTTAGCAACCAATAAGACCCGAGAGTGTACAGCAGACCATTGCCGTTAGTAACGTTCCGAAAGAACCCATTTAAAATTACCTATTACACTCAGCTACTTTAGTAACAACATTTACACACAAGTCACAAGCAAAAGATAGGCCTGGAGACCAACGAATGATGCTGCCTTTTTGTAATCCGCTTATTTCTTCGATTCATGCAATCATTGGAATTCTCCGAGAAAGGTTCATAACATTTTTCATGGCAAAATACAAGTACACGGCAGATCCTGTGTTTTGATTTTGTGTAGACTCACTCAGCCATATCCCTTTTACAATACACTATCCAAGGAAATGATTTCAAGCCGGCATTGGTGGAGAAGAAAGTTGAGAGCGAAAGAAAAGGGAATAAGACGTCAAGTCGAGGTATATTCATAGCTTAGGGACATTAAATGTGTGTAGAAACAGAAAGAACAAATGCATCACAGGAAAGAGGAACTGCCTCAATCTAAGAGAAATATACTTTGTTCCCCATCAAGAACTAGGGAGAAAGGAGCATGAAAAATTGCTTGATATAATCTCTTGAGAATTTTCCTATAAAGTTCATCCCAGAAAAAATGGTTCGCAACAAGGGAATAACTCTTTAGAAAATCTAAAGCAATGCAAACATCAAGGCAGAGGGATGAGACAGAAAGTCAAACATCAAAGGCTTTTCTACCCAAACATGCCAGAAATGATGCAAAAGTCTCTCACGGGGTCTCAACAATCACATACCACTATTATCTCGGAACTCTACCTCCTCTATTTCTACTCGCACTTCTTTCTTTCCTCATCATCGAGTTTACTATAAAAAAACAGGAACCAAAAATTCAACTTTCCCATCCTAAATATGCATATTTCAGTAATTCATAATTCATTCAGTAAAGTCCATTTTCTCAAAAAATTCAAACAATACCTACGTTTTTATTGTGTAATAAGGTATGTCTAATAATAACCGCTGAGATAAGGTCACTTTTTTAATCTCCTATGCCATTAATAATGTAGGACATGGAAATAATAATATTACTGGAACTTGACATTTTATAGGAGAATGCCCCATCAGAGCACACCAAATTTTATGCACAGCACAGAAAATGCTATTCCTCTCGGTTGGTAGCAAAGCCCATCCAATATTTTGTATTTTTCACCCAGAAAAGGAGGAATGTGGCTATAGCGTGTAACTAAAGTTGGTTAATAGTATTAATAATCACGCTTAATTAAATCGCAAAATTTATGAATCGAAAATCAACTTACAGTTTTCTCAAAACTGTTTCCCATAAAAGTTAAAACTATAAATCAATACTAAAATATTGTGATAAGAAGGTCAAAAAATTTATTTACAAACTTCATTCTTGCTACTCTACCAACTACTAATAAGAAATACGTTTTTAAATTCTATTATTTTCTATAAATTCATCTATGTTATTTTAAGCTACCTAAGAACCACCCAAAATGCTAATGGATTACAAAAACATGGTAAATTTTAGAAGTAGGTAAGAGCTTTAGAACAGATTATTATATTATGCATATTAACCGGACTCATAAAACTACATCCCATCAGATTAAGTAAAACTAATGTGAAGAGATGTGAAGAAGATTTTGAGACTAAAATAAAGACTCCGTACTTAACGATCGGTCTTAAAGCCCATCCCCCAGCCTTCCGTTTGAATTCGGATGAGAAGAACAAATAAAGAGCCGTTGACACAAGATAAAAAAAAGATGAGTTGATTACGAACAAGTGAAAGAGGCACGTAGAGATAGCTTCCTTCTAATAGAAAGACCTAGGACGGGAATGAGCTACTACTTCTACACGAGAGAATTTTAGTTCAAAGGAAAAGAGGAATGTTCGCACACGTAATATCAGGGCCACGAGGAAAAGAGAATTGGAGTGATCTGTATTGTCAGGAGAGAAGATCTCCCTCCTAGGCTACATAGACATTGTAGAAAAAACTGAAATTAAATTAGCCATTTTCTCTTATTGATACACATACAGATCAAGGGGTTCACCAAAAGTCCAGTCTTGCTTCGATAAGGACGAGGAGCTGAGAGACAGAATGTTAGAGACAATAATACTTTGAGGCATTCCGCTGACTGAGTTAGTCCCATGGAAGTTCTACAAGCCTAAAATACACTTCTTTCCTACCGACCAACTTTGTTGCAAACTCAGATGTTCCACGACACATTCCATCTCTCTTTCCCAAACTTTCGGAAACACAAATAACCCTTTTTGACATTCATTACTCAGTTCATGCCGCCCTGTCCCTCATAAGCGACATCCTAATTCATAATAGCTTTGATTGGAGTTGACCGACAACTATTCCCCTCCATTATTCTAATGGGATCACGACTAATTGTGTACATTATAAATACCCAGTAGTTTCAAAGCAGCGAATTTCCTCCGTCCCCTCCTTCCCCATGTAATTGGATGTGACAGGGAAGCATTGTGCTAGTCTTATGCATTTAACGAATTTCTCACAACTACTTTAAATTCCGTTTGGTTAATTTAATTCAGATTATGGCCACGCCATGCTAGTGCCCACAACAACATTGGAACACTCCTCAACGACACTGTGGAGGCGGAAGAACACTTCCAGCAGGCTCTAAGGATTAACCCCCATCATGCTAATGCTTTCTTCAACTTGGCCAACCTTAAACAGTGAGTACACTATGTTTACATTATAGCTGTACACTAGCATTGAAATCAGCCATTAGCTTTCCCATCTGGAGAAAGCAGACTAACATCTTCACCAAATAAACTCCTTCCATGGAAAGGGGCAATGAAAATTAAACTTTAGAATATAGCTCAACACACATGCCTGTACATGAAACCCCATGTCCATGTTCAGTGATTAATTAGCCTGTGCAAGATAAGCTAGTACCCGACAAATGAAAAAAAATATATATACGTCCTACAAATACAGTACAACTCTAGACAAGTACCGGAGACCCCCGACAATAGATGGGATGTACTGGAGAAACGGGACCTCACACAGAATGCATGGGAAGATAAAGTTCGGGAATAGTGAGTTTGAAGTGTGTAGAGGTCATTTAACAAATCCAAAATGTTACCTGGAACCTTTCCAAAGCAAATATATCAACCCCTTGCCATCCTCTTCAGACAACAGGAGTTCCCCCCTCGCTTTAGTCTAGAGTTCCACAGAGATAAAGATAAGAGACTTGAACAAGAACTTTGGCTCATCAGCAAAATCCAGATATATAATCTTTTCCACTACCATATCGTTCAACTCAATAGAAAAGCTTGTACGCTCCCTTACACCGGGGTCCGCATCCTTTCGTCCCACTCAATCATTTATTACAGGAGCTATTCAAGGGGTATACTGCCTCCCGAGGCCAACCTACGATTTGAATTCCTGTTGGCCATCCTTATTATCGTTACTAAGTACGTTATAATAATCCTTAGGACCCTTACCATTTAAATCCTCGTGAGATAGTGCATCCCTCCTGACTATGGCCAAGACCCACTGCAGGGTATACCAACAAAGGAATTTTTTTGCAGAAATTGCAGCTTTCTCTCCATAACTCACGTTTACTTTTTCACCTCCTCCTCCCATTTCTAGAGGTACGAGTATCAGGCCTTTGTCCGCCTTTCCTTCAGGCAATCATTTACCGAGCTACACAGAAAATTTATTATTTTCTGACCACTGTCCACTGTTTGCACTCTAATTGACCAGACTTCTTTTGAAGTTCTGCAATTTCTTTTTGAAAAATTCGAACGGGAATTTAGATGACAGATAAATGATATATTTGTTTGTTTAACACAACTAAAAGTACCCCTGGTTTTTTAACATTATAGTCATCAAGGACATACAAGCCTAGCCGTCCGACTCATGGAGAGATCCATCTATTTGGAATCCAACAATCCCGACGCATTAACAAACTTGGGAGCCATGTACGCGGATATGGGAATGCCGGAGAAAGCGCAGAATCTTCATTTGAAAGTCCTGAAGCTGGAACCCGAGAATGCCGATCATCTCAATAACTATGCAGCTTTTCTACAAAAATTAGGTTGAATCTATAGCCGATTTCATTACAATTCCAGTAAAAAGAGTTATAAAGCGAAATTGACTCAATCAGTGACCGGGTCGTGATTAAATTTTTATAGGTAAATTAGAAGAAGCATTAAAATACTATCAGGAAGCTTTGACGAGGGATGGAAATCACACAATCGCCCTACTTAATACGGCAAGACTGATGAAAAAATTGAAATTCAACGACAAGGCTGAGCTCCTTTACCAAAGGTTCGTAAAACCGTACAACTTTTCGTTTCATCGTCTATACACGATGAACTTTTATGTTGATGAGAACCGATCTGCTGGATTCTGGATAAAGAAAGGCAAAGGAATAATGTGGAGAAAATTGTATGACAGAGCATTACTTCGGGATGACGATCCCCAGACGAAAGACGGATTAGGAGTCCTATATCTCAGTACAGGAAGGGCGAACAAAGCGGAAAGACTGTTTCGAGAAGCTCTTCAGCACAGGCCCAATGATCCAATCGTTAAAGTACACTTGGTGAGTGGAACACTTCCTTCAAATCCGTTTTTAGCTACAATTTGAATAATCTCTTGGTCTCCTTCCTTTTTCCCTTCAAACTTTTCCTTCCACTCAGACCCTTTTTTAACACAAGCGGAAATGCATTCTATAAAAAAAGTCCCCACTCTTTTCCATATTAATTCAAAATACACTAAAGTGCCATCAGCATCATACAAAAATACCTCTGTAAACTACCCCTACTTTACCCCTCATGGATTATGATAATACAAGCCATATTAAACAATATATAACTATTTACGTAGCAAGAACCAGTTGCAGTTGGGGAAAAGAGCCATCGTCCTACCCTACAACTATAGCTCAAGTGCAATACACTTAAGTAATTAATTAATTTGTGTCAACAAATTTTTCCTTCCCGTTTGCCTTTGTTCAAACAAACTATGAGTTCATTATAAAAGAGTCCAATCGATAGACGAAAAAACTCACAGGTGCAACTTCATATAGCCCGAGCCAGGTTTATAAAAAATTTCAAGCTTCTTATCCAATTTATGAA